>JAUCEE010000023.1:600000-1170940 GCA_033558005.1 Phytophthora taxon juncus
AGCAGGCCCAATACGACATCCTTCACCGCTCGCGGGTGGAGTACAACTATTTGGACCTGTACAAGTAGTACAAATTGGGGCTGACCACATGGTCGCCTCTGGCATACGGCACTTTGACTGGCAAGTATAGTTCCGGTACGCCTGAAGGCTCGCGCTACACAAGCCCCATGTACTAAAGGGTGTCCTTCGGAACAACTTTAAGCAGCGCGTGGCAACTGCTGAGAAGTTGAAACCCATTGCTGCTGAAATTGGGTGCACGCTTGCTCAAATGGCTATTGCCTGGGCCGTCTCCAATAAAAACGTGTCGACAGTGTTGGTAGGCGCGAGCCGACCGTCGCAGCTGGAGGAAAACCTGAAGGCACTCAACTTCGTGAACAAGATCACGCCGGAGGTAAAGGCGAAGATCGATGAGGTTGTCAATTTCGTGCCCACCATCGCAACAATGAACACGTTTGCGCACATCCGCGACCGCCACTTGTAGACTTTTCGTTTCGCCTCGGTGAAGCAGGATGCGGCTTGTTGTATCAGGAGTCTGGATATGAAAACAAAAAAAAAATCGGCGTAGGTATGACGTAGTTTGGAATGATCGATAGGTCATCTATAAAAATCTCAAACTTCTACATCACCTACAATGAAGTAATCGGAAAAGTTACTACTGTTGAATGCTTGCTTCGAAAAGACAGTTTATCTCGAGGGTACTACGAGCAAGTAATATCTACGACCTACGAAAACAAAAATGAAGATCAATGTAGTTGGTAAAAGCTGCAGCAAAATGTTTCATTGAGAAACAATTCCCAGAAACACATACGCACACACTACTACGTTGAGTTTTTTTTTCTGCTGATTACTTGACCCACCTGCAGTAGAGACGATGGTGGTAAAGTAAGCTGCTGCTAGATCTGCGTTTAGGCTCAGACATTGTACGATTATTGATTGTGGTGGCAAAACGATTACGAGTCGAGTGCTTTTTCTCAGATCAAAACCACACGAAGACTTACAACTCAATTTACTTCGCACACGCCAAGACTTCTCAGTTGCAACAGCTGCAATGTCGTCAACAACTTCTCCCTCCAAGCACCTCTACCGATTCCTGGGTAATTCTGGCATATTAGTCTCCAAAGTTGGTCTAGGATCCTGGATGCCCTACGACGAAAAATACACCGTAGACGCGTGGTACGATATGATGGAAATCGCGTACAAGCACGGCGTGAACTTTTTCGATACTGCGGAAGTGTACGGCATGGGACAAGCAGAAACACTGCTTGGTGGTGCTATCAAGAAGGGTATCGCCCAGGGTACGTGGAGCCGTGAGGACTTGGTCATCTCCACCAAAATATTTTCGGGTTACAAGGGCATTCTCGAGTCTGGCCCAACGACCAGGGGCTCAGCCGCAAGCATATCGTGGGAGGAACCAAGGCCTCGCTGCGTCGTATGGACCAGGAATGTGTGGATGTGATCTTTTGCCACCGCCCTGACCCGCACACGCCTATCGAAGAGACTGTGCGCGCCATGAACTACGTCATTAGCCAGGGCTGGGCTTTCTACTGGGGCACGAGCGAGTGGCTTCCGTCCCAGATCCTGGAGGCGTGTGAGATTGCAGAAAAGCTCAACTTGGTCCGCCCCATCGTCGAGCAGTCTCAGTACAACATCTTCGAGCGCTCGCGCATCGAGTACGCTTACGTTGACCTGTACAAGAAGTACAAGCTTGGTCTAACGACGTGGTCACCACTGGCGAACGGTACGCTCTCGGGCAAGTACAGCGCTGGCAAGCCTGATGGCTCGCGTTTCACGAACCCAATGTTCGCGTCTGGGCCTCTCGCCGACGGCTTCGTGGAGCGCGTGGAAATGGCCGACCAACTCAAACCCATCGCTGCCGAAATCGGGTGCTCTCTCGCGCAGATGTCGATCGCCTGGGCCGTCTCGAACGAGAATGTGTCGACTGTTCTGCTGGGTGCCAGCCGTCCCTCGCAACTCGAGGAAAACCTGCAAGCGCTCGAGTTCGTGGACAAAATTTCGCCAGAAGTGAAGGCGAAGATCGACGCCGTCGTGCACTTCGTCCCGAAGCTGCCTGAAATGGACAAGTTCGCACTGCTGCGCAACCGTCATCTCGAAACGCGAACGATGTAGCACAGCATTAGGAAGAGCAAAGGCTTCGAGAACGTCACCCAACAATTAGGATACTTTTTGCCACGTCATCTCACTTCAACTTGCTCGTCTCGCGCTACCGATTCCTGACTTGAGAAGTGTAGTGCTTACGACATCAAAGTTAACTTGCCCGTTTAGAGTAGCCACACAATATAAATATATTTAATACTAAGTATTTCTTATAGATTGAGATACTTTTACTTAGATACTTTAATAGTATTTGTCAAATTTTGTGCTATAATTCAATATTAATCATAATATTGTGTACTAGTACTATCGGTTGACGCGCTGTTGATGCACATCAATCGGCACCGAAGTTGCAGTGCAAATGCATGAGGCATTGTCGAATTCGCTTCGAACTCCATACCCCACCACGGAAGAACGCATACCATACCATGGGTCTTTCTTCTGACGACGCTTCTTCTAAGATGACCTACCGTTTCTTGGGCGACTCCGGTCTCCTCGTGTCCAAACTCGGTCTCGGCACGTACATGGCCGACGAGTCCAAGTACGAGGGCGATTTCTGGTACCAGCTCATGACGCTGGCCTACAAGAACGGAATCAGCTTCTTCGACTCCGCGGAAGTGTACGGTCACGGCAAAGCGGAACTGATGCTAGGCAAAGCCATTAAGAGAGGCATCGACGAAGGCGTGTGGAGTCGCGAGGACCTCGTGATCACTACCAAGATCTTCGGAGGCACAACGTCGGGTCCCAACGCCATGGGCATCAGTCGCAAGCACATTATTGAAGGCGCAATGGCGTCACTGAAGCGACTCGACCAGGACTACGTGGACGTCATTCTCTGCCACCGTTCGGACCCTCACACGCCGATCGAGGAGACCGTGCGCGCTATGAATTACGTGATTGAGCAAGGTTGGGCGTTCTACTGGGGTACGAGCAATTGGAGTGCTGCGGATATCATTGAAGCATGCGAGATCGCCGACCACTTGGGACTCATTCGACCGATTGCCGAGCAGCCAGAGTATAACATTCTGGAGCGCTCGGCGGTGGACTTCGACCTGGTCAGCTGTACAAGAAGTACAAGCTAGGTCTCACGACGTGGTCACCTCTGTCGATGGGTATTTTGACTGGCAAGTACAGTACTGGCAAGCCGGAAGGCTCTCGCTACACAACTCCTGCATTCCAAGAGGGGTGGTTTAAGGTAGGCTTCGAAGAGAAGGTTGAGATCACCGACAAGCTGAAGCCCATTGCGGCGAGGCTGGGCTGCTCCCTCGCGCAGTTGTCGATCGCGTGGGCGGTGTCAAACCAAAATGTGTCAACCGTTCTTCTTGGGGCTAGCCGTCCGGAACAACTGAAAGAGATTATCAAGTCACTCCAAATCGAAAGCAAGATCACGCCAGAGGTGAAGGAGAAGATTGATGCGATTGTCAACTTTGTGCCTAAGCTTCCGGAACTGGATGGGTTTGCTCTTGCGCGCAACCGCTTCCTATAGTTTTGTCGGTTTTGGCGAGGTTGTGCCCACGAGAAAGTGGATAAACGACGGGAGTCTATCCTGAGATGATCACCGCCATCTGTAGCTCGTTTACTTTAACCAACAACCAACATGTTTACTTTGCAATCGTTGCTTTTTACACCACGATGTTTACCTTCTTAAAAGCATTTTTCTGGAGCAATGCTCACTCTAAAAGTATCCCGAGCAATGGCAGGCCTCCAGAGTGATTCCAGCGACCAAGCAAGCTGCTCTGTTTTCCATAACTCTAAGCTGAGTGACTACTTAATCCGACCCGTTCTACCACGTATTCCAGCAAGAGGTCACCTCCACTGGACTCCACAAAGAGCTGCTGTGCTAATAAGTACGCAAAACGTCAATGAGGCTAGAATGCTGGAAGAAGACTGGATCATTCAGGAGAGTCGTCAAGCGTTGCTGTGCGCTTCGAGGGCATCAGAGCAGCACTCGAAGTCATCTCTGCAAACATTCGACATGAACAAGTCTAAAGAGGACTACCACCGAGAGCGACGTCGATTCAATCGGGCTATCTATCGCAAGAAACAGCAGTTGGCTCATTCCCAACTTGAGCGGAGGGGAAACAACTGCAGCAAGAAGTCGCTCGTCTGCAGCGGCTGCAGCAGCGCCTCGTTCAGGGCAACAGTGACAACCAACGATTGTAGACGACGGTACCCACGACGTCTGCGTGGTTGGCCATCTGGGCGACTGAGCAGCCCAGTTCTTTGGCAATAGGTTCAGCTTGTCTGCCATCTCCACGCGTTCATCAACCCCCCCCCCCTACCCTCCTGGTACATTTCTGTGGTGAATCGCGAGCTTTCTGGCTTGCCATTACTATACTTTCCCGTCAGGGTGCCGTAGGGTGCCGGGGACCACGTGGTGACTCCTACCTTGTATTGTTTTGTACAAATCCAGGAACTCGTACTCGATTTTGTTTCGGGTGAAGATATTGTACTGAGCTTGTTCGACGATCGGTCGAATGAGCCCGAGGCGAGCAGCGATTTCACACGCCTCAATGATATCCGATGCTTGCCACTCACTTGTGCCCCAGTAGAAAGCCCAACCTTGGTCGATGACGAAGTTCATGGTCCGTACAGTTTATTCAATAGGGGTGAAGGCCTCTGGGCGGTGAGAGAAGACGGCGCTTTAGTGACGCCTTAACATCTTCTACAATATGCTTGCGGCTATTGCCTTGGTCGTTCGGGCCAATACCCATAAAACCCTTGGAGCCAGAAAAATCTTTGTCGTCACAACTAAGTCCTCTCGACCCCAAGTGCCTTCTGCAATGCCCTTCTTGACAGCACCGCCCATCAGCTGTTCCGCTTGGCCGTTGCCGTATATCTCGGCCGTGTCGTAGAAGTTTACACCGTTCTCGAAAGCGATCTTCATCATGTTGTACCACCCGTCCACGGTGTACGTTTCGTCGTAGCCCATTCAGGACCCCAGAGCGAACTTAAAGACAAGCAAGCCCGAGTTGCCCAGAAATCGGTGCGTCATCTTGGTCGAAGATGTCTTGGTGGAGTTGGGGGTCATTGCCAGAATTATCAGAGAGATTATTGGTAAACTGGAAGGAGTTGTGAGCTTGATGAAGTGAATTAAAGGATGAAATTGTAGTTTTGCGGCGTGGTGGCGCATCCTACACCGTGTTATCTATGCGACGAGTGCCGAGTCCTTCCGATCTGGTGCCGTAATTTGAGCATCAAAATTGTTTAAAGTTTTGATGTGGAAATGGCGTGTACTAATCAATTACACTACTTCTTACGATGCACCAATAAAAACTAAGCCCATCTTAGATCGGTAAAGCTATTATCATCTACGCTTGTTGAATTGCTTGCAGCAATCTGGTAAAGCAGTCACACGGGATATTGTAAAACTCTCCAGCGATCCGTTCGTTGAACATGAGGTGAACCAAATTGATTTGTTTCGCGTCGTGGTCGCCACCAACAAATGAATTTCTAGGGTCGCAGCTGTGAAAAGCAATAAAGACACGTTTAGACTGTAGTAGCTCATCTGCAACCAAGAAGCATACTTCATGAATCTACAGTGTAGTGATGTATAGCATCAATTTGAATGAATTCAACACGTTTTGCTCTCTACGAAAAAACACAAGGCTCCTTTTGGTTAGTCAAAAAGTTCTCACGTGCTCGCATCAAAAGCATCACCGCATACTATAATCTAAGACAAAAAGCTCAAACTACTTTTCTGCAGCACTTTCATTGTTTTGGAGTCCACCGACAAGTGAGGGAACGTTATTGAATCAAACAATTTCGCTTTTCTGTGTCATTACACTCGAGTGAAACTCTAAGGATTAACTCAATTGGCCACCTTACAAGTGGCGGCCACGAAGAAGGGCGAGTTGGTCCATCTTCGACACCGTCGGCACAAACTTGACGACTTCATCAATCTTTGCCTTCACTTCTGGCGTGATCTTGTCCACAAAGTCGAGGGCCTTCAGGTTCTCTTCCAGTTGCGATGGTCGACTAGCTCCGATCAAGACCGTGGATGCATGCTCATTCGCAACAGCCCATGCCATGGACATCTGAGCAAGGGAGCAACCCAGTTCCTTGGCAATAGGCTTCAGTTTGTCCGCCATCTCCACGCGCTCCGCAAACCCTTCGGCCAGAGGGCTACCCTCCTGGAACATCGGCGACGTGTAGCGCGATCCCTCGGGCTTACCATCACTGTACTTTCCCGTGAGGGTGCCGAAGGCCAGCGGAGACCACGTGGTGAGTCCCAGCTTGTACTTCTTGTACAAGTCCACGAACTCAAACTCCACCTTGTTGCGCACGAAGATGTTGTACTGCGCCTGCTCCACAATAGGGCGGATCATTCCAAGCCGGTCAGCGATCTCGCAGGCCTCGCGGATGTCCGAGGCCAGCCACTCGCTGGTGCCCCAGTAGAAGGCCCAGCCCTGGTTGATGACAAAATTCATGGCGCGCACAGTCTCCTCGATGGGCGTGTAGGGCTCTGGGCGGTGGGAGAAGATGACGTCGACGTACTCGAGGTCGAGGCGCTTGAGCGACGCCTTAACGCCCTCCACGATGTGCTTGCGGCTGTTGCCCTGGTCGTTGGGGCCGGACTCGGTGAAGCCCTTGTAGCCGTTGAAGACCTTGGTGGACACCACGAGGTCCTCGCGACTGAAGAGACCCTCGGCCACGCCCTTCTTGATGGCTCCTCCGAGCAGCTCCTCGGCCTGGCCGTTGCCGTAGATCTCGGCCGTGTCGAAGAAGTTGACGCCGTGCTGGTAGGCCAGCTTCACCATCTCGTACCACGCGTCCACCGTGTACTTCTCATCGTAGCTCATCCACGAGCCGAGCGCCAGCTTGGACACGAGCAGTCCGGAGTCGCCCAGAAACCGGTGCGTCATCTTGGTGGGGGCGTCATTGGTGCTTGGAGCCATGGTGCTTGGGTGCTTGGGGGTTTGGGGGCAGAAGCGAAAGTGAGCTGCTCGATTGACACGCATCCACTGTGAGTCATGTGACAGAAGCAGCGTACCGACCGTTACTTAAACTTGGTATTTGTATTTGGCAAATATGCTCCGGATCTGGCAGTGAGCACGTAATCGCCACGTCACTTCAACGTGGTGATTGCGCGGTGAGCAGGCGGTGGAGCAGAGGCTGCACCAAGTCGACGTGCGTCTGCATGAAGTCCACGCAAGCATTCCGCTCGTCCAGGAAGAAGTGGATCACACACTTGCACGCAAGTTCCTGGCCCAAGAGGCGGTGGATGTCGTCATCGTGGACGCCTTGGAGCTTGAGAAGAGGGTTGGCGTGCTGTAGAGTGAGCTCTGACACTGAGATGTTGATCGAGGTGGTGGCTGTGACCACGCCGGGAGCAACTGCTTTGACTCGCTGTAAGCGGATGGATGGATCGTCGAAGTAGTCCCAGAGCTGGCTCATCAGCGCGTACACGCTGCGCAATCCTCTCGAGCCTACGTCGTCAACAAGCGAAGGGTTTAACATGAGCAAGCTGTTCAGCAGCTTGGAATGATGTTGAGGCCGTTTAGTGTGTGTCAGAGAGCGACGACGGTGTCGAAGATGGATCAAATTGCTCTTCTTCGTGGTTGCTTCCTGTAGTTTGTTGTAAGACTACAGCCTTACTAGCAAGTGTAACGCTCTGTGAAAGGAAAAACCTGGTGCAGCAAAAAATACAGATCAAACACTGGCACAGTCGAGAACTATTTTATCATGCTTTGGAAACTACAAACAGATCCCAACATTGATGCCACTGTAAGCTTGAACAGGGCGCCTGGAATGGGTAAAAATCAATCACATTTGTTTGTTAAAAGCGGTAGCGACGCTCAAGTAAAGCAACCATGCATAGACAATAAGCAAATGATACCAAGTGAAGTGATCGAAGGCCCTTAAAATGTGAAACTGGAAACTAAAGGGCCTCTCAAAATATGCTCCTACCAAAACATATGGAATACGGACCATCCCCAACACAAGTTTGCAACCACCACAAAAACGAGCGTTTCTCGTTTTTGTGGTGGTTGCAAACTAGTGTTCTCTACATCATGACCTTGATTAACAAACATGGATTGATGACGCCAACGCGCATCTTAGTTTCTGTCGAATGTCCGTCAATCACTTCTAGCTCGTCTAGGTGCTAGCTAATACTGGAGCTCCAACCTATTTCGTACGATTCCAAACACAAGTTTGCAACCGCCACAGAAACGAGCAACGAGCGTTTCTGTGGTTCCAAACACAAGTTTGCAACCACCACAGAAACGAGCGTTTCTGTGGTGGTTGCAAACTTGTGTTTGGAATCGGTTGGAGCTCCAGTATTAGCTAGCACCTAGACGAGCTAGAAGTGATTGACGGACATTCGACAGAAACTAAGATGCGCGTTGGCGTCATCAATCCATGTTTGTTAATCAAGGTCATGATGTAGAAAACACTTGCTTCGGGAAATACGCCACCTGCACAGATTGTAGAGGAAGTGCAAAAACTGCTGCACGATTGTACACGATAGCTGGCGCTCGGAGGTTTCGCCCAGCAATCCAATTACCTCAGAGTCTCTAGCACCAGAAATGGCAGTTAAACTTCTACAAGTTGATGCAATCCACTTCGAAGTCAACAGAATTATTGATGACTTCATCCATAAGTTACGTGAATGAAGAAACCGCTGATCGCTAAACTCGAACACTGTCACAGGAGCTTCTGATGATGGAACCATGGTGTGATTGCGGCACGCCTGCCGAAGTCAACGTGCGACCTCATTTTCCAATTCGCTTCATTCCACTCGAGCCGTATCAAGCCAAGTATCAACTCCAATGGCACCGAATTCAGCCGACTCGACCAATACCAAGATGACCTATCGCTTCCTTGGGAACTCCGGGTTGCTCGTTTCGAAACTCGCGCTTGGTTCGTGGGTGAATTATGACGAAAAGTACACGGTGGATGCTTGGTTCGACATGATGAATGTTAAAGTAGCATCTGTGACACGCTCAGACGTTGTCGTAATACACGGACTCACTCCTGTAGTAGTCCCTTATAGTTTGGAGTACGGGAAACCGGACTTAGTTAGGTTGACTGGCGGAGATCCCCCTGCAGGACGCGTGGACTTCCCAGTCCTCGTCCACACTTCTGAATCTGCCCGATTCCTCACAACATCTCCAATATACAAGCACCTTCCAGGCCTCCATCTACAACTAAGCCTCTCTCTTTTACCTTGACACATGCAGCTTGACGCTGTCTTCCGCTGTTCTTAATCCTCTGTAACTCCTTACTCCAACAGGTTATGAGCCCAAAGCTGGACAAGAAGACAGCGCGATTCCACTTGTCAAGACGGCCGAGCAAAGAAGCACGACGACCACCACGTGCCAGCTCGCTGTGAGGCCACGCGCCCACCGCGCCAGCCTAGAGCTGCAGCGCTGTAGCACGAGCACAATGCTGCCGTGCGACGCCGACCACGTGTCGAGACGAGAGGCCACGACGCCCATAGAGCCAGCCATGGTGCTGCACAGCGATGACCGAGACTTCCGCCACGCTATACGCTAGTCCGACGAGGACCACTAGCATGCCGCCGGCTTGAAGCCGAGCCAGAAAAGCTGTAAGACCGCCCTCATGGCAGGCAAGCAAGACGCACGCAATGCAGTCGGCCGTGCTGATTTAATGCTGTAAGACCGCCCACGAGCAGGCAAGCCACACACACGATGCGAGCCAATGAGCCGCCTTAAACGCTGTAAGACCGCCCATGAGCAGGCAAGCTAAACGCACTGAAAACATCTGCAAGATGCGAGCTGACGAGCCGCTGCGTATGCAGGCAAAATGCTAAAGCAGGAGCTACCTAAAGACGAGGAGCTCTAACAATGCTGTACTACTGCAACTACAAAGACTTGAACCACTACGGCAAGCATGCACCAGTCTCATGACGATGCACCATATGCACGACAAGCAATAAATGCCTCTGTCGATTGCCACGTACTACTAGTAGTTTGCCACTGTACGCATGCAAGCACACAATATCTCTGCCCTACTAGTAATATCAATGCAATAAAGCAAAAACTGGCAAGTACAGCCACACCAAGCACAACGAACTATCTGTCGCTCAGCATACTGCTACGCATTATCGTGTTCTAAGAAAGAAAAGAAAGAAAAGAGAAAACGCACTGCTAAAGCTACGCATAACAGCTAAGGTACTCATGCATGAAAACTGCACGCTATTAAACGCACTACTAAAGAATGAAATATGTGCACGCTATCAAACGCACTTTCAACAAACAAAAGAATTATATTTGGGACTTCGCCAAGGCAAGCACACAACGCCTCTGTCCATTTACAAAGTTTCCACGAAAATCCACAACTCGTGAAAAGCCATAAAAGGCGATCTTGTCTCCTAAACACACATACAAGCTGTACATGCCTCTGTATTGCACAGATCTATTGATTGCACGTACTGCAGCACTCATTTGATTTTGTAGCGCATGTACTTCTCGCTAGCGCTTGTATCTATTATACAAAGTATTGAAACGAGAGACACCTCGTGAGGCCACTAGGGAAGAAATACCCCAAAGATGTGAGCTTGCGCACATTTTGCGAATTAGGCATGCTCCTACGAGTGAGATTGAGTCGGTGTTGTTCATGCACCTAGAGCATACTGTATTACCTATCGTCTGAAGTGACAAGGAAGCTCTAAAGCAAGCTGAAATTGGCCAACATGCAAAAGCATAAGACTAACACGACCATAAAATCGCTGCTTTAAGACGGCTGAACCAGACTTATGAAACTGGGAGGCAACATCCCCATTTACGTGATGAATGAGTCAATTGGACATCAGGAGCGGACTACTTTAGAGTTGCTCAGTCCATATCGGAGAGTAAGTCAACAAAGCTGACGAGAATTACCAGCAGAGTGAACAGGTTTTCCCCTTCCAAAAAAAGGTTTTTCCTGAGTAGCCATTTCAAAGAAAATCAAAAGTGCGATAAGTCAATAAAGCTGACAAAAATACCAGCAGAGTGAACAGGTTTTCTCCTTTCTAAAGGTTTTCCTGAATAATCATCTCGAAACCGAGAAATATAATTGCAAAACTAGCTACACCACAAAGGTGAACAGGCTTTCTCCTTCTCAAAGAAGGTTTGCCTGACTAACCTGCTTACAAAAGCCCACACGTCACGAACGAGGCGACTATGCGCAGTATCAATAATTGCCATAAGAATTCAAGAAGGGGTCTGGAGTCGGGAGGACCTCGTGATCTCCACCAAAATATTACGGGAACCAAGATATTCATGCAAGGAGGTCCTCCCGACTCCAGACCCCTTCTTGTATTCCTTCAGGACCGCTCCGCCCAAAAGCTCTCTGCTTGGCCTTCACCGTACAGCCGCAAGCACATTGTCGAAGGTCTCAAGGCGTCACTGCGTCGCTTGCAGCTCGACTATGTCGACGTAGTTTTCTGCCATCGTTTTGATGCGTTCACCCCGTTCGAGGAGACTGTCCGAGCCATGAACTTTGTCATCAATCAGGGCTGGGCCTTCTACTGGGGAACAAGTGAATGGCTCGCGTCCGATATCCGTGAGGCGTGCGAGATCGCCGACCGTCTCGGACTCATTCGTCCCATCGTGGAACAGTCCCAGTACAACATCTTCGAGCGCAACAAGGTGGAGTTGAGTACGTCGATCTTTACAAGAAGTACAAATTGGGGTTAACAACATGGTCTCCGCTCGCCTACGGCACACTGACGGGCAAATACAGTGCTGGAAAAGCGGAAGGCTCGCGTTATACGACCAAAATGTTTGAGGAGGGAGTCCATTTGCAAAAGGTTTTTCCGAGCGTGTGGAGATGGCGGACAAACTCAAGCCAGTTGCTAGAGAACTTGGTGTGTCGCTCGCTCAGATGTCAATTGCCTGGGCAGTGGCGAACGAGAACGTGTCCACCGTGCTTCTAGGTGCCAGACGCCCGTCGCAGTTGGAGGAGCACCTGAAGGCATTGGAAATAGTGGACAAGATTACGCCGGATGTGAAGGCGACGATCAACGAAAGCCGTTCCGTTCGTGCCGAAGGAGCCCACGATGGATCAATTCGCGCAGATGCGCCGTCACCACCTGCAGTGAATCTGGACGGGGACTTACAAGCTAAGGACAGGTCGTAGGAAGGAAATTGAGTTGATTAACTGTTTTTTCCTGGTACTTACTACACACTTGGCTTGGCTATTGAATTCTGAAGGTATGATTCTGATGTCTGATGTTGATTTTGATTTGTTTGAATGCGATATTGATTTTAAGAATGCTAATCATTTGGATCACTGATTGTTGATGCCAAGCGCGTAGCTTCGAGGCTCGTTGACCTCAGGACCACCAGGAGGCCCCCACTGAGAACAGGTCGTAGTGATGCGTATTTTCTCATATTTCTTCATCACAGCTACGATCTCTGTTACCATTAAAAAAGTAAAACAAATAAAAATAGAATGAAAGCATGAAATGAAACGTAGAGATGCAGGCATCAGCTGTCAGTGACAATACGACTTCAATGATGGTGAGTTTTACTCGGCTAACTTATCATAGCAATGACATGCATTGACACAAACGTTAGACCAGAGATTACGTACATGAAGGACGCGTAACGCAATCGGGAGTGCCCCGTAAACCGCTGGATCACGGGGCAAAACTTCTTGGTACCTGAAGAATGCTGTCGAAGAACCTCTCGCCGGTCACGATTTAGAATGCGTAGTGCAGCTGCATATGGATAGCGCTTGAACTATCGTCGATAGAATTCCGCCTCCTTGCACGATCTACAATGCTTTCAGGGCACAGTGCAACCTCATTCTTGAATTTGCTTCATCAAGTTCACAACTCTTACCAGCTCAGCAACTTCTCTGACATGGCTCCCAACTCCGCTATGACGACTGCAACAAAGATGACGCACCGCTTTTTGGGCAACTCAGGCTTGCTCGTCTCCAAGTTTGGTCTTGGTTCGTGGATGTGGGCCAACGACGAGTACACGGTGGACGCATGGTACAAGATGATGGTCACTGCTTATCAGGGCGGCGTGAACTTCTTCGACACGTCTGAAAGTTATGGCGAGACGCTGGGTGAGCGCAACATGGGCGGCGCCATCAAACGTGGAATTGAAGAGGGTGTCTGGACTCGTGAAGATTTGGTTGTGACTGCGAAGCTCTTCGGAGGCTCAAGGCCTATGGACAAATGCACCCCCAACAGCTTGGGGTTGAGTCGGAAACGCGTCATCGAGGGCTTGCAAGGATCCCTGCAGCGGATGCAGCTTGACTACGTCGACGTGGTTTTCTGCCATCGCTTTGACGCGCACACACCCATCGAGGAGACTGTCCGAGCCATGAACTTCGTCATTGAGCAAGGTTGGGCCTTCTACTGGGGAACCAGCGAGTGGCTTGCGTCTGACATTCGCGAGGCATGTGACGTCGCCGATCGCCTCGGACTTATTCGCCCCATTGTCGAGCAGCCGAACTACAACATCTTTAGGCGCAACAAGGTGGAGTACGAGTTCTTGGACTTGTACAAGAAGTACAACTTGGGCCTCACTGTCTGGTCTCCACTTTGCTCGGGTACGTTGACTGGCAAGTACAGCACACCTTCGGAGGGGTCTCGCCTTACGAGCCCGATGAAGGGAGGTCCTCCCGTGGCGATGAAAAACTTCGCTAAAGACATTGAAATGGCTGAACAACTCAAGCCGATTGCACAGGAGATCGGTTGTTCAATGGCGCAATTTGCTCTCGCGTGGTGCGTCTCAAACGAGAACGTGTCGACTGTTCTTTTGGGGGCGAGCCGTCCATCGCAGCTGGAGGAGAACATGAAGGCGCTGGAATATGTGGACAAGATCACGCCTGAAGTGAAGGCAAAGGTTGACGCTATCGTGAACTTTGTGCCATGTGTGCCGCAGCTTGACCCTTACTCTACTGTGCGCGGTCGCTTTTTGTAACTAGGCAGCGCTAATAGCATCCCCAGCCAAGGGTTTGCATGCCTTTGAAGTCACAAAGCAATAGCAAAAAGCAATAGCAAATTACATTTGCAAGACGAATACTCATTTTGTTCTCCCTGTTAAATATGAATCCAAAAGCGAAACCCGATAGAGAGAAGTTGGAATGTGGAGATGGCGGCCACGCACATGACTCTGCAAATCTTAAGGCCCCTCCGTTTTTATAACCAAGCTACAGTAGTTGACCCACGGGCGAGGAGAGCTTAGGAGTGAAACACGCAGGTGCGTACGGACCAGGCAATTCAGCGGTGCACGGCCACCGTAAGGCTCTATTGTGCTGTCCAGCTATAGCAGAAAGATTGGTGGAGTCCGCCTCACTGCGTTGGCTCAGCTCGACGGTCCACCGCCAACGACATACATCTATTCCTAGTGGAATGCGAGCTGCACCATTCTGGCGTACTCTGCGAATCCAGCTTTTAACGGCAAGAGATCATTCACGAGAGGGCTTGATCTCGCCCCAGTGACCTTCTACAACCGCTATTTTTGCAACTATTGGAATGTTTTTAGGTGGTTTCCCATCACTGTCCCCCGCTCTCCAGACCCACTAGCCACTTCAGCCCGCCACCTCGTACGCATCTTACCCTAATGTATCTCCTGTCTGTACGTTCGTCTGTCTTAGTTGGGTAGGGCCGGCCCGCAGAACCGCAGAACCCCACGCGTTTCAATTAGCTGCTTCATCTGGCCTCAGCCCGGCTAGATCGCAACTGAGAATTGGGCGGCCCTGACCGGCCGTCCAGAGCTCTCCTACGTAGACTAACCTGCTCTACTGCTCGTGGCATCCTGGCCGCTCGCACGTCGTCCATCCTGCTCGCTCTGCTGTCTTGGCTGCTTGCTGTGTGTCTCCTCTCCTTTGATATCTTTCCCTCCGTGGCTGCTCACGCCACGGCTCTTCGGAGCTAGCTGTTGGTGCCAGCCAAAGATTCCGCACTCCGCTGCCACCGACCGAAGCTCGCTAGTCTCCGCCTTCAACGTCACTCTCCGTCAAATCAATCGTCACTCCACCGAGGTTTCGTGTGCCTGCCCCACTACTGTAGCCATGTCAGCACTTTTCATCCTAGTCATGGCCTTTTGTACCAAGAAGCATCCTAGCAGTGAGCACGAGTATGGAGACAAGTAAGCCCGAATTGCACAGAATACGATAGATCGTCTTCGGGTTTTACGTCGAGATAGTTTGCCATTGCAGCTTCGTGCGATTGGTGTACTGGGTGAAAAACAATAATCGAAGTAGAAGTTGAGCTTTTCCCGTTGCCGATAAATTGGCAAGCACAAAAGCCCTGTACACAGGGAGTGTTGGCAACTCAAATACTTTTTCTTAGTAATTAAAGTTGAAGTGGGGTATTTATCGAAGCAAGAAAGCACTACCAGCACTACTTACCGATTTTTTTTTCTTCTTGCTGGACCACCACTTCATTGGACTACGTACGAACTTCAAATTCTTGTTTATCTATGCATTTGATGGTATGGTGTGTTGCTGTAACGTGTCGTTGTGGTGTAGTAATCGGAAGGATATATATTTATTTTTTTTTTTTGTGCTAGCACAGCAAGCATATACAATCGTTCCCTACCTGTAGCAAAGCCGCAGAATTGGAGAATTTTCCACACGGTACCACCAAGGAACAGATAACACCTACAAGTGGCGCTTGCGGAGGAAGGCAAGAGGGTTCATCTCCGGAACAGTTGGGATTACCGTGTAAATCGCGTCCACCTTGGCCTTCACTTCAGAGGTTATTTTGTCCACAAATTCGATTGCGTTTAAGTTCTCCTCCAGTTGTTCTGGGCGACTCGCACCAACAAGAATCGTCGAAACGTGTTCGTTCGACACACACCAGGCAGTCGCTAGCTGCGCCAGCGAGCATCCCAACTCATTCGCAATCGGCTTTAGCTTGTTGGCAATGTCAACTCGTTCGTCGTAGGTTGGAATCATCGCACGAGTCGCAAAGACATGCTTCGTAAAGCGCGAACTATCCGGTCGACCGCTGCTGTACTTGCCTGTCAGCGTGCCGTACGCCAGAGGCGAAAACGTCGTGAGACCGAGCTTGTACTTCTCGTACAGGTCCACATACTCGTATTCCACCTTGGCCGCGTGAAGATGTTGTACTGAGATTGCTCCGCGATCGGGCGGATGAGTCCGAGACGGTCGGCGATCTCACAGGCTTCACGAATGTCTGAGGCCAGCCACTCACTCGTTCCCCAGTAGAACGCCCAACCTTGGTTGATGACAAAGTTCATCGCACGCACCGTTTCCTCGATCGGCGTGTACGGCTCGGGTCGATGGCAGAAAATGACATCCACGTAGTCCAGCTGCATTCAACGCAGCGATGCACGCGCTCCTTCGACGATGTGTTTTCGGCTGATACAACCGTTTGGTAACCATGACGGTGAACACCAGCCTGCATGACGGTGTACACCGGCCTGCATAATCAACGAGCATTTCCCCCCAAAGACTTGGGCCAAGCAGCAGTCACTTCTCATTTCGTGTCCTACCACCAAGTACCTGCATCTGGAGATCAAGTTCGCCATGGCGCCCGCAGCTTCTTCCACCAAGATGACCTACCGATTCCTCGGCAACTCAGGTCTCCTCGTGTCCAAGCTCGCGCTGGGCTCTTGGATGTACCCCGACCAGACCCACACCGTCGACTCCTGGTACAAGATGATGAAAACTGCTTTCGCGCAAGGTGTCAACTTCTTCGACTCTGCTGAGAACTACGCCATGGGCCAAGCCGATGTGCTTATGGGCGGTGCGATTAAGAAGGGCATCGAAGATGGAGTGTGGAGCCGAGAGGATTTGGTAGTCACCGCCAAGATCTTCAGCGGAACCAAGGGCTTCACGAACGGCACGCCCAACAGCCAGGGACTCAATCGAAAACACTTGATCGAGGGTACTCAGGCAGCGCTGGGTCGTATGGGCCTTGAATACGTGGACGTGATTTTCTGCCACCATCCGGAGCCGTGCACACCTATTGAGGAAACTGTGCGTGCCATGAACTACATAATCGAGCAAGGCTGGGCATTCTACTGGGGTACCAGCAACTGGCCTGCAAGCTCCATCCTGGAGGCATGTGAGATCGCGGATCGGTTGGGTTTGATCCGACCGATTGCAGAGCAGTCGCAGTACAATATCTTCGCTCGAGACCGCGTCGAGTTCGAGTTTGAGACGCTGTACAAGAGATACAACTTGGGGGTGACGGCATGGTCTCCTCTGGCGTTCGGTACACTGACGGGCAAGTACAGCTCCCGCATCCCTGAAGGCTCTCGCTTTACGATGGAACCAACTAAGAAAAGCATGTTCGGCGGCGAGACATTCACGAAGAACGTCGAGAAGGCCAGCAAGCTCATGGCCATCGCCGAGAAACTCGACTGTTCGTTGGCGGAAATGTCCCTCGCGTGGTGCATCACAAACGAGCACGTAGCAACGGTGCTGATTGGGGCTAGCAGGGCTTCGCAGCTGGAGGAGAACCTGAATGCGCTGGCGTTCGTGGACAAGATCACGCCCGAGGTGAAGGCGGAGATCGACGCCATCGTCCAGTACGTGCCATCGCAGCCGTGGGTAGACCACCTCCAGGACATTCGCCTCAGGCACCTGTAGATGTCGTTCTCAGTAGGCGTAGATGCAGTCTAAAGCTAACTGTAATGCCCTTCAACATGAATACCCGTCTCAAAAACCTCGGCACGCTGGACTTGTTTGCGAAGATGACGCCTCCTCACGATTACGACGACCACGTGATTTTTCCGTGGCTTGAACCTGGGGTCAGGAAGCGCCGGGGTCTGAGACCGATGTGTCATTCTGGAATTGGCCCTGACTCCTTCATTGTCTGTCTGCAATGGCGTCCGCAACTGCTGCTACCAAGATGACCTATCGGTTCCTAGGCAACTCGGGCCTCCTCGTGTCCAAGTTCGCTCTCGGGTCTTGGATGTTCCAAGATGAGAAGAACACTGTGGACGCTTGGTACCAGATGATGCAGACTGCGTTCAAGCATGGCGTCAACCTGTTCGACTCGGCCGAGAACTACGCTCTCGGTCGGGCGGATGAGCTTATGGGCGGTGCCATCAAGAAAGGCATCGATGAAGGAGTGTGGAGCCGTGAAGACCTCGTGGTCACCGCCAAGATCTTTAGTGGAACCAAGGGGTTCATGAACGGCACGCCCAACAGCCAGGGACTCAATCGCAAGCACCTGATTGAGGGAACACAAGCCTCGCTGGGGCGAATGGGTCTTGAGTATGTCGACGTGATTTTCTGTCACCACCCGGATGCCTTCACTCCAATTGAGGAGACTGTGCGTGCCATGAACTACATCATTGACAAGGGGTGGGCGTTCTACTGGGGCACGAGCAACTGGTCTGCGAGCGAGATCACCGAGGCTTGCGAGATCGCCGACCGCCTGGGCTTGATTCGGCCGATCGTGGAGCAGTCCCAATACAGCATCTTCGAGCGGAACCGCATCGAGTTCGAACTTGTGGATCTGTTCAAGAAGTACAAGCTTGGCGTCACAGCGTGGTCTCCGCTTGCGTTTGGAACTCTGACAGGGAAGTACAGCTCGGACATCCCTCAAGGCTCCCGCTTGTACACAGAGGAGATGCGGAATGCGTTATGGGGCACAGATTTCACCGAACGAGTCAAGAAGGCCGATCAACTAAAACCTATTGCAGCGGAATTGGGCTGCTCACTTGCTCAGCTGGCTCTTGCTTGGTGTGTCTCGAATGAGCACGTGTCGACAGTGATTGTAGGGGCAAGCCGTCAATCTCAACTGGAGGAGAACATTAAGGCGTTGGACGTCGTGGAGAAGATCACGCCCGAGGTGAAAGCCAAGATTGACCAAGTCGTCAATTACGTGCCCACGCATCCTGTGCCAGATCGCCTTCGCGAAATTCGCAAGCGCCACTTGTGAACATCGTGGATAACAATGCCATCGTATCACAAAGCAACAAAATGGGTATTCATCATGAACAACCAAACCGATTGGAAGGCTATGGAAGTCCCCCCACACACACCAAGACAACGCAGTGCCGTCAGAGCAGAGCTTACTTAGGCGAGTCCCCAGAGCAGACCAAGTAATCACTACGTAAGAAAGCTGACTACTTTGATCGTCATCAAAGACTGATTGTGGGGCAACCTTTTGTTTAGTACGATAAGTGGGCTGTTTGGCGATACTCGAAGCTCCGTGGACCTCACTACTGCTTATCATTATCAATTGTGCAGGGCATGAAACAAGCACAGTCATCCTCTTCGAGCCTCCACGCATCAATGGCCCTTTCGAACACGCCCAAGATGACGCACCGCTTCCTAGGAGACTCTGGATTGCTGGCGTCTACGCTCGCTCTTGGGTCTTGGATGCCCTACGACGAGAAAATACACTGCCGATACCTGGTACGAAATGACGAAGACTGCCTTCGAGTGTGGAGTCAACTTCTTCGACAATGCTGAGGTCAACGTCAACGGCCAAGCGGAAGAGAACACGGGCGGCGCGATCAGCCCTGCATGGACATGTAGCCATCTCGCCTGTAGCCATGTCGAACGTAGCCATCTCACAGGAACCGGTAAAGTGCGATACATTCAGTAGCTTCACGCTATATCAATTTCCATAGGTCTTCCATCTAATTAATTTGTCGATCAAATGCTCACCTCACGTCAGATGAAGGTGATAAGCCGGGGTATATGACGATGGAGGAGGTAGTCCTATTTGTGCGCGGCCACGGTGGCGTCATTTGCAGCGACGGGATTGGCCCAATCTGCGACTGGAAATGCTGGCGCGCGCCGCCCGCAGACCCTTCGCCCTCCGAGCCATGAGCACGAGCCGCGTGACCTCCGACGTCGACAACAACCTGGTGCTGGCGCCGCCCAAGCCCTCGGCCGTGGTGGGTACATGTAGCGTACCGTAACTACTGCTTGCGTAATCACCGTCTTTCGCAGGTGGTCTTCCTGCACGGGCTGGGCGACACCGGCCACGGCTGGAGCGACGCCATGGCGATGCTGGCCAAGGGGCTGCCCCACGTCAAGTTCGTTTTGCCCACGGGTGCGTCGCTGCAGCTGCGCCGTTGCCGGTGCAATGGGATATTTAAAAACTAATGTGTCCGGGTGCCCACAATCAGCCGAGTCCATGCCGGTGACGCTCAATATGGGCATGCGGATGCCCGCGTGGTACGACATCAAGTCGCTGGCTCGCGTCAACGGAGACAGCGCCGACGGGATCGACGCCTCGCGCGACCGCATCATGACGATCATCGAGAAGGAGGTGGCGGGAGGCATCCCGCTGTCCCGCATCGTGCTGGGAGGCTTTAGCCAGGGAGCGGCGCTGTCGCTTTTCTCGGGCTACCAGAGCAAGACGGTGCTGGGCGGCATCGTCTCCATGTCCGGGTACCTGCCGCGCTACAGCGTACGTTGAGAGAGTTTTTTTTTTGTTTTGTTTTGTTTTGAGAAATGGGTGAATTGATACTGAACTGGTACTTTGGCGTGCAGTCGTTCCAGTTTGCTCCGGAAACGGCGGACGTGCCGCTGCTCATGTGTCACGGCGAAAAGGACCCCGTGGTGCGCTTCGAGTACGGCAAGATGTCCCGCGAGAAGCTGGAGTCGGCGGGCGTCAAGAACGTCGAGTTCCACTCGTACCCCGACATGGAGCACGGCGCCTGCATGGAGGAGCTGGACGACGTCACCAAGTGGCTGCAGCGCGTCATCCCGGAGACGCAGAAGTAAGGCGTGCTAGCAAGCCGCCATGCCCGTCTTAAACTCTACCTGGAGACTGAACAAATGCAATCGCGTTGAACTTGGTATCGCGGCCGTACCGGTAGGCAAATCTCGGTGACTCAATCACTGCTAACGTCACTCGCTTTCATCCGATTGCATCATCTCGGGGACTCGTAGGCTGGCCGAAGGGCTCCGCTAGTGCGGCAGTTGCGTTTGACGAGTTGCGATGGGGGTCCTGAGTGCATTTGTCTATTTGCTAGCTGCGGTCGTCGTCTCCAGCGGCAATTCGAGTGAAATGGTCGTCGACAAGCGGAACACCGTCGTCTACAACAACGAGAACCCGAGCGCCGTGGTGTTTTTCCTCCATGGACTCGGGGACACGGCGCACGGCTGGGCAGACATGTTCCGCAGCGTCGCCAAGGACATGCCGCACGTCAAGTTCGTCCTGCCAACGGGTGGGTGCTTGACGACGTTGCAATGCAGTGGGTGGAAGGCTGACGTGCTGGTTCGTGTAGCTGCTCCTCGACCGGTGACGATCGCAAACGGCCGGGAAATTCCCGCCTGGGTAAGAAGAGAAACTTGATGCACCAACGAGCAGGGCATTTACTTACCAGGTGTGTGTTGATGTGTTATACTGTAGTATGATATTGAGGCCTTTGTGGGAGGTGCGGGGTACGCTGCCGGCATCGAGCAAACTCGTGACGCTCTGCAGGAGATGATCGCCAAGGAGGTTGGTGCTGTGTGGCGAGCTGGATGCTACATCTTTTCGAGAGACCAACGAATTGTGCGTTTTCTTAGGTGGAGGCAGGTATTCCTCGTTCGCGTATCGTCGTGGGCGGATTCAGCCAGGGCGGCGCAGTGTCATATTTCACGGGTTTCCAGACGAAACAGCCGATCGGAGGCATTATGGTGCTGTCTTCCTTCATCCCCCGCGAGAAGGTGCGTGTTTAAGAAGTAGTAATAAGCTGAAGGACAAGCTAACGTTTGCTCTTGTTATTCTGAATATCAGGAGTTCGCTTTTGCTCCCGAGACGGCTGATGTGCCGTTGCTTATTTGCCACGGGGATGCTGATTCCCGTGCTCGCTACGAATGGGCCTTGAAGTCGAAGCAACGTCTGGCTGACGCCGGAGTCAAAGACATCACGTTCCACACATACCCGAACATGGATCACACGTCATCTCCACAAGAGATTAATGACATCCGAGCCTGGCTTAGTCGTGTACTGCCAGCATCCACGTCAAAGCAAGAGCTGTGAGCACCAAAAATTCATACGTGGCGATGCAAACTGAAACCCAACTTTCACAAGAACGTCTTCAAATCTTGTTTAAACGTTGGTTCGTACTCGTTAGTGGTCACACTGTGAAAGCATGTCAGCGCTAAACCAGGTAAAAGATGGAGTGCTACCTCTCCTTAGAGGAATCTGCCGCGCAGAGTCACCAGCACGTCCGCAACTGGGACAGTTGGGACGAAATTAACGACGCCGTCAATCTTCGCCTTCACCTCCGGTGTAATCTTGTCGATAAAGCTCAACGCCTTCAGGTTTTCTTCGAGCTGTTCCGGACGGCTGGCCCCAACCAGCACCGTGGAGACATTTTCATTCGAGGCGCACCAAGCAATCGCAAGCTGCGGGAGCGAGCAGCCTAGCTCCGCCGCAATCGGCTTGATATTGTCCGCGATCTTCACGCGCTCATCAAAGGAAGGAACAAGTGGCAGCTCCCTGAACATTGGCGTTGTGAAGCGCGATTCAGCCGGGATGCCAGCACTGTACTTGCCAGACAGCACACCGAAAGACAGGGGTGACCACGTCGTGAGGCCAAGTTTGTACTTTTTGTACAGATCCACAAATTCGAAATCAACTTTGTTGCGGTCGAACACGCTGTACTGGGGTTGCTCGGCAACAGGACGAATCAAACCGAGACGATCAGCAATTTCACAAGCTTCTTGAATGTCCGAGGCGAGCCATTCGCTCGTTCCCCAGTAATGAGCCCAGCCTTGCTCAATCACAAAGTTCATGGCCCGCACAGTCTCCTCGATCGGAGTGAACGCGTCCGCACGGTGGCAGAACACCACATCGACATTGTCGAGCTGAAGGCGCTTCAGTGACGCCTTGATGCCCTCCACGATATGCTTGCGACTTAGACCTTGGTCGTTGGGGCCTCCTTCCATGAAGCCCTTCGAGCCGACGAAGATCTTAGTGGTGACCACCAAATCTTCACGGCTCCAAATGCCGTCTTCGATACCCCGCTTAATTGCACTTCCCATAATTTCTTCGGAACGACCATAAGCGTAGTTCTCAGCGTTGTCGAAGAGGTTGATGCCGTGGGCGAAGGCAGTTTTGACCATCTTGTACCAGTTGTCGGCTGTGTATCTCGGCTCGGTAGTATCGTAGAACATCCACGACCCGAGTGAGAGCTTGGACACGAGCAGGCCGGTGTTGCCAAGGAAGCGGTAGGTCATTTTGGTTTCCGTCATACTAAAAGTGTTTGTTTGGTTGCTTGGTTGCTTGCTGAATAAAGTCTTGCTAAGACAAAGTAGAATAGAAAATGAGCTGCCTGTTACGAAGAAGATTGTAGATCAGAGTCGTTGCCCCGCAATCAGGTGTGTTTGTGCGCCAAGCGACTTACGTAAACAAGCAAATCAGCAAGTTTGTCACAAGCAGTTGTCGTGGCTAACCTATCTACAATTCACTAGTAGCGACCGCATAATCCCTGCTGATTGTGGGGCGCTTTTCACTTTCTTTATTTTTTTTTTCGTGCCTCATCCACTTAGGGCCCTTCTTTGCAAAGTATCTACACGACTTCAAAGTATATTGCATTCCTTCATGACGCTGGCCCTTAGACCTCCTAGCTTCTTGCTCTAACACCGCTAACAACGCCAGCGAAGTTTTTCAGCTAGGGCTGCACAAAAAGATTAGCGCGGCAAGCCATTCACAACGTACCTTAATTTTTTTGAAGCACATGAAGTGGTAACGAGAAGTGCTAATACAATGTGAATGGGACCACACGAAGTTGCTATTCATTTTTGGTTTATATTCGGCAGGATTACGAGCTGACTAGGTAACCATGGTGTTTGTGTTTCTACAGAATAGTCCGGCAGACACTCGTACCATGAGCCAACGCTGCGGCTTGCACTGGATTGTATTCCGTAAAGCTGTGCTCAAAGTCTACAAACTGGTTTCAAGATGCCTTCCGCGCAGTGTCGCCAAGTTATTCATTCAGCTGCGGAACAGAAGGCACACAATTGATGATAACCTCGATATTGGCCTTAACCTCAGGAGTCACCTTGTCCACAAAGTCAAGCGCCTTCAGATTTTCCTCTAGCTGTTCCGGGCGACTAGCACCAATCATAACAGTGGAGACATTCCCATTGGAATACACCACGCGAGGGCGAGCTGCGAAAGCGTGCATCCCAATTCAGCAGCAATCAGCTTGATTTTGTCCGCCATGGCAACGCGCTCTTCAAAGCTGGGGTCAATTGCCAACTTTGAATGCTGGCGTAGCAAAACGGGAGTCGGAAGGTCTACCAGCAGAATATTTGCCGGACAGCACACCGAATGACAGTGGGGAAAAGGTCGTGAGACCGAGCTTGCATTTCTTGTACAGATCCACAAGCTTGAACTCCACTTTGTTGCGGTCAAACATGTTGTACTACGACCGCTCCGAAATGCGGTGGATCAATCCCAGGCGGTCAGCAACTTCACAAGCCTCTTGAATATCTGATGCGAGCCATTCACTGGCGCCCCAATAGAAAGCCCACCCTTGCTCGATCACGAAGTTCGGGGCTCGGACAGTTTCTTCGATAGGCGTGTATGGCTCAGATCGGTGGCAAAAGACTACATCGACGTTATCGAGCTGAAGGCGCTTCGTGATGCCTTCACACTTCAACAGTGTGTTTTCGACTCACACCCTGGTCATTCGGGCCCCCTCCAGTGAAGCCCTTAGTACCAGCAAAGATTTCGTGGTCACTACCAGGTCTTCATGACCCCAGATAACGTCTTCGATGCCCTTTTAAAAGGCGAAGCCAGTGAGCTCTTCGGAATGTCTATCCACGTAGTTTTCAGCGTTGTCAAATAAGTGTTTCCGTGCTCGAAGGCTGTTGCCATCAGCTGTGCCTCGCAAGCAAGCGTGACTGTGGGCCGTTGGCGCACAATCTGATCAAGTGCATCATCAGCGATCACTGTACCATTTGGCTCACAATCTCACTCGTTTTAATAGGTAGCTAGCGTAATCTTGACACACACTACCCCAGGAAATTCAGCTTCTCCAACCACATTGCTTCTGCACAAACAACAAAACAACAAAGTCGAGCTTGCAAACGCTTCGTTCATTATTAACACCACCACGTCAGCGACAGCTACGCGAGAACTAAAAGTAAGGAGAGTGCGACATGGAGGGAAAAAAAAGAGAAAAAAAAAGCAGAGCCGAACTACCGTCGCGGCGCAAGCATCTGACCTTGGACAAGCTACTTCTGTCCTCCCACCACTGGCTTGACGTTGTTCAGACTGCATCACCAACAACGTAAGTCAGTTCTCCACCTCGCTCACCTGCACTTGCCCAACCTACTTAATGGTGATGCGCAGGTTGCTGCCCTTGGGCACGTCGAACTTCTTGGGGTGCGTGCGGAAGTGGTTGATAATGTTGGACACGTCCAGTCCTCCCTGCGCGTGCTTGGGCTTCTTGCCGCGCGCCGCCGACGTCTTGTGCGGCCGCAGCTGCACCGTGGGCTTCTTCTTCTTCTTGGCGGCCAGCACGAGGCCCGGCCGCCGCTTGTTGATCACCGACTGGCGCTTGGCCGAGGCCACGGCCGCGTTGGCCTTGGCGCGCTGCACACAGCACAGAGCGAGCGTCAGCCTTCACTCTCCTTTGGCCTGGCGGGAGCCACGTACTGCGGCCTTGGACACGGGCACGAGCACCGTCTTCTTGACGTTCTGCTGCTTGTGGCTGGATTGTTTCTGCGCCGGCTTCTTCTGCGGCTGCGGCTTCTTGGCGGGCTTGAGCTGCTTGTCCTTGGGCTTGGGCTTGTGCTGCTTCTTGGCCTTCTGGATGAGCGAGTCTGGGGAGGCACGGGGCGAGTTAGGGCTCGGGGGACGCGCAGAGAGCAGAGCGAGAGGACGAGGCGCGCACCGAGCGGCATGGACAGCTTCTCCTCCGGGGAGATGCCGAGAGAGAAACGTCCGGGAGTCGCCATGGCGCTTGAGCACTGCGTGGAAGATTGGAGAATGACGTTGGACAGGGGGAGCATGATGGAAGGCAGGTTCATGAGATGGCTACATTCTGGCTGGAGCTTTTCGGTGGTCGAGTGTCCGTGTGGACACTTCGAGGTGGACTATAGTTGCTGCTTGAAGAGCGGCGCGGCGACGCGGTTCCAGTTCTCCGGCCAGTGCTGTGGATGAAGGGGTTAGAGTGGCGGAGAGGAGGTTGTAGTGGAGGGAGACGTACCTCGACAGATTTCAAGGACGCTCGTAGACGGTTGAGCTGCGCGGTGTTCGTCGGATAGCCCTTCAGCAGGTCGAAGAGCTGCGTCGAGAGCTGCTCGGAAGAGTTGAACACGAGCCCGTTCCTGTAAGGAAATGGAGGCAAGGTGAGTTGAGGATTTGAGAGCGAGACACTCGACAACCTACTTGTCGTGCTTCACGAGCTCGTCCAGACACTTGAAGCCGATAGCGCAGACAGGAAGGCCGCAGCCGAACATGTCCAGCACCTTCATGGGTAGATCCAGACCGGACGACGAGGTGTGCAAGCACACGCCAAGATCGGCACTACCCAACACGAGTGGGTAGTCGCTTGCCTCGAGCCACCTGTACGAAAAGTCATGAAAGTAAGTCAAAAGCTCCCAGTTTACCGAGACTTACGCTACGATTGACGTACATGGTAGCGATGCGGATGCGCTTGAAGGCGAGCTGCCTGATCTTCTCGAGGTACATTTCCTTCTGCGGGCCTTTGCCAGTCACCACCACGAGTAGGTTCGGGAACTCCGACTCACTCAGCGACGATGTACGTTTGTCTAGCAGCTCCAAAGCTGTCAGCAGAATGCCGAAGTCTTCATCTGCAGTCCAACTTGTCGAGCTGATAATCATAGCTGGTCGGTTCTCCCGGGGCTGCACCACGCTCTTGCCCTTCTTGCCGCCTAGACCTCGAGTCTTGCGAGTCAGGAGCGTCTCCTCTAGGTTTGCTGGGTTCTGGCCCCACGTCACCAGCTAACAGACAAAAGAATCATTACTTGAAGTCAGAAACTACAAAGTACGTTGGTATCCGTACAAGTAGCTGCAATTATACTTACGTCATTGCAGTGTTCCAGTTGATCTCCAACTCGACTGAATAGCTCGTGCTGCGTGTCGAGCGGCGTCGGCTTGAAGAAGAGCGGCGGCTTGTCGTGCAGCACGGTGGCCTCAATCTGCCAGGTCTCTCTCAGCCATGTTTGCATCACGTGCGTGACGCACAAGTTGGCGTCGGCCTTGCGTCCAAACACTCGCTCGATCCACTTGGCAATCTGTTCTCGCAGCACGGCGTCAGCCCTCACCAGCACCCCGTCGCCTCGCCTTCCTCCTCCTCTCACCTTGACGAGCGGATGCCCGTTTCCAAGCGACAACGCCAGCAAGCTGTATCCGAGGTTGTGCCAGTCGATCACGAACTTGGCGCCCTTGAGGCGGCAGCAGAGCCACACCACCACGAAGGTCGGGATCCTGCAACACGTCCACACATGTCCACAACGGTTCACATGTCGTTAATACGTCGGCGCCCATCCGCACCGCCAGGAGCTGCTCACGTCGGCGGATTCTGCAGCAACACGAGGTCCACGCTGCCCGCCGTCACAAGCAGCAGCCAGAGCAGCTGCAGCAGCTGCAGCAGGACCTTCACGGGCGCCAGCAGCAGGAACAGCTTGCGCGGCAGCCGCTGCAGATGCGGCGTGAAGGTCAGCAGCTCGATGTTGGGCTGGCGCGCCACGTCGGGCACGCAGCGCTCGCCCGCGTAGCCCAGCAGACTCACGCGCAGGCTTGGGGACGTGCGGGCCAGCGACAGCGCGTGGTACTGCATGCGCGGGCTGCGGCCCACGTCACCCAGCACCATCACGACGGCGTGGCGCGCGGGCGCGCGGCGAAGGACGCGCGGCTTCTTGGCCGCCGGGCGGCGCCGCGAGAGCGCCATGAGGACACGAGGGAGTGCCGCGTACGTGGCGCCGCGCGGGTTTTCTGCCAATTACATGGACGTGTGCGTGCAGGGTCTGTAGACGAACGGCATGACATGCGGCGGCGTGTTCATTCATTGAGTTAGGCGCGTGGACTTATAGGTAGGAGCGCGTGGACTTATAGGTAGGATAGGCAGGCATAGGTAGTATACAGCTCCACTCACGGACGCTACGGACACACATCCATCGTCGCGGCTTGCGCGGCTTCAAGTTCAGGCGGCGCTGCGGTACAGCAGCTTGGTCATGGACGGCAGCGACTCGGCCTCGGGCGCGGCGCTGCCGGCTGCGGCGTGTGCGCCGTCGTCCATGTGCAACTGCGTCAGCTGGAGCGACGCGGTGGTGGACGTCGGCGACGCCAGCGGCCACTGTCGGCCGTCCTCTGACGTCCACTGCTGTGAACACTCCTTGCTCACGGCTGGTGCTCCCGACAGAGACACGGCCGACGGGTTGGCAGCAGCAGCGCCAGTGTACACTCGGGGCTTGGTGTCGTAGGCTTCTTGAGGGTACCTGGCGGCAGCCGCGTACGTCGGCGACGCGACGGGCTCATCCTTAAACTGTTTGCGGCGGCTGGTGCTGGCCGACGCCGGCCGCTTGCGCGGCGACAGCGAGGCCGGCACCGAGAGGCTGGAGGCGCTCTGGGCTGTCGGGGTGACGCTGGCGCCTTGCGCCACGAGGCGCGCGCGCTCCTTTTGGATCTGCACCTCGAAGTACGGCATGGTCTGGTTGAGTCTGGCCAGCTTGGTGAAGAACTTCTGCGCGTGTGTCCGCACTTGCGTTGAAGTGCGAGAGCCGATGAGCCGGGCGATCTCGCCCCACGCGGGGCCCTGGAACATCTCGAGCCCCTTGAGGAACCACTGGTGCTCCTCGCTGTTCCAGCGGCCGATGGCGATCTGCTTGTTGCGGCGCAGCACAGTCTGCTGCGGCTTGTGGTCCTGGCGGTCGTACAGCTCGGCGTCGGCGCTGGCGAGCGCCAGCGGCCGCGGGTACGTCGGCGACGGCAGGAACTGGCTGGCCCGCACCGAGGCCGGCTGCTCGCCCGTCCACACGTAGACCGGCGGTGGCGCCGCCGCGTACATTTGCGCGGAGGCGTAGGCGCGCGGGGTTTGCGCCGCGCTGGCGGCGTAGTCGCCGTCCTGGGTCCACCCAGTCTGGACATGTTGCGGAGCCGACGACGCCGACGACGCTGCGTCCTGCAGCGGGAACCAGCCGGGCTGCGACTGCGGCGGCGGCGGCGGCGGCGACGCGCGCTCCGGGTAGGCGGCCGGCTGCTGCCACGCGGGGCGGTCGAGGGCGGGGTACATGGCGTGCTGGGGGGGCGTCGAATTCGCGAGTGAGCGCCGCTCTGGGTGGGGCTTCTCGCCTGGGTTCCTGCGCTCCTCCCCCTGGCCCTTCTCCATTGCTGCGGCTCGCGTTCCATTTTCCCGGCCGAAACGGCCGCCGCCTTCGGTCGGGAACCTGCGGCCGTCAAGCCAGCGATCTTTGGCCGGGGCTTGTGCCAGCCCTGGCGGCGCTCGGCGGTGGACGCCGCGGTCACGGACGTCGATGGACGTGTGTGGCGTGGGATGGCGCCGTGGAATCGGCGGCAGCGACCACCTGCATTGTCCGGTCGAATGCGCGAGCATCGGTTGTTGTTGTTGCTGCTGTCGCTGTCGCTGCTGATGCTGTTCAGTGCCGGCGGCGTCAGCAATGCAGATGCTCGCAGCAGACGCTTCGCTTTCGGTGCTGCCTCTGCGCCGCGTTAACTGCGAGGTGTCCCGGTCGAGCGAGCGGCAGCGTCCCCAAGCAAAAGATACGGCCTTGAAGCAACGGCCGCCGAAAGATCGTCGCGATCTTGAGTCAGAGTAGCTGCTGCGAGCCTGCACTCGTGGCCGCCCGCCACTCGTCGCCCGCAGTCTCCGCACTGCGCGCCACCAGCCACGCTCGCCGCTGCGACGGCCAGCGCTGTCGCACAGCTGAGTGCAGCGTGGCTCGCCACCTGCTGCCCACAGCCAGCGACACCGTCGCCGCTGCCAAGATCGCCAGCCGATCCGGCGGGCGGTGCGTGGGCATCCCACGAGCAGCTGAAGCTGCAACCGCGCGGCTCAATTCTTTTTTCGCCGATCGTCACCGCCATCAACGCCGCCACCGAGAGTCTGCATCCGTCGCTCATAACACAGCAACGGGCGAAGGTTTAACAGCGCACTTCAACTAGAGCGCAATTTCCGCCACTCGCCGCGCACAGCGCGCGCTCATTCGCCCAAATCCGCGGAGCCGCTCGCAGCTTTGGAAAGAAGAGGCCGAGATGGCGGAGCTGAGCTTCCTGGCCCGCCTGGCGCTGACGCTGCTGCTGCTGGCGGCGTCGCTGGCCGCCTACCGGTGGCTGCACGCGCCGCCGGCCCCCGCGGCCCCGGCCAGACGCGCCAAGAAGCGCAGCAAGAGGAAACCCGCCAAGAAACCGGCGGCCGTCGACGCGTCGTCCGCAGTCGCGACGCCCGCCGCCCCGACGCCCGCAGCCGCCCAGGAGGAGGAAGCGGCGAGCGACAGCGACTCGGACGACGGACTGTCGGCCGCGCAGGTGCTGGCCACGCGCAAGTTCCAGCCCAAAAGTCTGGGCGGCGCCCGCCTGGCGCGCAGGATCAAGGCGGCGCTGCCCGCCGCCGACGCGCCCAAGTTCGAGGCGGACCAGCCCGTGCTCGCCAGGTTCGGCGGCGGCGCCGAGTGGTTCCCCGCCGTGGTGCTGGAGCGCCGCAAGGGCAACGAGTACCACCTCAAGTACGACGACGGCGAGCTGGAGTACAGGGTCCCTGCAGAGTTCATCAAGCTCAGGCCGGCCAAGAGCGACGACAGCGACAGTGACGGAGAAGTGCAGGCGGAAACGCAGAAGGAGGAGCGTGCAGTGCAGGAGGAGCTGGCGGACTCGGACGTGAGCGAGTCGGACGACGACGACGGGTGGCAGGTCGTGGGCTCGTCCAGCGCTGCCAAACGGCAGGCGCGACGCATGCAAGCTGCGGCTCCCGCCGAAGAGCTGGTGGACGGACTGACCAAGCGCCAGCGCGAGAACCGTCGCAAGAAAGAACGACAGCGAGAGAAAAAGGAAATGCTGCGCCAACACGCTCAGAAGGATGACCTCGACGCGCGTGCGCGCTGGCGCTACGTGCCGTCGTGATGTGTGACTGAAATCAATCAACAGTGTACTTAACTACATGTAGTTGTAGCGTGACCAGGTATCAAAGCTGCGTACTACATGATAAACACTTGAGGAATAGCTGCTGGCCCACGGCGCTTGCCACTTGTAATCTGGTTGTCCGCTTCGGGGCCTTCGCTTGGCTTTGTGGTCGAGAGATTTCGTGGGATACAACTCACCTCCCGAGGCTTGGTGACGTACTCGTCTTGCAGGATTGTCTTGGCTTCGATACCGATGCCGCGCGTCGGACGAGGCTTCAGCGAGTCGAACGCCTTTGCTGTAAACTGCTGCTCGTACTGGATGTTCGCGAGCGTCTTCCGAGCCGGGCGATGCTGATTTTCATCAGGGTCACGAGGTGCGTCCACGCGGCGGTAGCCTTTTGTCATCGGTTTTGATGCCGACTGAGACTTTCCAGCTCGCTGGTGCTCTGGAACATGTGCGTACGCTGCTGCTTGGGCAAGCTACCGAACAGCAGGAAGGTCAGGTGATGCTGTCGCGAATGTAGCCATTTCGATGCACGTCCTCACCTGGCTGCGGAGCTGCTCCATCTCCTGGTTGCTTAGCCGGCCTTTGACGCCCAGCATCAATTGCTGCTCCGAAGACCGAGAGCTCTTCATCGTCCCAGACGCTGCCAGCAGAAGATGAATGCTGTCCGAGCTGGAGAATAAAGCGAGGAGCGTCTACGTGTAGCCATCTATACTTGGGAACTTCAACTTCGCCTAAAAAAAAGTTGGGCAAGCGCAAGGAGCTTTGCCCACCACATGCTCCCATTCATGGGCTGCTGCTTTCCATACCTGGAAACGCCCCTACTCATTGACGTCGTGATCGTGTCTGGAGTTGTGTGCCTCGGTGCATGGTATTGGCCGCAGTCGCGTGCTCCGCTCTGGTTGTCAAGGCAATTGCAGAAGTGATCTCAAGTCCTAGGAACCTGGGAAGTGAGGCTGCCAAAATGAACCGACTGAGTGCAGCTAGTGAAGAGGACGAAGACCCTCGAACAGCCCCCGAAGAGGAAGAAATGGACCAGCAGGAGCCCAGAAACGAAGGCGCTGGAGACGAAGAGGATGAAGCTCAGGAAGACCAGACAGCAGCAACTCCACCAGTAGAATCTGGCACCGAGTCGCTTGCTTATCTCCTCGTCGATATGACCGAAAAGGTCCAGGAAGAGCGCGCTAAGCGTGGAGATGTGGAAAAGCGTAATCACTCGTTGTTAATGGAACTCGACCAATTGCAGAAAGAGGTCTTGTCACTGCGAGCTGCTGCGGCCGAAAGCGAGCGTAAGGCTAGTACCAATGGGCACGTAGGTGTCAATAGCACCGCCTCCGTAGGTGGTAGCGACTCTGCGAAGGCCCAGCTGAACCCTGGCATGCTTGATGATGCGGAGGCTGGCGAGTTCTGCTGGAAAGAATTGCTAGACGCTAAGAAGGCTAAAGAGAAGGCTCTAGCAGAAGCTCACCAGCGCACCATGCAAGTGATGGAACTGAACGCTTGCATATCGATGCAGCATGATGAATTAGCAGCATTGCGCACACGAGCACGAGAGGACCGCGAAGCGCTTGAACAAAGCGATGCTGCTGCCAAAGAGCTTCGGCAGGAGCGACAACTGCTAACGCAGGAAACGAAATTACTACGTGACAACGTCGAGCACCTGACGTCTGAAATGGGCAAGCGCGGCACGCACTTTAAAGCGATCATGGAGAAATGGACAGAAGCGCAAGCGCAAAGTGAACATCGTGAACGAGAAAATGCCGCGCTACGTGAACAGCTGCAGGCAGCTCGTCAACGTGCTGAACTCCGAGAGCGTGAGCTGGAAACATTGAGAGACGAGCGCGATGCACTTCAGCATCAAGCTAACCAACTAAAGGGAGCTGTAGCAGCTAAAGCAGCTGAGTCAAAGGCTTTTCAAGCCTACGGAGCTAGTGCCCGTGAACACTTGCAAACGCAGCAAGCTGCGATCCAGCGACATGCTGTGTACCGACGCCAAGTAAATGGGCTAGCCCGTGATGCTATCACTTCCCTGCGTGGGATGCGTGCAACATTAGCACAAACTCGAGCACCACTAGTGGCGATTCAAGGAGACTTCAAGCGGTTCTTAGAGAAACTTCGTGCTCCAGTAATGACTCTTGTAAAGCGGTCCTCTCGATACGGAAAGGCTGCGCATATTGAGCATGCTCCTTTGCGTTTGGCACTTCACAGTGCCGAACTCGCGCGTCGACACCTTCACGAACAACTCTGGCGAACACGACGCGACGCACTGATCGTGTGTCAGCTGCAGAATGTTGAGCCATCACCTGAAGCGGTAGTCGGCGATGAAAGTGAATCAGAACAGCTCGTTCTCCGTGCAAACTACAGCAACGGTGAGCTATTCTTGCGTGAAGGTGCTGAGGAAGGCAGCGAAGTGCTGGGAGTGAAGTGTGACTCGGTCTTTTCAGATCGAGCGCGTGAGCTGGATCGGCATGAATCAGTGACTCCACTTCTGCAGTCCGTGCTAGACGGATACAATGCTTGTGTCACCACATTCGTGAATGCTCCACCTCTTCGGATTGCGGGGTCAACGTCTCAACAAACTGTGCAAGCCCTCCTACTGCGCGAGCTGTTTGCTACTGTAGAGGCGCACGGCAATGATTCACGGTTCCATCGAGCAAAGTTTACTATCAGCTTCCTGGCTGTCTTCAACGAGACCGTATACGATCTACTAGGTCTTGAAGCCATGTCGATGCCACCGACAGAGGCAAATGCCTCTTCAGCACGACAGATTGTGGTTCTTGAGGTGCAAAATGCCGAGGAAGCTCTGATGGTACTCGCAGGAGGCAAGGAGCACTTAACTGCTTCTCCCGGCGTGAATGACCTCATGCCAGTGTTAGATACGCATCTCACGCATACGGTTGTGACTATGTGCGTAACCTACGAGAACTTGCTTACTGGTGCAGCTCCCGTCAAATCGAAGCTTCAGATCGTAGAGTTGGCACTGGGCTCTGGCACAACCTTGAAAGCTGCTGCAAAACCGTCACTCCCATGGTCTGGACAGCCTGACAATCGCGAAGATATCAAACAGCGAGTTGCTGTAGAAAATGGAGCAGCAGCGCTCGTGACTGCATTGGCTGAGGTCCGGTTAAAGGACATGACCTTTGTGCGCTACCATAGCTCAAAGCTCACCGTGCTGCTTCAAGACACAGTAAAGCCCGGCTCCAAGTTCCTTACTCTTGTGGCGTTGCCTTCCTCCTGCCCGGCTCGGATCTCTCCAAAAGACTGTAATCCCATCGCCATCATGCGGGTTCTTCAGCAGATGCGCACAGCAGTTGGAGGCCGTGACGACTCCAAAATGCCCCCGCAAAGTAGCACTCGCGATCGCTCACTCGAAGGCTTTATGAATCGCCTAGCACTGCAACAGATACAACCAAGTAACGACCTAGCGCTGCCCTTCTCATCGCTTGACATGCAAGATCATGTTCGGCACCGCGCAGGCTCGACTTCGTCGTGGGGTACGGAGCTTGATATCCTAACCAAACGATACGGCAAGGACGCGCTCGACGCCTTAGACATCGTCCCTCCCTCGCCGTACCAGCACGAGGCGACAGAATACAGCCGCGAACATCACCAACTAACGGCTCCAACGGCCGTCCACCCCATCGTCTATTCTACCAGTTCCCAGCCGCCTCCAGCGCCCGCCGCTTCAATCCGCAAACCGAAACCCAACCGCAAAAGCAGCAAAGGGTCTCGGAGCAATGGCGGAGCGACTTCAACCACGAGAAAGCAGGCTGCAGCTATCCTCATGCCGTCCACACGCGCCACTCGGTCCGCCACGATGCCCCGCGTCAGCCCCGTAGTCGCCTCGCCCACACCTCCATCCACCATGGGCGCCGTGCTCAAAATCCGGCGGGAAACAGCCTCCAGCGCGCTCAAGAAGACGCTGCTGAGCCGCAAGCTGCAGGACAAACGCTCTCCGTTCCGCTAATACACTTCTTGCACCTGCACGTCCACTTCAACTTGTGCCGCGTTCTTGGTACCGCCATGACCTGCACTCCTGAGTGGTGTGGGCCACACGAACACGCCGCTACGTGGGCGATCCTGGTCATTCCCGAAAAGATCCCGTTCTACCCAAGTGGTGCGCCGCCCCACCCGCCCTACCTCCGCTCTACGCCCGCCATGTCCGCGCCCAGCGACGCCGAGATGCTGCAGCAGATGCAGCAGCGCCTGGAGGCCGCCACCGCCGCCAAGGCGGCCAACGCGGCGGCCGGCAAGCAGCTGGACGAGAAGCTGCGCCTGGCCTTCAAGAACCCGCCGCGCCGCCCCAACATGTCGGCCGAGCGCCTCAAGGAGGAGATGGAGCAGAAGGAGTGGCACCGCAACACCACGTCCATGTCCGCGGCCGACGAGCGCGTGCTGCTGCGCGAGCTGCAGACGCTCAAGGACAAGCTGGCGCAGCAGCAGGCCTGCGACGACTTCCAGGCCATGGTGGACAGCACGCGCAAGGAGCGCCAGGAGCGCTTCGAGAAGCACAAGGAGTTCGACGCCACGCTGCAGCAGCTGCAGCAGGGAATCCGCAAGCTCAAGCTCGCGGCGCACATCCAGAAGCCTGTAGCTGACTTCGTCACTCTCGAGGTCACGGTGCCCGCTGACCGCATGGGCGCCGTTATCGGCAAGCAGTTCGCCCATGTGCACCAGATGGAGAAGGAATGCTGCGCCATGCTCGAGGTGGACAACAAGCAGAACATCGTCAAGATCACCAGCGCGCCGGAGCACGCGCGCAAAGCCAAGGAGGCCATCGAGGACATCACCCTCGCCACGAATCACTCCATTGGACTGCACCCGGACACGGTGAAGGTGCTCATGTTCCAGCAGGCCAAGCACCTGCATGAACTAGAGAAGTCGCTTAAGCTGAAGATCGACATCAGCAAGACAGAGGGTATTCTGACGGTCATGGCGTCGCCCGCGAAGGCGAAACAGTTGGAGAAGGCGATCAACGACTTGACTGACGGCAAGGTGGACATTCAACTGCCGTCGGAGATTGTGCCAAAGCTTATTGGCAAGAAAGGTGAGACGATTAACCAACTGATGGAGGACACCGGCGCCCTTGTTGACATTGACAAGGTGACGAACAATGTAAAACTCGTCGGCACGAAGGAGAGCGTTGCGAACGCCGAAAAGTTTGTGCGCGATCTTATTAGTGAGCAGTCTCAGCGCGAAAAGAACTTCACGCCCGAGAACAAGGAGCTTTTCAAGGGACCCGAGTTCGCTCAGTACAAATTTGAGTTTTTCGCCGAGTTCCTTATGGCTAACAAGGCGAAGCAGCTCCGACTGTTGCGCAATGATGCCTCAGAGGCTCGCATTAAGGTTTTTAAGAAAGAGCGTCGCATTCATGTACTGGGCAACAAGAAGCAAATTGACGCGATGGAGAACGCGCTTCGTGAACGTCTGAAAGATTTCGAGCAGCACCACTGGGTGCTTGAGGTGTCGGATAACCACTTGCTAAGTCTTATTATTGGCAAGAAGGGAAGCAAGATCAAAGAGATCGAAAACGAAGGCAAGGACAGCAATGTGCGTATTGATATTCAGGACACCCACGTATGCGTGTTTGGTGATGACGAGGAAGCTATCAATGCTGCGAAGGCGAAGATCACGGAAATTGTGGACAACAACCAGCGCTCAGTTTTCGTGACATCTCGCTACTTGATTGCCGTGCTCATGGCATCCAAGCGCGAAAAACTTTCAGAAATCGAGACGACGAGTGGCTGCAAGCTGCACCTTCCTCCTCCACCGCGCGATGGTGCCGCTCGTAGTAGCGAGAGTGAATCGGACCAAATTAAAATCTCTCTAACTGGCACGCTAGAGGCGATCCAGAAGGCAAAGGAGCAGCTTGAGGAGCTTGATGAGGCGCATCACGTCCGATACCTGCCGCTCGATAATGATGAAATCCCTACTGTGATTGGTAAGAAGGGAGAGACCGTGTCGGAACTTGAAAGCAAGAGTGGAGCCAAGGTTCGAGTGCTCCGAGGAACGGGTGGCCAGCCTTCCGAACTGGAGATGATCGGCACGGAGGAGCAGCTCAAAATTGTGCAGAGTGCTATCGATGAGCTTTTGCAAACGCAGAACCGTCAACTTCTACAGCTTGACGCTTTTGCAACAGGCTGTTTGATCGGCAAGAAGGGCGAACGCATCAAGACGATGCGTCTTGCACACCCGGAAGCCACCTTAGACGCATTCCCGAACCGTGGGCAAGTTCGTGTGAAGGCGTCATCGCCAGAAGCCCTTAAGGCCTGCGTTGATGATGTACTTAAGACACTGCAGGAAACGCATGTAATCGAAAGCGTGCATGTGCCCCAGCAAGAGCAGCAGAGTACGAATGGATTGCCGCGTGGTGCTACTGGACCGGTATCGACGAACTTCAACACGCTTCTGGAAAAACACGAATCTATTGCTATGCGCCTGCAGGAATTGGAGGCTGAGGGTGGCGAAGGCATGAGAGTATCCTTCCAGGATGACGGCACGGTGGCTAAAATCCGTGGTCCTGCCATGGGAATTGGCAAGATCAAGAAGTTCTTGGAAATGCTGGTCTCGCCGGACTCGCACTTTGTCGAGACCATTCCGTTGCCTTCGATCGCGTTTGCGAGCGCTCTGGAGGTCAAGGGTGAGGCTGCCAAGCTCAATGAGAACGCCTTGCGTATTTGCAAACAAACTGGTTGTGAACTGCGTGTCAAGCGTTCACCTGCAGTTTCAGGCGGTGCCGAAGAGGGCACCATTCGTATTGAAGGCACAAATGCCTCTAAGGTGTATCAAGCGAAGGCCGAAGTGGAGAAGGTACTTCAGTTCTACTACACCGATTGTTTCCAGACCTTGGAAGACCTTCCGCCGTCCATTGCGACGCGCATGTATGAGCTTCTTCCGACCCTTCGCGCGAAATACAACGTCGTGTTTTCGCTACCTACCAAGACGAGCCTTAAGGTTTTCGCTGACTCCAAGAAGCACGCCCAGGAGATTACAAAGCTGCTGAAGAAGGACGTTGAGGCTTGGAAGAAGCAGCACGTTGAGCTGCCAATTGCCGGTTGGCTTGTGCCCATTCTGGTGGGCCGTAATGGTGAAACTATTAAGAAGATCAGCACGGAAAGCAACGCCCGATTGGATTTGAGTGCTCCATCGCCGTCTGGCTCGCGTCACGAAGACCGTGTTCTTACGATCAGCTCGCGAGACGACGCGGCTATTAAGCTTGCTACCGAGAAGGTGGAAGAGGTCCTCACCCACCACAAAAACCTTTCCTCGGTGGTGGACGTAACCAAGGCTAAGCTTGATGTTGCTCTTTCTGCCAAGAAGGATGCCGCAAAGGGCATTCAATTCCACGTGGTTGATGGCAAGGAAAAGGGTGAGCTTCAGGTTGTGGTTTACGGCGATGACCGCGATGAGCGAGAGCGTATAGTGGAAAAGATCGAGCACCTCCTCGAGATCTTTGTTGTGGAAGCCATTGCTCTTCCTACCACTGTCTCCCCTGCGTTTGCGAGCTCTATGGTTGGTTCTCTGATTGGAAAGAGTGGCGCGAATATTCGTGCGTTGCAGCAGCAGTTCCCCGACGTAATGATTGACATTCGTCGTGGCGACAACTCGATTACGCTCAAGGGCCCGACAGAAGAGGTCCAAAAGGTGCGCACCGTCATGGAGGACAAGATCCAGGAGCTGCTGCATAACGAGGAGGAATTCCAGCAGCGTCGTAGCGCTCGCCACCAACAAGAACCCGAGGAAGAGGTGGACGAAGAGAAGAAGACGAGCAGTTCGCGTGACGCTGAAGTCAGCGACGAGAACTCGCAACCGAATGCGCAGCCGCAGCAACGACAGCAGCCAAAGTACTCCGGCCCTGTTGGTGGCACGCCAGCAATGGGCGAGGTCAAGCTCACCAAGAACCAGCGCCGCCGCATGCGTAAGCGTGCCGAGAACGAGAAGTCGGACGTGCTTTCAATGCTCGTGGGCAACGATCAAGGCGCTTCTGCCACGACCACGACAACAACGACTGTGAAGACCGTTAGCAGCGGTGGCGTCACCAGCAGTAGCACCACTGCCACGACTAGCTCGACCAAGGCAAGCAACGGGGGCTACTACCATTCGTCGAGCGGGTACTCCTTGCGCCTGTAAATTGTCTGACAAGCGTACACATATGTGAAAAATGAGCGCGAGAAGAGCACCTGTACTCATTCATCACGCTAGGCAAAGTGCAGAAAACGGTATTGTGCTTTGCAAAGTTTTTGCCTCTCCGCTTTGGGTACTGCCACTTTCGCGTAAATTGGACTATGGAAGGGTAGGGAAAATTAATTCGTACTTTCGGAGGTGTTTTGCCGCCACTAAGATTTTTTAAATCGGAGTCGCCGTGCATACCAATTAGCACCCAGACAGGCTGGCTACTTTTGCAAGCACCATTCGGGTCAAAAATAGTAATAGGTCGAAGTTGAGCGCGACAGGTTGTTGATGTAGATACTGACTTGAGAGCGGGCGGCCATTTCGTATGCTTCTCTTTACGCGCCGCATGGATATTGACTCTTCCGTCGCTTAGCAAAAGAGCATACCAGCGTCGAATTGTCTGAATCGCGGGGGAGTAGCTCCGAAACATGCACGTTGGGGATGTTGTACGCGTGGATCCACGGCTCGCCAACGAAAGCCATCAGGGTAGATCACTGTAGATTGCAGAACTGGGGCCAATATGAGAGTTCAGCAGCGAACTCATACATAGAACGGGGTCCAGTCATTTTTGCCGTTTTGAAACGGCAAATCGGATAGTTGCGAACATCTTTGAGCTGCTCCAGCTAGTTAAATACTACCTTCACCATCGCACGGAGTTTGCAACTCGTAGCTGCTTATATCGGACCCGATATATCGGAGCAAATGCTACCGGATTTGCCAAAATATTTGCAAAGCACAATAAAGGTAAATGCATCTACTACGTCATAGTGCTGGGCTTGCCTGTTTTGCATGTCAACTGCTTTACGCTGCGCTCTGCAGACCCGCGTACTGATCCTGATCAGACTGCATATATCGTGCACCTCTTGATGGCGCGCATTCGTCTACATGATTGCGCCGCGTAGTGATTGCAATCAGCACTGCCTACAGCTCCCGGTAAAGCTCCTCAATCTGCGGCTGGAAGTACGCCTTCAGCTGCGGACGCTTCAGCTTATACGTCGGCGTGACTAGATCATCGTCGGCCGTGAACGGCTTCGGGTGGAAGTGCACGTTCTTGACGCGCTCGAAGCCACGCAGCTGTGCCGCCTTGGCCACGCGCTCCATGTCTTCACGCACGTCCTTCTGGAATTCAGGGTTCTCCAGAACCTTCGCCTTGCTGGCGTCGTGGCCGCTGAGTCCGTGCTCCTGCGCCCACACCTTCATGATCTCGGGGTCGGGCACCATGACACCAACCAACGAGCTTTGAAAGGAGTCGCCGTACACGAACAACTGTGCGATGTACTTGCACTTGGAGTAAGCGTTCTCGATCTTCTCGGCCGCGACGTACTCGCCTTGAGCGAGCTTGAAGATGTTCTTCTTGCGATCAATCACACTAAGTGTGCCGTCGGCGTTCCAACAGCCGATGTCACCCGTGTGCACCCAGCCACGTTCGTCAATGGCCTCTCGAGTCATTTCGGGGTTCTTGTAGTACTCGGTGAACATCTGTGGTCCCTTGACAAGGATCTCACCGCGCGGGCGAGGCTTGTCGTGGCTAGTGTAGCCCATTTCGGGCACGTCTTCGAGCTGGACCTGAGTGAACAGCACCGGCGGACCGACATGCGACTCGGTGGGCATCTCGATACCGCCAATACAAATGGCGGCAGCGGACTCGCTCATGCCGTAACCTTCGACGATCTCGCAGCAAAATACAGCTTTCATGAACTTCTTGACGTCTGCACTCAACGGTGCGGAGCCGGAGAAGATGATGCGGATGTTTCCGCCTAGAACCCCACGCAGCTTGTTGAAAACAAGGTGATCCCACAATGCATGCGTCTTGCTCTCTTCGCTTTCCACTGCAGCAAGCTTGGTAGCAAGTGCATGGTCAAATATGCGCTTCTTCATCCCACCCGCAGCTTCGACACCTTGGATGATCTTGTCGTGCACACGATTGACCAGCCTGGGAACTGTCACGAAGATGCTGGGCTTGAGCTCAGCAATATCGTCCATCAGCGTTCGAACGTCGCCTTGGAAAAAGCCAGCAGCGGCACCGCTGTGGTGCATCAATGCCAGCACAATGCGCTCAAGGACATGCACCAACGGCAGGTACGACACGTGGATATCCTCTGGGTAAATTTTCAAACGACTGCAGGCCTGGACAACGACGTACGCGTAGTTGCGATGAAGAAGCACAACACCTTTCGGATCGCCCACCGTTCCGGACGTGTAGCACAGTGTCGATATGTCCGAAGGGAGCGCAGGATCTGCCGGTTGCGGCTCGGCCTTGCCCTTGGCCTCGATGTCGTCGAAGTATTTGATCTCGATGTTGTGTGCCGCCGCGCGCTGCTTCTGCTCGTCCGAGATCGGCTCCACGAGCACCATGATCTTCAACGTCGCGCACTTGGCGGCGCAATCCATGATGACATCGAACTGCTTCTTGCCGCAGAACAGGACTCTCAGCTCGGTCTGGTTGATCACGTAAGGGACTGCATCCGGTCCGAGCGTGTCGTACAGCGGCACGACCACGTAGCTCATGCGGTCACAAGCATGACCGATGAGCGGCCACTCGATCTGGTTCTTGAGGAAGATGCCGACCTTGTCTTGGCGCTTGAGGCCGCAGGTGGCCACCATTCCGCTGGCCAGGTCGTCCATGCGGGCTCTCACCTCGTTGAAGGTGAACCACTCGTAGGGCCCCGCCTTGCCGGTGGTGGGGTCCACCACGCGACGGCCGTAGCAAGGTCTGGTGCCGTTGTCGAAGCTGCAGCCGCGCAGGAAGTTGTGGTACAGCGTCATTTCGTCGTCATTGATCGGTTCGGTCTCAGCCACCGTGTAGGCAGGTCCGTGGTTGTCATCGCGGGTGTCGGGCACCTCCACGGTGTAGCGTTTGCCGGTGTACGAGTCGAAGTCGACGTCGACTAGCGACGTGTCGGTGCTTTGAGCAGAGCCCATGGCAAAGTATCTGCTGCGATCGAGCTTCGCGTCCGCGCGGCCAATTCAGGAATGCCGTCGAGAGTCAGACCTAGCGTTCCCGCTCGTCTCAGGCAGGACCGGCATGTACCCCGTTGATCTCCGAGCGGAAAAACAAGCGCCGCGGTCGGCTTCGGATGGCTCTAAGCCACTGACAGCCGTACGTTCCTCGTGCCGGTGCTCACGCTCACCGTGATGAACACACCTCGGCCGGGCGACCTTGCTGTTCATGTCAAGATGCGGGAGCTCATCATTGCAGTGCTGAGCTCGCACGTCGAGTCTCGAGAGCTTGAAGGCTTTCGTGAGTCAACCCCTCAACAGATGCCCACGATGACAGCGCGCAGCGGAGACCATTACGTCACGAGCTTCAACGCGGACTTCCAACGCAATGCTGGACTCGATCTCTTTCGCTTTGGCGTGCTTCGACTAACGCCGAGAAGGTGTCCGCTATCACCGTGTCGGAGTCGTTCTTGATGTCGAGGCGAGATGCACGTCGTCGCCGGCTAGCGGGTCGACTGACTGAGCGATCTCCATGTTCCCGACCAGGTGATGACGGCAGGTCTGCCTCGCCGGAACGGTCACCGCGGCGTTGACAAGCAGCACCGAGCATGCAACGCTGGGCCGAGCTTCTCTGCCGTCAAAATGGACGCTGCGTTCATTAATGTAAGTCGTGCCCAGCGCTTCTGCTGCTAGGCCTCATCAGAAATCTATGCAACCCTATTGATGCACGTTGTCACGTGCCCCGTAGCGAAGGAAGAGATGGCGGTGGCTCTACAGCCCCCGGTAGAGCTCGTCGATCTGCGGCTGGAAGTACGCCTTCAGCTGCGGACGCTTCAGCTTATACGTCGGCGTGATCAGGTCGTCGTCGGCCGAGAACGGCTTCGGGTGGAAGTGCACGTTCTTGACGCGCTCGAAGCCGCGCAGTTGCGCCGCCTTGGCCACGCGCTCCATGTCTGCACGTACGTCCTTCTTGAACTCGGGGTTCTCAAGGACCTTCGCCTTGCTGGCGTCGTGGCCGCTGAGTCCGCGTTCCTGCGCCCACACCTTCACTACCTCGGGGTCTGGAACAACCACGCCGACCAACGAGCTCTGGAAGGAGTCGCCGTACACGAACAACTGCGCGATGTACTTGCACTTGGAGTATGCATTCTCGATCTTCTCGGCCGCGACGTACTCGCCCTGAGCGAGCTTGAAGATGTTCTTCTTGCGGTCGATGATGCTGAGCGTGCCATCGGCGTTCCAGCAACCGATGTCGCCTGTGTGGAACCAGCCGTTCTCATCAATAGCCTCGCGCGTCATCTCCGGGTTCTCGTAGTACTCGGTGAACATCTGTGGTCCCTTGACAAGGATCTCACCGCGTGGGCGAGGCTTGTCGTGGCTAGTGTAGCCCATTTCGGGCACGTCTTCAAGCTGCACTTGCGTGAACATGACAGGCGTGCCAACATGCGACTCAGTGGGCATTCCGAAGGCGCCCACGCAAACTGCAGCGGCAGACTCGCTGAGGCCGTAGCCCTCCACGACTTCGCAGCAGAACACGGCCTGCATGAACTTCTTGACGTCGGCGCTCATCGGTGCCGAGCCGGAGAAGATCAGTCGCACATTGCCACCCAGAGCTTGGCGCAGCTTGTTGAAGACTAGGTGATCCCACAGCGCGTGCGTCTTGCGCCCGACCTCCACGCCCGCCAGCTTCGACGCGATGGCCTTGTCGAAGATCATTTTCGTGACGCCTCCAGCGGCCTCGACGCCCTGCGTAATCTTGTCGTACACGCGGTTCACAAGGCGCGGCACCGTCACGAAGACCGTCGGGTGCAGCTCGCCGATGTCTTCCATCAGCAGATTCAGGTCGCCCTGGTAGAAGCCCGCCGACGCGCCGTTCAAATATATGAGCGCCAGCACCACTCGCTCCAGCACGTGCACCAGCGGCAGATACGAGATGTGTCTGTCGGTCGGGTAGATCGTGACTCTGTTGCTGGCTTGGCGTGCCGCGTACGTGAAGTTGCGCTGCAGCAGCACGACGCCCTTAGGGTCGCCGACGGTGCCGGACGTGTAGCAGAGCGTGGAGACGTCGGTGGGGAGCGGTGGGTCCGCCGGCTGCGGCTCCTTCTTGCCGCGCTCCTCGATCTCTTCGAACGTCTTAAGCTCAATGTCGTTGGCGGCCGCGAGCTGTTTCTGCTCGTCGGAGATCGGGTCGATCATGACGATGGTGCGGACGGTGGGGCACTTGGCCACGCAGTTCATGATGACGTCAAACTGCTTGCCGCCGCAGAAGAGCACGCTCAGGTCCGTGTGGTTCACGATGAAGGGCACGGCTTCGGGCCCCAGCGTGTCGTACAGCGGCACGAGCACGTAGCTCATGCGGTCGCACGCGTGGTTCACGAGGCACCACTCCACCTGGTTCTTGCAGAAGATGCCGACCTTGTCCTGGCGCTGCAGGTCGAAGGCGGCCTTCATGCCGCTGGCCACGTCGTCGGTGCGCTGCCGCACCTGGTTGTACGTGAGCCACTCGTAGGCGCCGGCCTTGCCGGTGGCCGGGTCGATGGTGCGCTGGCCGTAGCAAGGGCGCTCGCCGCCGTCGAACTCGCAGCCGCGCAGGAAGTTGTGGTATAGCGTCATCTCGGCCTCGTCGATGGTCTCCTTGGCCGGCACCTCGTAGGCCGGGCCGTGGCTCTCGTCGCGCGTGCCGGGCACCTCCACGGTGTAGCGCTCGCCCGTGTAGGACTCGAAGTCCACGTCGGCGAGGCTCCCCGTGCTCTGTGCGGACCCCATGGCGTTGCTCGGTGTCGCTGCTGCCTGGAAGATTGGATTATGGGCCTGGAGATTGGCGTCGTGCCGGACCAAGGCGAAAGATGCCGACCAGGCGGCACCTGCACTTGCACCTGCACTCGAGACACGCACTTCAGCCTCGCAGATACAGTTGCATGTCACGGGCGCAATCTCGGCCCGAAGCTTACGCGCCGGTTTTAGTCGGTTGGCGGAAAATCCGCTTGGCGCGCGGCAACTTCAACTTGACCATGCAGCGGCGCCATTGTCGAATTTGCTGGCGGCAGCGCAGGTGGACGCGGCCTGCGACGACGCCAGACGCGAGAGCGGTTGGCATCTCAGAGGAAGGTACCACGGCAGCCACCACTCGCGGCGACAGGACGGGGAAGCCGCGTTTCGGTGTTTGCACGTGTTTAGGACAATCGAATGCGCGAAACGACAAGGTAGTACGCTGCTCTGATATGCTTTATCCGATGATTGCTTAGCAGCGTCGTCTAGGTGCTCTCCGACGGGAAGAAGAAGTTCCACAGGTCGCCGGGCACCCACGAGGCGTTGGCGCCAGCATCACGAGGGCTGTACTCGTGGACGCCGTCGAAAGCGATGAACGTCACCGGCTTCGTGCAGTTGGCGTAGGTGGTCTTGATGTGCGAACGCGACCCGGCTGCTGGCTCCAGCGCGGTCTGGTTCGTGCAGCCGTTGACCTCGAGGAACACGTCGCGCATGGATCGGCCCTTGGAGATCAGGTTGCCAGGGTCACTCACGCCGTGCACGACGAGGAAGCCAGTGCGATGGTGAAGGTAGTATTTAACTAGCTGGAGCAGCTCAAAGATGTTCGCAACTATCCGATTTGCCGTTTCAAAACGGCAAAAATGACTGGACCCCGTTCTATGTATGAGTTCGCTGCTGAACTCTCATATTGGCCCCAGTTCTGCAATCTACAGTGATCTACCCTGATGGCTCTCGTTGGCGAGCCGTGGATCCACGCGTACAACATCCCCAACGTGCATGTTTCGGAGCTACTCCCCCGCGATTCAGACAATTCGACGCTGGTATGCTCTTTTGCTAAGCGACGGAAGAGTCAATATCCATGCGGCGCGTAAAGAGAAGCATACGAAATGGCCGCCCGCTCTCAAGTCAGTATCTACATCAACAACCTGTCGCGCTCAATTACTATTTTTGACCCGAATGGTGCTCACCGAGAGCGGTGGTAAAGTCCACCAAATGCAGGCAAAACAACTGCCAAAGCCCAACGGTTGCCACTTCGTGTGCATGTACACACGTTTACGTGCGGGCGGTTCAGTACCACACAAAGTTGATGTGTCGCACACCGACGACGCAACGCACGTCGTGTCCCCTCGTGTCCGGCGTGCAGTCTTCAAGATACCCCTTCGCGCGCAACCGTCCGCGGCTTCAACATGGGCGCGGCCGGCAGCTCGCAGCTGCCCATGAGCCAGGTGGACTTCGAGTCCTACAGGGGCGAGCGCTACACCGTGGAGGTGCCGGGCACGCGCGACGAGAGCCACGGACCGGCCTACACGGTGCCGGACGCGGAGCCGGTGGACGAGGCGGAGATGACGCTGTACCACAACTTCCTGCGCGGCTGCGGCATCGAGAACGGCGAGCGCCCGCTCTACGGCCGACGCACAACTGACCCGGCCACCGGCAAAGCCGCCGCCTTCGAGTGGCTCACGTACAACCAGGTGCGGCAGCGCACCGACGACGTGGCCAGCGGCATGAAGGCCGCCTTCGACCTGCAGCGCCAGGACAAGGTCGGCGTCTTCTCCAAGAACCAGATCGAGTGGTGTCTGGTGGGCCACGCGTGCGACCGCATGAGCTACGTGCTCGTGCCGCTGTACGACACGCTGGGGCCCGACGCCGTGCCCTTCATCGTGAACCACACGGAGCTGCGCGTGCTCTTCTGCGGCCGCAAGCAGTTCGACGTCGTCATGGACTGCGTGGCCGAGTGTCCGACGCTCAAAATCGTGGTGCAATTCGAGCCCGTGACGGAGAAGCAGGTGCAGCAGGCGGCGAAGGTGAACATTGAGCTCAGGAGTCTCCACGAGCTGGAGCTGCTAGGCGAAGCAGACCCGAAGCCGGCGGACCCACCGCTGCCGACGGACGTGTCGACGCTGTGCTACACGTCGGGCACGACAGGAGACCCCAAGGGCGTCATTTTGCTGCAGCGGAACTACGCGTACGTGGTGCGGCAAATGTGCAAACGAATTCACATCCTCCCGTCCGACGTGCACTGCTCGTACTTGCCACTGGCACACGTGTTTGAACGCGCCGTGTTGGGCGTTCTTCAGGTGCACGGTGCGTCGGCGGGATTCTACCAGGGGGATCTACTCACGCTTATGGACGATCTGGCTGAGCTTCAGCCCACAGTTTTCGTTTCAGCTCCTCGACTTTTCAACCGAGTGTATGACAAGATCACGCAGGGTGTTGCTGCCGCCGGGGGGTTGAAGAAGATCTTGTTCGACCGAGCGCTTGCAGCGAAGCTTGCAGGTCTGCCCGAGGGTCACAAGACCCACGCGTTGTGGGATGCTTTGGTGTTTTCCAAGGTTCGCATGGCCTTAGGCGGTCGTGTGCGTCTGATCTTTTCGGGGTCTGCACCTCTAAGTGCAGAGGTTAAGGAGTTCATGAAGGTTGCGTTCTGCTGTGATGTTGCTGAAGGCTATGGGTTGAGTGAGACAGCTGCAGCCGTGACAGTTGGAGCTGTTGATATGCCGATGGGAGCCCATGTTGGAGCCCCGCTGATGTATGGCCAGGTTCAACTCGAAGATGTGCCTGAAATGGGCTACACCAGTCGTGACAAGCCTCGGCCACGGGGAGAAATCCTCGTGAAAGGTCCAATGATTTTCGCTGGGTACTACAAGGAGCCCGAAAAAACTAGGGAGGCCATTGATGAGCGTGGGTGGTTCCATACAGGCGATATCGGCTGTTGGAACGCGGACGGCACGCTGAGTATCATCGACCGAAAGAAAAACATATTCAAGCTAGCTCAGGGCGAGTATGTTGCAGTCGAGAAGATCGAAAACATCTACTCGAAGAGCAAGTATGTCGCTCAGCTATTCGCCTACGGCGATTCACTTCAGAGCTGCTTGGTAGGTGTGCTGGTGCCCGACCCAGAGATGGCCGAGGCGTGGGCGCATGAAAACGGCTTATCAGGAGCAGATGCACCTAGCTCCAAGGTAGTGAGCAACCCCAAGTTCCAAAAGGCAGTGCTGGCGGACATGGCTCGGGTGGCCCAGGAAGCTCAGCTGCGAGGCTTCGAGCTCGTCAAGAGTGTTCACTTCCACCCAGAGCCTTTCTCGCTGGAAGAAGGCCTTATCACACCAACCTTCAAGCTCAAGCGACCTCAGCTAAAGGCATATTTCCAGCAGCAGATCGCGAAGCTCTACGAAGGACTGAAGTAGAAGATCTAAAGAGACTCGAAGGGCAAAATCAGAGCTAAGCACTGCACGTAGCGAATATTTCATCTCGTTAATCTTAATTCCTGCTTTGTGGATTGCCGCTCCTCTATAATAAAATGGTGGTTTCGTTCTTGGTATTGATGAACGCACCTTTTTGCTCGTCTTGTCGACAGCAAGCTCGCTGTCAGGCTTGACAGAGCCGAATAAATGACGAGGCAAGGCGATGGCTCGCCAATGCCGTCCATGGGGGCTATCACCGCTCCACCGACAGGAAGCAGACGTCCAAAATCTGCCGGTGCATTCCCGTCGGCAAACCGCAAACTGGTACTAGCAGCTTCAGCCGACAACTCTCCTAGAGTTCAATTGCAGATCTCTAACCAGAGTTCAAATCACCAGCGACGTCCTCAATCAAGTCGACAACCGAGACCTCCGCTAAGTTCAGGGACAACAAGTCCGAGGCCAAGACCATGCTCCGCCGCGATGCAGCTTTGGCGACAGCCTGGAACACCAGTTGCAACTTGTCATAAAGCTATTGTGCAACGCGTCGTGCGAGAGGAGATCGATGAGCAACGACATGTTACTGTCGAGGCACAGCGCCAGCTGCACGAATTGCAGGCTACTATTTCTCGTCGACAGGAGGAGCTTGATCTTGCTCAGAGACATCTACAGGCTTTTGATGGTTCTGTATCTGTGCAAACACCACCAGCAATGTCAACAACAGGTCTCGCGCCAGGCGATGAGAGTTTAGTACAAGTTTCCAAGACGCAACCATCTTTGAACGAGATTGCGTCGAGTCTGAAAGATGAAATAGCGCACCAAGACGCGTACAAGAAGCGACTGCGATACATGCATGAACGACTACTCCAACAGGTCAGATACTTGGAAGCAAATGCAGATCTGCTTGCTGAGCGACGGAGGGCGGCGCACCGGGAGCGAACTTTGTGCCGAAGTCGTGTAAAAAGCGAGTCAGACAGGAATCGACAGATAAAGCAGCAGCTACGAGAACTGCATGGCAAACAAGCAGCTTTCAAGCGGAATGCGCTGCCAGTTCTTGAGTCTTATCGAGACGAATTGGCCTCGCGGTTAGTGATAACCCAGAGACGTCAAGACGCTGATCGACGTCGAGATGAACTTCTTCGCTTCATTGGTTCACGAACGACTACAGGGTCCAAAGTCTCGACTAGATCGCTTACTAGCGCCACGGCAGCAATAACAAAAGAACGAGCTCCGATAAGCAGAGTGCAGCGTCGTGACAGCTTCAACATCTTGGTAGCCGACGCTGACGAAAACAAACGCGAGACGCTTTTTGCTGTCTATGAAGGGCAGTACGCTCGCGTACTGCGTGAAACAAAGGAAGTAGATCTGAACGTCGTCCTTGACCGCTTTCAATCATATCGCGAAAGCACGACACGCCTGCGTGAGATTGAAGTCGAACTGCGGACAGAAGGATCTCGGCTAGCACGTGAGCAGCAGGCACATAGTGCAATGGTGTCGCGTTTGCGTGTGTCAGGTCCTACCGATGTTGCCGAGCGGCGACAGCGCCTACGAGACCGACTGGAAGGTGCTCTCCACGCTCAACAGCTCGAAAAAAATCAAGCTCGAGAGCGTGTGAACGCTCAGTTGAAAGCGTTCGTGTATGTACAGCAAGGAGTACTTCACATCGTGGAGCTGCTACAGTGCCTAGAAGACCGAGCTGGGATGGCATTATCCCCGCCAGCATCTGTGGTAGCTATTGCACGCACAGTCATGGGTGGCAATCAACCAGCTGAAGTTGCTCTGAAAAGTGTAGCCCCAGCATTGCAAACTCTGGTGCATCAAGCGCGAGAAGTTGGGCGTCGTGGTTTGCAACGCGAATGGTTTAGATTGCCAGCACTCGGTTATTCGGTGCCTCAAGTTTCTAGACTTGAACAATTCGCTCCAGAAGGCCAGGTGCAGCGCGGTCCATTTGATATTGACAAAGAGGGCGAAGACATCAGTGGAGTGAAGCAGCAAGAAAATGAAATCGATGAAGAGCGGCGAGATGCAACCGTCATGCGGAGGGCTATTAAGCGACAGGAGAACGATACGCTTCGCGAAGCTGAAGCTGTTCTTCGTCAGGCTAATGAAGCCAGGAAATTGCAACAATTGCAACAGCAGCAACAGGAACAACAGCGAAGACCTCAGTCACCGAAGCTAAAGATGCAACAACAATCGGACACAGAGATTGTTGCCGCACACTTTCGTGAGCAGCGGCGTGCTGAGCGACAAGAACATCGTTTTGTGAACGGACATGGCTCGCCTTCTGTCCATCGCCGAAGCACTGCTGGAAATTACAGCAACGCAAACACGACACGAGGAACACAAAGTCCCAGGCGCAGACAAATTTGATAAAATTATTATGAAGTAGGTTAGTCAGTTTTGAGTTGAGTCACCCTCGAAAACAGGCTCGCATAAAGCTGTTGTAATCTACGAGACCGTTATCACTATCAAATGCACGGAGAACGGCCAGAAAGCTCGTGTCTGTGAAGGGTAGTGCGTACCATTCGAGTAGCTGACGAAAGTGCGCAGCACTCACGCGACCCGAGTTGGTCTTGTCCAACGTCTTCAGAGATGCATACACTTCTTTCCACTTCGCCTGGACGCCGAGACGCAAATCTTCCGGAACATCTCCACCGCAGTTTACTTTGGACTTAATCGGTGATGTCAACGACAGACTCGGTAGCAAGTCGCCCGTCCCAGCATTGTTCCCTGATCCAAGATCACTAAGAGCGCTGGTGAGGTGGCGAAGCATTGCATGGTAGTTCAGACGTCCATTTTGCTCCACATCGTACTTGAGTTGAAGGCGAACGACCTCTTCCTGATCAAGTTCGATGCCCAGTTCGGTCAGCACCTTCCGAAGAGATGAAGGTGTTACGCTACCTCGACGCTCATTGTCCAGAGCCTGAAGCTTGCGTGTGAGCTGCTTCCATGCTGTCTTTCCTTGAGATTTAAGAGCTTTCTGGAGCTTCTGCTCAACTGCAGCAGCACCTCCGGTAGCTCCAATTCCTGCATTGAGAGAAGCTCGAGGATTTTCAACTGCTTGACTGACCGCCTGGGCTGCAAGAACGTGTCCAGCACGACTAGTAAGTTGCCGCGAAGCCACAACACCATTTTGAGATCGACGCACAGCTCGAGGACTTATGCCTACGGCACTGTAGTACGAGCAGTGACTAGAGAGATCACTCATGGAGGAATTCTTCCCAACCTTATCTGGGTCTCGCCCACCGAGCGCATGCAGCAGCTGCAGATACTTCACTTGACCTGTTGATTGCTCACCTCGTACGTCTTCTTCCTCGTAGAAACTCAGCAATTCTTGAGCAACATCATCGTCAGGAAGATGAATCCCTAGTCTCTCGAGTGCTCGCCGGAGTTCCGGGTACGTCAGCAATCCACATCCACTAGGATCCATGTTGGCTAGCAATCGGTACACAACACTTTGCTGTGAACGCGAGGTCGTCATCAGGTGACGAATTGCTGCACGAGCTTGATGAACGTCTAACGGTTGGTCTTTTGCTGTGCCATCCACATTAAAGACGTCTCTCTCCTCGTCGTTGCCTCTGTCCTCCTCCTCGTCTTCTTGAATAACGAGACCCTGAGCTTGCAGACCAGCTTTTCCATCCATGTCCAGCAGAAAACCTCTGTAGTAAAACTGTCCGCCGCGTGCAATGTATCTAGCAAAAAGCTTTGCGGTAGCCCGAGTTTCACGCCACTTACTACCTGCTTCAGAACTTAACTTCGCGCACATTCGTGTGAACACTGGCAGACTAACGAATCCACGCCTATCGAAATCCTCCGCAACCAGCATGCCTTCCAATTCACTGACATTCGCTCGGAAGAATTGACGTAACAGCTCGAGCTCAGTGCCTAAGTCTAGCTCGGTGTCGCCCAAGGAAGGTCCTCCGGATAGCATGACAGCAGCACCAGAAAATCTACCGCTGCCTCGAGTGCTACATTCTTCCAGCTCATTGGGATCGTTAGCCTCCAGGCCTGGGTCTTCATAGTCAATTAAAAATGAAGCATATCGGATTAATGGTGCGTCCGTAGCAACACTGCGGTCTTCGTAGAAGTAGCACAGGAAAGCTGTTTGTGCCTCTGTCAGAGATAATGCCTCACGAACTGCGAGCGCGAAAGCTGGCGTGGACACGCGGCCTTGACGGCGCGGATCGCACGCGGCGAGTCGATCTTGCAAGGCTCGCCATTGTACAGCTCCAAGTCGAGCTCTTGCCACTCGTACGCTCCAAACTAGCACAAGAGACTCAGTCGGTGCGGTAGCCTGCTGGCTATGTTGTCGCCCAACAGCAATAGCCCCCTTTGCGCCTTCACCTTGTAATGGAGGAGCGAAAAAGCTTTCTGTATCTGCCACTCGTGGCCTATAGCTTTTTACTAACGATCTGTAATCCATGAGCTGATGTGCGTGAGACCCACACGCCCTAAAGAGCGAACCAAAGTGACGGGACGGTAAAGGGCCGAGGTGTTTGCTCAGCACACGGAGCAATTCGGCAGCGGGCACGAGTCCACCTTTGCGTGGATCACTGAGCTCTAGCTCGACATGAATCGCTCGCCAACTCGCATCGGGAAGCCGTGAAAAGGCCTCTTTGAGTTCATTTCCAGGAGAAGACAGAGCAATGCGGTTCTTGTGAGCTCCTTTGACGTCTTTATTCCCATTGAAAACCAGTGAACTGTTTTCCTGTAGACTGCGCTTCATCGCAGCTACTCCTCGTGGATTAGCTAGCTCACCGAAGGTTGCCACGAATTTGCGATAGTCAACACTACTGCTGCTGTTTCCATCCATGGCAGAGCAAAGTATTGTTGCAACCTCCTCTTCAGATTCTACGAGATGGAGATCTCGTAACGCTTGCGTGAAAACAGGGGAAGGAATAACTCCAGCGTCGGAAGGATCGAGACCAGCAAATGCGTTCAGGATCTCGCTACTACGGGCTTTCAGCTTATCGCCAACGACGATGCGAAGTTGTTCAAGCAGCACGGGGTCTTCTCCTGCGTCCGTCATTCGGGTTGAAGTTGCTTTCTTGCTCGAACGCCCTCCCAAAGCAATTGTTACGCCAGGGGACAGCAGAGTCTTGTTCGTTGCCGTGATGTTGTTGGCACCAGTGCCAATTGCCACCTCAGCAATAGGTCTACCAGCGGGACGATCAAATACAAGTGAATTGCCTACATTGTTGGTATCGCCGTGCTGGAAACTACTGCCAAATTGAGCAAGGAATTCGTGGTAGTCAATGTTGGTGCCGTCCTGCGATAGCTCCTCCAGAGCTGCTATCGATAGTGCAGGGATTTGAAGTCCAGTGAGCACGCGTGCAAAAGTCGCCTTGGGCAATTTTCCAGTTCCCCCCGCACCGGTTTCTGCGGCTCGACAAGCATCACGGACGGCAGCCCAAGACACCCGCAAATTCGCTCCAAGCAGACTTCGAACTTCACCTACAAGCTGGGTGTGACGCGTACTCAACCTTGATAGGTGCTCCGCTAGCCGAGGTTTCTTTACCAGCGCTCGACTTGCCGCACCGGCGACAAGACCATTACTCTCATTCGGGCACCCGGTATCTGGAGTGCCAGTCGAGGGTCCTCGAAGCGAGCGCGCGAGTTCATCAACAAACTCAGCGTAGCTGAGACCACGGTCGTTGTTCTCTTCGAACTCATGTCGAAGTGCCTGAGCCTCCGCCCGTGTGATGACAATTCCGTGAGCTGCAAAAACATCACCTAAGTGTGTGAGAGATAGCGTTTCCCGAGCTGTTGCCAACTGAAAGTTGCTTCCGAGGTTTCTGATGTCGCCGCTTAATATCAACGGCTTCTTGCGTAGTGTCGGTGGTATCGGTGATGACAAACTTTCTGCCGGCCGAATTACCGCTTGAGCTTTCGCATCCGGGGAGAGAGCGATTCCAGGTGCCAACTTGATGGGGGAAGCACTCGGAGAGTAGGTTCGACCACCGCGTGCCGCTGCCGCCACGGCCTTCACAGGGCGAGGCGTAACAGACGGAGCCAAGTTGCTCTGCATGTTCCACCAAAGCTCCTTGGGCGGCCAAATTGGAGTGATATAATCTGCAGGACACGAGTTGCAAGTAGGTGTCTGATGCAGACAAGAGTCGACGAAGACGAGAAGCCCAGGAATACCGCCGCTAAATCGAGCAACGCGGGACTTCATGAAGTCTTCATGCACTGCAGCCTCTGCAAACTCGCTATTCTTGGTGATCTTGCATGTTGGTGGTGGTTTGTGATGGTCCGATTCAACTGTTGATTGTTAGAATCTGTCCCAACACGTAGTAAAAAACATCACTTTGTATTTCGTGGCATCCCCGTCTTCTCCAAGCCTAGTTCTCTCCGCCTAGATGGCTGCTCACATTCGAACTCGAGTACCAGAAAGATCTAGTGAGCTGTCTTCCAGACCTTCGATGGAGTCCAAGTTACGAGTTTGGGCAACTTCGCTCCCTGAAATCGAGGCGACAGTGCCTCGTATTGCGAAGTTGCAGTGCTGACGTAGCGCTCTTGTCAGCGTATCCAAGCTTGTTTTGAAGCCCATTCCATTTGCCATGAAATGGAACAGCTTGCTGCGAACAAGCGAATAGCGTTGATCTAGTCCAGGTTCCAGGTCGTTGAGCACTATTGGGATTATGAGTCGACCCTGCGAACGCCAACTGATCGCGTACCAAGTCGGTGTCCATGGTTTGCCTCCACATCAACACCACAAAGCACGAACATCGCGCGATCGTCTCCTACGCCACCTGGATACGCGTATCCAGGTCCTGACCGTTGACATGTTGATCACTGTAACAAGGTATGCCTGCCTCCGAAAGCTGCAAAACAAGATGCTGCGAAAACCCCACGTGCTTATCTCCGTGCGAGAAAAACACAAATTGACCTTCTTGGAGGTCATTAGCACGAGTTGCATCGAGGTCCCACGAAGCCGTCGTAAGTGAAAAATGCGGGTTACTTAGCGTCTGTAACATTGTGCCACGATTGCTGAACCCCTCACCTCGTTCAGGGGGATCTTGCTCGTGACAACGACTGCTAGCCAAATTTTTCAGTTTTGTCGTGTAGCGGTGCTTCTCAATCTCGTCGCGAACACCATCGAGCAGCAGATGAAACTGAGACCGATATCTGCTATCATCATAATCGTACTCCACTCGCCCGCCATCCCGACGGAGACCAACGATTGCAGGCTCAAACGGAACAATCTGACGCGTGTACAAGTACACCTGCAAGTTCTCGTCCACTATCGCACCCTCCGTTGACACCGCCAGGATAGGCGTGCCCACCTGCTTCGCCAGAGCCAGCTCCTTCAGACACCACTCCGACGACGCGTAGTCCTCCGTGAGGATGCACAGCACCACGGACGCGTTCGTGATCCCGCGAGCGATCTCCTCGCGCCACACCGCGCCGCCGCCGATACCGCTCGGGTCCATCAGGTCCAGCCACGTCGTCACGTTCGCCTCCTCGAGTGACTGCCGCAGCTTGCGAGCGAACTCCAGGTGCGAGTGCGTGTAGCTAGTTTGGCGCTTGAGATTGCCCGCTTGATCGCTTTCGTGAAAGGCTCCAACTTGCATCATGATGGTTACGATACGGTACCGAGCAAAATAATATAGTACCACGAAAAGTCCAGCGTAACCAACTACAGCTCCAAGCGCGAGAGTTTGTGAAACGAAGCTTCCGCACGTTATGGCTCCATTCGCAAGAAGCGCTCCAGGAAGGAACAGAAGCGACGAGGCATTGGTGAGGAGCAAGTAAGCCGCCAGTAACTCCATCAATTGGAAAGGCTCGCCACGCCTGGCCCTCGATGAGCCTGTAAAACTGCTCTCCCCTGCTTCTGGATCCTTACAGCTGGAAGTCTGCTTTCTGAACGGCTCAAACACTCGTAGCCCAGTTGCCGGCAGGAACAGCATGACCGCGTACGGTAGCGCCTTGTAAATAGGAGCACAGAGTGCAACAATTGTATTGCCAGCAGTGACATTGTCCGGGTCGAATCGTGACGCGTCCGATTGCGTCGTACACCAAGAGCCCGACTGCAAGTCCTGCGGAAAGTATCGTCCCCGAGCACAGGAGCCGACACGCGAAGAATGAGTTGTTCAGGCTTCGAAGCCAGGCTGACAGCCCCATCAGCTTGCCGCACATTTGGGGTCGTCTTGCTGTCTTCCTCACTCGAACTGGTGACCGTGCGGCAGTCCGAACTTTCCAAAGCGAAGCTGAGGGTCTCGGACGTCGATCGGCAGGTGACGGCAGCGGCGACCACGAGATATGACAAATATGACTCAGCGTCACCTCACCACGGATTGCACTCGGACGACCGCGCATTCGCGCTCGCGCTCGAACGCTCGACAACGAGTCGAGCTGTAGGTTTTCGGTCTTGCACGGCTGAAGTCCGGCTTGACACACGTTTGTGGGTGCGTAGCGGGTGGTTCCCCTGCTGGCCCATTGACTGCAGCGATTCGGCTGCGTTCTGCCATTGCTCCAAGTTATCAGCAAGGGCCTAAAGTTGTTGAGCCCGCTGTCTTCGGCTGCAGCACGTTTCGGAAAAAGCACACAGACTCACGTGAAGTCTTCACGGTGAAGGGGCCAGTTCCGCTGGAAGAAGCCCCTCTTTCCATGCAGTGGAGCGCTGTCCCGACAGTGACAAAAGGCGATCGGCAGGTCGACGCCTCCATCCTCTTGCTTGGGGTGGCTCGGAAGGACCGTTGCCAGCATATCGACGCTGCTTGCTGTCGTATCTTGCCTCCGATGCAGCCGCCATGGATGCCTGCTTCGTCGGCCCTCGCCGGACGCGCTTGCAGGAAGTGCCGGAGGCACTTCCTCTTTGTCGGGCACTATGAAAGGCTACTATCTGACGCTCGTGGAGAACCTGAATGCCAACCCCGGAGACCTCGAGTGCCTGCGCGAGCTCGAGCGCGACAGCTAAAGCCGGATATCGTGTCGCACGCGTTCGTCTCCATGGCCTTTTGTGCAGGAGGCCTACCGCCGCTGACACGGGGACTCAGGCGAGCATCATCAAGCGCTTCGGCCTGATCAAGCTGAGAGGAGATGACTTCCGCATGCTATTTGGCTGAACGCCTCGTACTCGTGTGGTTTTTGCACGAGTGGTTGAACTCACCATCGTGAAAGTTGACAGCATGTCATCGAAAGGTAAAGCAGTCAGAGACGCGGTCTCGCCGATAGCGAGAAAAGCTTTCGTTCAACCGCGGTACAAACGCGTATCAAGTCACGACACCAGACTTGCTGCGCATATTGCAATGCAGACGTACGATGGATGCAACTAGGTTTACCACGGAAATATTGGCTCACGGTGGCATCGAGTGTCTTTCGCTGCGTGCCAGTGGTCTGGTCTTCGTGAGTGTAGAACTCCAGAGGTATTTTTCGATGGAGGACACTTTGACCGAGAACGGATGAAGTGACCTTCTCGAAGATGACACCAGGCTCTCAGAATGCTACCTTAGTATTGAAAGCGTTTCAGCACTTTTACATGGAAGACAAAGGCGAAGAAACCCCGACGACACTTCATATCCAGATGCGCGTTCTGGTTTACGCGTCAAAGTAAATTCTGCAATGAATGGAGTATTGAAAATTTCTTTGCACGCCATACCCCCCTCCTTACGTTTCGAATGTTAATGGTCTGCACCCAACCGAACTTTGCTGTCTGCTCACTGCAGAGGTTTAATTATTTGTAGACTGCAGACGTTCAGTGTTCTGCAGCCTGCCGAAGGTTGATCATCTGCAGCCTGCCGAAGGTTGATCATCTGCAGCCTGTCAAAGATTGACTATCCGTATGCTGCACAAGATTGAATACCCGCATGCTGCAGAAGTTTGAACTTCTGCATCCTGCCAAGGATCAATGAATGTTCAGCAGTATATCGTCACGCTACCACGGCATTATCCCTGGGCGATCTGATAACCATGTATGACAATGGCTTGCTAAGGTTCGCAGGTGCGTCGAACCTACTGTTTACCCTGTACTTCGTCGAAACCACCCGTCCCCGATCAAGCTGGCCGCGTACGACATGCAAACGGCAACCTGGTGCTACCACCCCCGATCTTCGACCCCTGCCGGTTCTACTATTATGTGGCGGGCGCGGAGCTGGTGCAGAACGCTTTACTGCGCGAGGTCGTGCTCCACATGGTGCCGACTTCATTACTTGAGGCGGCGCTGCCGCTGCCATCGATTAATGTCGACCCGCTTGCGCTGGTAGAGTTCGACCCACAGCGCCCCGGTGGTGTCTACGCCTGTGCGTTTAAGCGACGTGAGGTCATCGAGTCTTGGGTGGGTCGTGATCAAGTATGGGGAGAGCGAACATGTTATCTCTCGGACTCAAATCCTCCGAAGCTATTATAATGGCAAGTTCAAACTGCTCTGGTATTTGCCGGTGGAAGGCGATGGTGACATTGGTCGCACCCGACGCCAGGCTCTCGAGACCCGCGTGGGCAACTACATTTCCGACTTTCAGCTCAGCATTGACCTCAACATCAACGGAGGGGACCGTCAAGAGTTTTTCGCGATCATCCCGGAGCAGCTTCCTCTGGTGTTCCAACTTTGACCTACGTGCTTACTATGGATGGATTGCGGCTGGAGAGGACAGACAATAAAGTCGTTTTGGAGCAGTTTTTTTAGTAAAATAAAAACATGGACTGCAGCGGCTTTCAAAGCCGCCAGCGGTGCCCAGCGACGTGCTCATGAAGTTTCTGTTGCGCGCGGCGCGCGGCCACTACGCGAAATGATCCTCACCGGCGAGCAGCACTTGCGTCTGCTGGAGCGGGCGTTCACCGCCTCGCAGCTGCACTTCATCGACGGCACCACGTGGGTGTGCGTGTCCGTCTTGGTCCATTGTCACGTATTTATCCAATTTGTTCTTTCACATTGTTCTTTCACCCTTGAGCGGAGCCGACATTCATCGGACATTCCGAGTTTAGCAACGACGAACAGATCGCCCTTCCCTTTGTAGCTGGCCTGTGTGGCGACCTCAATGAAATACAGCCCGCATCGATCGCTTGGGATCCAAGCGTATGTTGTCACCAACGTCGCCAAGGCTCGCTTCCGGTGGTGCGTAGTGGATCACGTCGGAGAGGCGAACAGGGCAGAGCAGGATAAGTTCGTACGGATTCTGCTGCGTCTTGCCCGTGTTAAAATCTAGCAGCGCCTTCTTGAACGCTTGGTCGCGGACCATGACCTCCTTCATAATCTCTTTGTGCAAGGAGACGGGGCTCTCGCCTTGTTCGCTTTCGACCAAGTCGACAATGGCGTTCAGCTTGGGTTGCTTGTCGTTGCGTTCAAAAGTAGGCACCTCGCCGTCTAGCCAGTACCGTTAAATGCACGGGCCCAGGCCGCTCTCGTACTCCTCCGAGACTGCCGCTGCACCCACCAGCTTGCCGCTGGTGCGGTACCGGCCGCCGAAGCAGCCGTCCACGACGCTGGTGAAGGTCGCCTTGCAGTGGGTTACAGAGGCTCCTTCAAATGATTTAAGCAGGGCATCACCTGCCAGGAGAGCAAGTCTATGACATGAGCAGCAGCAAGACCAGGGGGAACTCTGCGGCAGCGAGGTGTCCGAACGTTGACGCGCACTTCAAAGTCGAACTGAGCGGTTAAAGGCACTGAGACGGACCAAGATCAGATTTCGTCAAGGCCTTTCTGGGTGCTCTTCTTCAGTAGAACCAAGCGGACACGACGGCCGACGCCATTGGCAGCTTCATGAGTACAGCCTGTTTCGGCGTCGGAAGACCCGTCGTCGTCACGCCAGCGGACATGGTCTGAAGTTCGCGCGAAGCCATGGGGAGTCAACACTGCTGCCGGCGTCTCAGGGTTCATCATCAAGAGGCCAGAAACACAATCGGCTGGAATCGTCAAATCCGCGTCGTAATCACGAGGCCAATCCTGGGTTCACGGACTTGGGCGACACACGCTGCGAGCGTCCGCGCTGTTCGCGGGCCTCGCTTTAAGGACCCGATGCGCGCCGCCGATTTGCAGTCTCCACTTGTCCTCTCTCCGTCTGCTGCTCAGCGATAGACGGCAGTCCACTCCTTTCCGCCATTGCGGACGACACTCGAGTGCGTCGCTCGTCGGAGATGCTCGCAGGCGATGGTGCTTCAGCCGCGTCGGAGGCTGCAACCGACAGCAGTCGCCGGCTCAATTGCGGCGGCCACGGAGCTGCGCGCGAACCGGAGGAGTCCGTCAACGCACCACCCGTTCGTCGGTCACCGCTCGCCGTCCAAAGCCCCGTCGGCTCCGACGCCACCTCACACACAACGTACCAGGCCGCGCAGTCGCCGTCCAATGGTCCGATATGGCTGGAGATGAAGCGGAGACACCAGGCCAACGTCGAAGCTCTGCACGGCAAGCTGGCGGATGTACCTCGCCATTGGCTTATGCTTCGGTTCCTTCACAATTCCTTCTTCGCACGGAGACTCCTGCGCTCCGGGATATTGCTGACGGCTGGCCTGCTAGCGGGCTACTTCTTTTACAAAGCTTTTGTGGAGAAGTGGCTGGACGACCACAAGATGGAAAGCTCGGACGAGTACGAGAACTGCAAGTCCGTCGCCACGTTTTCCTATCTCATCTACGAGACGCTACCTGCGGCGATCATTCTATCCCTTCCGGGTTCTGGACTGCGTGTGTTTGAGCCCTTCAAGCGCGTGGATCCAAGCAAGAAAACCGTGAGAAGTAGCGAGGGAAGCAACGTGGACGAAAGCCAAGAGGAAGAAGAGCACAGCTACAGCGTGGCTACAATCAAGCGCAGCCTCGTTTTCCAGCTATGTGAGGTGCTCGCTGTATTCATGCTTCTTTTTGATATTGCACTGGTGCTGTATTTCCTCTACGTAGTGTTTGATGGCGCGCTCGGCTCGTGCGGGAACTTCGCCACGCATCTGTTTACAATAGGGGCCGCGTTTTGCTATGGAGGGTTGTTTACCGTGCTCTATTACTTCGCACGCTATCGCGAGCACATCAAGATGCAGCTAGGCGCGTTTTCTGAGAATTCCCAAACTGGAGACTTGCGCGAACACGTAAATCTAAGATCGATGAAAAAACTGGACTCGGCGAAGAAAATGTTGGCTGTCATACGAACACGCCTCTACTACGCCACCCGTCGGGGAGATCTACATGAAATGCGTGAGATTCTAGAGTACGCGAAGGACAAAGGGCTAATGGATAGTGAGGTCGGATTCCCACGCAAGTTCTACGGGGCACCAAGGATACAGTTGAGATTCTTCGCACGATCGACTGAAAACCCGGTCCACGTTGCTGCAGGTCTCGGGAATGTCCGCGCGCTCGAGATATTAGAGGAGTATGGGTTCGACATGACTGTTCTGGACAAAGTGCAGCGAGTTGTGGTTTCTACTGGGGGGTTCTTTTGGCACTTTATTCAGCTGATCGTGAAGCGTCCTGAGGGAAGCGATATGGAAGTAGCCGACTCCGTTTTTCACACTACACTTATTACACCGCTACACTGTGCCGTAGCAACGGGGCAACTAGCAGCGGTACGCTGGTTACTGGAACGAACTGCTTCGCCTGGGACTCTAGCTCAAGCCTCTTTTCGATCAGATCGCGTACCACCTCTTTTCTTCGCTGAACATGCAGAAATCGCCCGCGAGCTGCTACTGCATGGAGCTGACCCACTTGTCATTCCAGATCCAGGATTCATGAACACCATGACTCCATTGCAATTCGCATACGTTCGAGGCAATTTTGCAGTTGCACAGGAGCTTGAAGAATGGGGTGGCGATGTCGCACTCACACCGTTTCACCTCGCTGCAGCTCTTAACAACGTGAAGGCCGTGCGCAAATTTATCGCACGCAAGACTGACATCGATTGTCTCGGAGAAATGGGCTACGTCGGACTCAATCGACGAACACCACTGCACTGGGCTGCCATCAGCGGATCCACCGACGTCGTCGAGATTCTGTTAAGAGCAGGAGCCGACCCCAACTTCCAGGACGTGCGTGGTCGATCACCACTACACTGGGCCGCAAAACTTAACAAACTTGACGTCGTCCGTCTACTGCTTCGAGCCAACGCAGACCCGAACCTGCAAGACGCAGAGTTCATGACGCCACTGATGTGTGCCGCATCGGCAGTCGACGCCTCTCGCGAACTCTTCAGCGAGCTCACCGCTGCAGGCGGCGACATCGGGTACCAGCTACCAACGACAGGCGACACAGCACTGCACGTGGCTGTGCGCGAGGAGAACGAGGCGTCTGCGTTGGCAGCGTTGGCGAGTGGGGGAGACTTGATGCGCATGAACAGCGAGGGTTTGCGTCCTCTGGACTGCACGGCGTCCACGCGACTGCTGTTCGAGCTCAAGCGCGCGGCCGGTCAGCGCGACGTCATGATCAGCTACACGCACTCGCACCTGGAATTCGCTCGCAAGCTGCGGCAGTCACTCGAGGAGGCGAACGTGACGACGTGGCTGGACCTGATGGACCCGAGCGGTATCGGCGGCGGCGCGGTGTGGCGCGAGGAGATCGCTCGCGGGATCACGAACGCGTCCGTGGTGCTGTGCATCCTCACGGAGGACTACGCGTCGTCGGAGTGGTGTCTGAAGGAGCTGGCTCTGGCGAAGCAGGTGGGCACGCCTATCCTGGCGGTGTCAACGGAGGGTGCGATAGTGGACGAGAACTTGCAGGTGTACTTGTACACGCGTCAGATTGTTCCGTTTGAGCCTGCAATCGTTGGTCTCCGTCGGGATGGCGGGCGAGTGGAGTACGATTATGATGATAGCAGATATCGGTCTCAATTTCATCTGCTGCTCGATGGTGTTCGCGACGAGATTGAGAAGCACCGCTACACGAGTAGACAAAAGAATATGGCTAGTAGTCGCAAGATTGAACGAGATGGTGTAGAAGGCGTTGGCGAGCGAAGTTACCGAGGTACGATGCTTCAAGCGTTAAGCGATACGAACCTTTCTGAGGCGATGTGGGATCCTAACGTTGGCTCCACCTCAACTGACGGACGTGATCGCCCATTAGTGTTTATCTCCCACGGAGATAAGCACGCGGCTTTTGTGCGGCACCTGTCATCCCAGCTCTTCGAATCAGGCATTGCTTGCTATACTGACCACAACGATGCTGGTCAAGATTTTTACACTCGTATTCAAGTTGCTCAAGAGACGATTCTACGTTGTTCGTGCTTTGTGGTATTGGTTTCAAGACAAACTATGGCGAGCGAGCTAGTGCGCGACCAGTTAGCGTTTGCTGAAGATAAGGGGCGATTTATTTTACCTGTGGTCCTCAACGACTTTGAGCCAGGTCTGGATAAGCGATACACGTTAGTGCGAAGTGAACTTTTCCATTTCATGGCGAATGGGATGAGCTTTAAGCCCAGCTTTAATCGTTTAGCTGAAGTGCTTCGCCAACACTACGACGTCGAACAGCAGGCCGGTTCGGTCACTGGCAGCGAGACGGAAGAGATTCGCAATTTAAGCTTCATCGAAGGCATCGAGGACAACCAATTAGATTTTTCAAGCATGAGTATTCGGATGTAGTCCGATACTAAACTTATAACCAAATGTATTGTACCATAGCAACAAACACTAAAGACACCTACTTATTGAGCTTGGTTGGGCCGCTAACTCGCCCACTAGACCGTCCAGCGTTAGCCGAGCTTGCTCAAAGACACTCGATGTTTCTTCAGATTCCCAAGCAGCTGGATCAGTGCCTCCATCAAACCGTTGTTCATCTCCACGCGCTCTACACGGCCGTTGTCTGCATTAATGAGGAATGTCATTTTGCAGCTGCACTTGAGTCGTTTACCCAGGAGCTGCTCACGCAAGGAACGGTGTTCATCTTCCACTTCTTCATCGTCGCCCTTCGGCTTCTCTATGTGTGGGAACACGCACCGCAACGTGAACTCAGACACAGTGATGTCAAATTGTGCAGGACACCAGGAAATATCATCTCCACACGCTGTAACTCCAGTTTCGAGTCGCTGAAGTACCATGAGTAGCGTCGCAGTTGCTCTTGCAGCGCTTTCACACCAGCTAGATCACCTATGGCTGCGTCGTGTGTGAACGACTTGTTCAGAGCTGCGAGGCTCTGCCGCGTTTCGGTATGTTTAATCATTTCTTCGGCGTTGGTCATGTGCCATGGAGAGCTAAAGCTTGTTTCGAGCAGATGAAACACCTCGCTCACGATGATCCACGGACTTCGATTCGTTTTCTTGCTAAACCGCAGACGTTGGCGCTGGAGCGTGAGGCCCTGCAACTCCTCATGAAGCTGCTGTACGCTTTGTTGGAGGTGATGCTGGCGGATACGTTATTTATTGCGGTATCGGGTCTGGTTGATTCGGCACTGTACACGTCGAATGGTTTTCCTGAGCTCAATTTTCCTTGCCTTCTCCTTTAAGAGACTTCGACGATGTGCCTCGGATTCTTTAGCCTGTCGTAACGAAGACAGCGCTATTTTTTTTGTTGCGCCCGCGATAAAAGATTGGACTAGCAAAGTGCTGGAAGTTGGTTCGGTGCTTGCTGCAAGACGCTTTCACGACTCCGCTTTCTAGCCTCTCACTTGACCGCATCTCCGATGCGGCCTCGCCTTTAGAGCATCGTAGACCAGACAAGTGGGTCATTTTTCTTGTCCGTGCCCGATCTTCGCTCATACCGTCGTGGTGATCAACGTCTAGACGCGTTTGTAATGGTCCGACACTCGTGCTGATGCGTCCGCGAGCTCGCCTACGCGGCAATACATGGCCGATCACGCCGTCACTCAGCTTGGACTGGGCCTGCTCAAAGTGGGTAGGCGTCTCGAAGCGGCTTGCCATCAGGCTTGAATAATTTGTAGTGAGACGCAGGAAAGTTCATGCTGCCAGCTTGGGCTCCAAGTTGGAGGGGGTGATCACATTTTACTGACAGGAGTGCAATCCTGCCGGCGATGTTGATGCTGACAGCCCCAAGACATCATCCTTCTGCATGTGGGATAGCGTGGTTGTTGACATCTCGGATCGCCTCACCTGTGTGCTGTGTATTTTTCCAGCGTGAGTACACACCCAGAACTTGCTTAACTGGACGTCCCGCCAAGAGGAGGGAGATAAGGTCCCAAAATGGTGCGTGCCCCCCAAAAATGTAATTGCGGATTTGACCACTACATAATATACTCAGTACGGTTAAATAGATCGTTATCTTAAACCTTGCGCTGTGGACTACAAACATACTTGCGCGTTATGTCATACGAGAAACGAGTAGGGCAACAGCATGCCTCGACGAATTGACCGTGACACGAAGGGAACGCATTTTTTAAAAACCTGAAAAACTGCTTAAGAGTGGGATAGAAGTCCCTCTTGCTTATCTCTCGCGTTTCAGAGTCGGGGAAAGTCCGTCACAGGCACAACCACATCGAGAACACTTCCAGTATCCTGGAACAGGGCAACACGGCCTCTTGCAAGCACATGTGATATCGGGAAACCGGTCTGGATCCTAGAGTTGAGGGTAGTGCCGCTTGGCAGCTTCCATTTGAATTTTGAATTACGAGCCAGGACTCGAGTACCTCCAAGTTGGACCTTGCCGCTTGCAGGTGGTACCACTCTTGATATGTCTAAAACCGCTATATTCTCTACGAATGCTTTATGCAGCGTGACTACCAGTATGCTGCCGTACTCCTCCATGCATCCGAGAATGCGAGACTGTGCCAAGATCGTTTCTCCTTGAAAATCCATGCAAGGAACGATCCAAAACACCAAAGTTATTCGAGTAATCCGCATTTTGTTTTTTTCCAATCACTCCCTCCTCTTGGCTGTACTCCCAGTTACATGTACTACACCTTTGCCACGATTATCGAGCCTCGCTCAGTTCACGATGGGAAGTATATGCAGTCCTGACGATTATGCAGCCACAGAGCACCTTGGTGCTGTTGGTGATGGCAAGTTGTCGTCTGCAGGCTCAGTCTGCACTGCTACTGCCTTTGTAGCTTTCACCACTCGAAGGTTGTCATCAAGTCTTGTCATCACGTCTTCGCAACCTTCAGTTGAGCAAGCTCGTAGCCGACAACACTGAAAACGTGCAGGCTGTCTGTCGGATAGAGCGCAGTGCACCGCCACGAGGCTAGTGCGACAAAGTGTCCACATGTTCAGAGTCCACGTGCATAATCTCCAGCGCCCTGCTTCACGGGTAATCATTGTTCAGTTGTGCCTTGCAGAACAGGGACCTCCCTATGCTGGTGCTGCCTGCGTCGTCCTCGGCTCCTCTCTCTCCGTTATAGCTCGGTCTGTCTGTCTCCCGCTTACTGAGAGCCCCGATGGATGGGGACTTCCCGTCCGCCAACTCGGACGGCCCCGCATTGACCAGCCAGCGGCGTCGACCGTTAATCGGCCATGGAGCTCCTCGCGAAGACTTTGACTCGCAACGAACACTGCGCAGTCCACTTCTGGTTTCTGCCAGTCACGCGACCTCCAGGTCGGCAGCATTCAGCGATGGCTCACAGACACACGTGAACTCGTCGGTCAGGTCGCCACCTTTGACGTTTTTCGGGCTCCGAAAGCGTCACCACGCCAATATCCGTGAGCTACGCGGCAAGATCGCCCACGTGCCTCGATTCTGGCTCTGGCCTCGGTTCCTCAACAACTCGTTCTTCGCTCGACGGCTTATGTTTTCGGGACTGTTGCTGAGCATTGCGCTCGCGTGGGGGGTGTCGGTCTACAACATCGAGATCAGACTCTGGCTCGACGAGTTTAAAGAGAGGAATCCGGACGACTACGAGTACTGCAGAATGGTGGTTGTGTTCTCGGGCCTCATTTATCACATGCTTCCGGTGGCAGTGCTTTTGACACTGCCGGGGTCTGGGTTGCGCACTTTCGAGCCGTTCAAGCGCGAGGAAACCGACCCGAAAGCTGTTGGCGACAATTCTTTGGAGGAAGGAGAGCGTAGTTCCACAGGAGTAGCCAAGATTAGGCGTTGTCTTGTTTTTCAGCTTTGTGAAGTGCTAGCTGTGGCAGCGCTGGTTTACGACGCCGGTTTGGTTCTTTATTTTCTGCGAGTGCTATTCACTGGGGCGATTTATGCGTGTGACAGCTACGAGATGCATTTGTTTACTCTCGGAGGAGCGGTGTGCTACATTGGACTGTTCGTGGTAATTTACTACTTCGCTCGGTACCGTGAGCACATCAAGATGCAGTTAGGCGCCTTCACGGAGAGCGATCAAACGGGAGATGTACGCAAACACGCTACGGATTTAAGTCGAGATAGCAAATCGACTATGCCAGACAAGATGATAAATGTCGTTCGAACTCGGCTCTATTACGCTACTCGCCGAGGCGATCTACAAGAAATGCGTGAAATTCTTGAGTTTGCAAAGGCCAGAGGGCTAACAAGTAGCGAACATGGGTTTCCGCGCAAGGTTTACGCAGCTCCAAAAATTACGCTGAAGTTTTTTGCGAAATCGCAACGAAATCCAGTGCATGTAGCAGCATACCACGGAAATATTCGAGCTCTCGAATTATTGAAAGAGTATGGTTTCGAGATGACAGTCCTGGACAAGTACAACAGGGTTCACTTTTCGACAGGAAGCTTGTTCTGGTACTTCGCTAGGATTTTCATCAAACGACCAAGGAACAACGTTGAGGGTACTGATATCTCCATCTTCCACTCAACGCTTATGACTCCGCTACACTGTGCCGTATCGACAGGACAAGTCGAGACTGTGCGGTGGTTACTTGAACAAGGTGCTCCGCCTGGAACACTTGCACGATCATCTTCTCGATCGAATCGCGTGCCGCCACTCTTTTTAGCTGAACACGCTGAAATCGCTCGAGAGCTTCTTGTTCATGGCGCCGATCCGCTTGTCGTCCCCGATCCGGGACACATGAATACCATAACACCTCTCCAACTTGCTTACCTTCGCGGAAATTATGCTGTGGCACAAGAACTCGAGGACTGGGGTAGCGATGTCGCACTCACACCGTTCCACCTCGCTGCAGCTCGCAATGACGTCCTAGCTGTACGAAAGTATTTATCACGCAAGACTGACATCGATTGTCTCGGAGAAATGGGCTACGTCGGACTCAATCGACGAACACCACTGCACTGGGCTGCCATCAGCGGATCCACCGACGTCGTCGAGATTCTGTTAAGAGCAGGAGCCGACCCCAACTTCCAGGACGTGCGTGGTCGATCACCACTACACTGGGCCGCAAAACTTAACAAACTTGACGTCGTCCGTCTACTGCTTCGAGCCAACGCAGACCCGAACCTGCAAGACGCAGAGTTCATGACGCCACTGATGTGTGCCGCATCGGCAGTCGACGCCTCTCGCGAACTCTTCAGCGAGCTCACCGCTGCAGGCGGCGACATCGGGTACCAGCTACCAACGACAGGCGACACAGCACTGCACGTGGCTGTGCGCGAGGAGAACGAGGCGTCTGCGTTGGCAGCGTTGGCGAGTGGGGGAGACTTGATGCGCATGAACAGCGAGGGTTTGCGTCCTCTGGACTGCACGGCGTCCACGCGACTGCTGTTCGAGCTCAAGCGCGCGGCCGGTCAGCGCGACGTCATGATCAGCTACACGCACTCGCACCTGGAATTCGCTCGCAAGCTGCGGCAGTCACTCGAGGAGGCGAACGTGACGACGTGGCTGGACCTGATGGACCCGAGCGGTATCGGCGGCGGCGCGGTGTGGCGCGAGGAGATCGCTCGCGGGATCACGAACGCGTCCGTGGTGCTGTGCATCCTCACGGAGGACTACGCGTCGTCGGAGTGGTGTCTGAAGGAGCTGGCTCTGGCGAAGCAGGTGGGCACGCCTATCCTGGCGGTGTCAACGGAGGGTGCGATAGTGGACGAGAACTTGCAGGTGTACTTGTACACGCGTCAGATTGTTCCGTTTGAGCCTGCAATCGTTGGTCTCCGTCGGGATGGCGGGCGAGTGGAGTACGATTATGATGATAGCAGATATCAGTCTCAGTTTCATCTACTGCTTGATGGTGTTCGTGATGAGGTCGAGAAGCGGCGACACTCTACCAAGCAAAAGAATGTGGCCAGTAGCCGCAATCTCGACCGTGAAAATGCTGGGGATGGCTCTGGATCAAGTAGCCGAGGAACGATGTTGCAGACAATAGGTGTTGCGCGGCTTACCCAAGTTACGGAGGGTTCCTGGGATCCTGCGATGAGTGCGAACTCTATTAGCCCACGCGATCTACAAGACCAACAATTTGTGTTTCTATCACACGGAGACAAACACCCCGCGTTTGTCCAGCAACTTATATCTCAGCTCTTTGAGGCAGGTGTTGCCTGCTACAGTGATCGGAGTGTGACTGGCCAAGATTTCTACTCGCGAATCCAAGTAGCACAAGAAACTATTTTGCGTTGCTCATGCTTTGTGGTGCTCATATCTAGACAAACCATGAGCAGTGAAATAGTACGCGACCAGCTAGCCTTTGCCGAAGACAAAGCTCGCCCAATCTTCCCCATTATTTTAAATGATCTGGAGCCAGGACTGGACAAGCGCTACTCCCTCGTCCGTAGTGAGCTGTTCCACTTCATGGCGAACGGTATGAGCTTTAAGGCGAGTTTTAACCAGTTGGTCAGTGCTCTGCGTGTGCAATGTTTCGCTGATGAACCGGATGAGAGCTACGGGTCAGTTACAGGAAGCGAGGCTGGCCAAACTCGAAACTTAGATTCAATTGAAGGCCTCGAGGATACCCAACTAGACCTATCCAGCACACGGATCAGGATGTAGTGCCTAGGAATGAAGATCCTGGCGTAGGACACGCTACAAGGTTACTTCAGTAGCAATAAAATATATAGACTGATATAATAAAAAATGCATTGATATATCCAAATCACGTCAGCTTCCTTTTTTGCGACTTGGTTGCAGTCACGAAGTCGCCAAGCGCGCACTCGGGAGTGATCAAAGCGGATTCAAGCACAGCAGCAACACTGCCTAAGCTACGTAGCAACTGCAGCAAAGGATTCACCAAATCGACTGTGGTCTCCAAACGCGTCACGCGGGTCGTCTCGTCATTGAAGAGAAACCTCATCGAGAATCTGCAGCCCAGCCGCTGACCGAGCAAGCACCCGTAAAATGACGCACCCTCGCTATCCATCATATGGATATCCTTTCCGTGAACTTTTGTATTCAGTAGGTGCGGAAGCACGTGCTTCATCGTGAGATCCGTCACCGTTAATCTGAGCGCCGCAGTGGCAATCATCACTCCAGGACACACCATCTTCACCTGCTGCAACTGCAAACTCGGGTCTCCAAAATACAACGCGTAGCGCCGCAACTGCTCCAGTAATTGGTCTGGTCCGTGAAGGTCTCCGATGGCCACGTCCGGCATGAACGCCTTGTGCAAGAATGCCAGGACACTCCGTGTCTCGGACAGAAACTTTAGTTTCTCTGCATTCGCCACATTCCAAGGAGAGCGGAAGCAGGTCTCCACAAACCCGACCACTTTCGCTACGACCTCCCACGGGCTCTGGGTATTCTTCGTTCGCGACGCGAGGTCTTGATGTTTTTGCATCAGGATGCCGAGCTCCAGGTGCAGTCGCTGGACCTCCTCGTTGAGGAAAATCTGAAACTCTCGCTTCCTCCGGCGGTAGCGAGCCTGGTTGACCCTGCATTGCTCGTGTCGAGTGGCGAGTTTGCGCTTGCGCGGCATCTTCTCAGTTGTTGCATTCGCCGTTGCCTTTAGCAGATTCTCGGCCACCAACGCGCTTGCTCCGCTGCTTGCACTTGAGAGCAGTGTTGCCAGCGCTCTGTTTCGCGTGGATTCGCAGGAGTTCGTTTTATCATCCAGGACCCGAGGTGATCTGATTCCCTGACTAAAATCACGGTAGTGCCGAGCTTCCATCACACGTGGTCGGACCGGACCAACGAGCTTGTCGCGTAGTTGTCTGGGTTTCATGACGAGTTGAGTCGTGGGCATCGTGAGATTCAGGGAGCTGCTGTCGAGTTCAGGAATGACGAGGCGCGTGAGAATGTATTAAGGCGCGAATCCCTGTCTATCAGGCTGACTGGCATCCGATCGCAATCAGTCGTAATCGCTTCGGCACTGGTGACAGAAACTCAAAGCCTCAAGTGGTCTGAGTATAACATGGTCGCAGGCTGAGAAGTCCGGTCGTGATCATGTCAGTAACGACGTGAAATCCGTCGGCAAGTCTTCGTCAACACGCTGCCTCTAAAGTCCACGCTTTAGTTGCCAACTTTTCACGAACAAAGTCACGTTTGAAATACGATCAATATTAAATTACTGGGGTTAAGTTCCAACTAAGCGGCCTGCACGGCCTCAGATGGACCGATAATGGACTCGGAAGTGATCAGCGCGTGCTCAAGCACCGCCAATACGTCGCCCAGACTAGACAGGACCCGACGCAGCGCCACCACGAGGTCGAACGTGACCTCCAACCGCACCACACGACAACTCTCCTCGTCGAACAAAAAGTTCATCGTGCAGTCAATCTCAAGACGCTGGCCCAGGAGCTGCTCTCGCAACTGGTCTCGCTTGCTATCGTCATCACTCACGAAGACATGCTGCAGCGACAACTCCGAGACTGTCACGCTCAGCTTCGCTCGAGCTGCCATCACCCCCGGCGCCGCCGACTCGACGCGCAAGAGCTGCAGGTACGGGTTGGCAAAGTACTGCGAGTAGCGGCGTAGCTGCTCGATCACCGAGTCAACCCCCTGTAGGTGTCCCATGGCCGCATCATGCGTGAATGCCCTCTCTAGGACGGCTAGGATCTGGCGGGTCTCCTTGTGGTTCTTCATCTCCTGGGCGTTCACCACGCGCCACGGAGATCGAAAGCTGCTCTCCAGCAACCGAAAGACCTCGGCCACAACTGACCACGGACTCTGGGAGCTCCTCTCGCGCGACGACAGATCGCGATACTTGAGCTTGAAATTGTCGACCTCCTGACGTAGCTGACCCACGCTGTCCTCGAGTTGTTGCTGGTACTCCCGCTGCCGGTTGCGATAGCGCGCTTGGTTGGCGCGGCACTGCTGCCGGCGGATCGGGGTCCTGTAATAGTCGGACAGTTTGCGTTTGCCGGTTGTCTTCGCTTGAGTTTGGCCCGGGTTCGCCGGCTGAGAGGGTGGTGTGGCTTTCGACGGCATCGGCCACGTCATGGAGGAGTTCGATTGAGGCTCCGTGGCGTGGTGGGTGTCTTTCGAGTGGGATGAGGGAAATGGTGCATAGCTCATCGTATCGCTTCGGATAGACGTCTTTAGAGCTGGCACCCCTGATCTTATGAATCCTTGGTGGCCTCCAGTGAGCAAACGAGGGAGGACGGGCCCTACAAGACTGTTACTCAAGTGAGTGGAGGGCACTCGGAGCATGCTTGCCATCGGGCGAGATTTTTCGGAAATGTGGGCGTTGGGGGAGTTTCTCGAATGGCAGCGCAATGGAGAGGCGTCGAGACTACGGCACGATTACTAGACGTCGGTAATCGCTCACGCATGAACTCGTCAGTAAACGCATATCACATCACAGCTTACACTAAAGGCAATAGCGCGCGTACAGCAATCACAACCAATCTTACGATAGGGTACGATCCATCCCGTACCGTTATCGTGTTTGCTGGCAGCGAGCCTGCCAGCCAAATCCTCGATGTACGCCCAGATGATACGGTTTGTGTGGATGCAATACTTACAGCGTGAGCTGATGGCACCACCACGACAAAAATCCATGCTATCATCACTGTGTGTGTACTGCCAGCATTCTCTACAGCTGGCCCAGCTCGCGCGTGCGGTCATTGGCCAGCCTACGACGAACAAGTTCATCAACAAAACGAACGTATGTACCATAAACAACCTGCCATATTTCAGCCGACTGTAATCATGCTATAGAACTAGTTGTATGTAGAAACGCTTTCGCCTCGGATCGTGCTTTCGGGGGTGATGTGAGCGTGCCCCAGCACGAGCGATACATTCGCTAAGCACCCGAGAGCTGGCAGCAATGCCGTCATCCAATCGATTGTAGTCTCTAAGCGAACGACGCGACAACTCTCGTCGTCAAACAGAAAGCTCATTGCAAAGTTCAAGTGGAGCGCTGGCCGAGAAGACGGCCGTGCACTGCTCGATGGTACCGCGGTAGCCATCGCTCCCCCAAGAGGGAAGATCCGGTGCAGCGTGGCTTCGGTCATCGTCACGCTGAGCTCTGCCCTGGCGGTCACCACACCAGGGACGATCAACTCGATACGCTTGATATGTATCTGTGGCTCTCCGAAATACTGCGCGTACAGCTGTATCTGCTCGATTAGCGCGTCGGCGCCGCTGAGATTCCCCATGCCCGTGTCATGAGCGAAAGACCTCTCCAGAATGGCCAGAATCTGTCGAGTCTGCGCGTGGCTTGTCATTTCGGCCGTACTCATCATGCGCAACGGCGACTGGAAGCAGCGTTCTAGCAGATGGAACACCTTGGCCACAATTGACCATGAACTCTCGCTACTTCGTTCTCGGCATGACAGCGGTCGATGCCGGTGCTTCAGACTGTCGAGCTCTCGGCGCAGCTGCTCCACACCGCTCTCGAGTTGCAACTGAAATTGCTTTTGACGGCTCCGGTACCGAGCTTGGTTAGCTCGGCACTGCTGGCGACGGACAGGTGTCTTGTAGTAGTCGGACGACGATTTGCGCTTGCCTGTTGCCTTTACGCCATTACAACGTGGACTGGCCCGCCGAGCTGGTTTCACCGACTTCGTGCTGCTTAACGAAAGCAGCGCTCCCGTCGCTTCGTGCGCAGCGTGGTGTTCATCTTCCACAGCGTATGGGGTCAGAGGGGACACTATGGGAGCCACGGTCTGGGCGATGCAAATCGGGGACACGAGGAAGCACGTGGCTGATGAGGCTGTCGCCTAGGCTGAAAGACGAGTTCCCGAGCAGACTTGCAATCGCGCGCGAATTTGTAGTTGTGGAGGATCTCATGCCGAGCGAAGTGAGACGGAAAGGAAGGAGTTGGGCATGACTACGGGACGATTACGAGACGATGGGGGGGGGGGGTTCTATCCGTAAGCTGTAGTACGATAAGCAGGACCACATGGAAGGTTCTCGCTGTGGAGCGTGCATAGATCACATCAGGGGTTACCGAATGCCCTCAAAGTGACAAATTTCTGGTCACGCAAGCCAATAGTGCTGGCTGTGCGTTTGAATGAAGAAACGCCTCGCAAACTGCATATATATATATATGTGATTGCTGGTCTCCTCATCGTTGATGCAGGTGCGCTTACGGCTGGGTACTGCCCTCCATCGCGTAGAGTGTACTCCTTACACATATCCCCAGACGATGGAAACTAGCAATGACTGAATAAAAAAATGGAGCTATCGTCATTTCTACGAGTCACGTCCAAGACGTGCGTCATTTGCGGCAAACCCAAGGAAACCCAGTTTGAATAATTGTATTGCTGCGGGAACGAGAGCGACCGAGATTTAAGCAGCGCAACGCCATTTCGTAAATAACGAGATATGGCCAACCCATTCACGTCCTACTCCAATTGCCAATTGGTTCATGCATTCTGGGATCAGATCCTACACATCGTAAAAGAACTGTATTACCCAAAATACGCCCGCTTTCTTCTTTGCGACTTGGTTGCAGTCACGAAGTCGCCAAGCGCGCACTCGGGAGTGATCAAAGCGGATTCAAGCACAGCAGCAACACTGCCTAAGCTACGTAGCAACTGCAGCAAAGGATTCACCAAATCGACTGTGGTCTCCAAACGCGTCACGCGGGTCGTCTCGTCATTGAAGAGAAACCTCATCGAGAATCTGCAGCCCAGCCGCTGACCGAGCAAGCACCCGTAAAATGACGCACCCTCGCTATCCATCATATGGATATCCTTTCCGTGAACTTTTGTATTCAGTAGGTGCGGAAGCACGTGCTTCATCGTGAGATCCGTCACCGTTAATCTGAGCGCCGCAGTGGCAATCATCACTCCAGGACACACCATCTTCACCTGCTGCAACTGCAAACTCGGGTCTCCAAAATACAACGCGTAGCGCCGCAACTGCTCCAGTAATTGGTCTGGTCCGTGAAGGTCTCCGATGGCCACGTCCGGCATGAACGCCTTGTGCAAGAATGCCAGGACACTCCGTGTCTCGGACAGAAACTTTAGTTTCTCTGCATTCGCCACATTCCAAGGAGAGCGGAAGCAGGTCTCCACAAACCCGACCACTTTCGCTACGACCTCCCACGGGCTCTGGGTATTCTTCGTTCGCGACGCGAGGTCTTGATGTTTTTGCATCAGGATGCCGAGCTCCAGGTGCAGTCGCTGGACCTCCTCGTTGAGGAAAATCTGAAACTCTCGCTTCCTCCGGCGGTAGCGAGCCTGGTTGACCCTGCATTGCTCGTGTCGAGTGGCGAGTTTGCGCTTGCGCGGCATCTTCTCAGTTGTTGCATTCGCCGTTGCCTTTAGCAGATTCTCGGCCACCAACGCGCTTGCTCCGCTGCTTGCACTTGAGAGCAGTGTTGCCAGCGCTCTGTTTCGCGTGGATTCGCAGGAGTTCGTTTTATCATCCAGGACCCGAGGTGATCTGATTCCCTGACTAAAATCACGGTAGTGCCGAGCTTCCATCACACGTGGTCGGACCGGACCAACGAGCTTGTCGCGTAGTTGTCTGGGTTTCATGACGAGTTGAGTCGTGGGCATCGTCAGGGAGCTGCTGTCGAGTTCAGGAATGACGAGGCGCGTGAGAATGTATTAAGGCGCGAATCCCTGTCTATCAGGCTGACTGGCATCCGATCGCAATCAGTCGTAATCGCTTCGGCACTGGTGACAGAAACTCAAAGCCTCAAGTGGTCTGAGTATAACATGGTCGCAGGCTGAGAAGTCCGGTCGTGATCATGTCAGTAACGACGTGAAATCCGTCGGCAAGTCTTCGTCAACACGCTGCCTCTAAAGTCCACGCTTTAGTTGCCAACTTTTCACGAACAAAGTCACGTTTGAAATACGATCAATATTAAATTACTGGGGTTAAGTTCCAACTAAGCGGCCTGCACGGCCTCAAATGGACCGATAATGGACTCGGAAGTGATCAGCGCGTGCTCAAGCACCGCCAATACGTCGCCCAGACTAGACAGGACCCGACGCAGCGCCACCACGAGGTCGAACGTGACCTCCAACCGCACCACACGACAACTCTCCTCGTCGAACAAGAAGTTCATCGTGCAGTCAATCTCAAGACGCTGGCCCAGGAGCTGCTCTCGCAACTGGTCTCGCTTGCTATCGTCATCACTCACGAAGACATGCTGCAGCGACAACTCCGAGACTGTCACGCTCAGCTTCGCTCGAGCTGCCATCACCCCCGGCGCCGCCGACTCGACGCGCAAGAGCTGCAGGTACGGGTTGGCAAAGTACTGCGAGTAGCGGCGTAGCTGCTCGATCACCGAGTCAACCCCCTGTAGGTGTCCCATGGCCGCATCATGCGTGAATGCCCTCTCTAGGACGGCTAGGATCTGGCGGGTCTCCTTGTGGTTCTTCATCTCCTGGGCGTTCACCACGCGCCACGGAGATCGAAAGCTGCTCTCCAGCAACCGAAAGACCTCGGCCACAACTGACCACGGACTCTGGGAGCTCCTCTCGCGCGACGACAGATCGCGATACTTGAGCTTGAAATTGTCGACCTCCTGACGTAGCTGACCCACGCTGTCCTCGAGTTGTTGCTGGTACTCCCGCTGCCGGTTGCGATAGCGCGCTTGGTTGGCGCGGCACTGCTGCCGGCGGATCGGGGTCCTGTAATAGTCGGACAGTTTGCGTTTGCCGGTTGTCTTCGCTTGAGTTTGGCCCGGGTTCGCCGGCTGAGAGGGTGGTGTGGCTTTCGACGGCATCGGCCACGTCATGGAGGAGTTCGATTGAGGCTCCGTGGCGTGGTGGGTGTCTTTCGAGTGGGATGAGGGAAATGGTGCATAGCTCATCGTATCGCTTCGGATAGACGTCTTTAGAGCTGGCACCCCTGATCTTATGAATCCTTGGTGGCCTCCAGTGGGCAAACGAGGGAGGACGGGCCCTACAAGACTGTTACTCAAGTGAGTGGAGGGCACTCGGAGCATGCTTGCCATCGGGCGAGATTTTTCGGAAATGTGGGCGTTGGGGGAGTTTCTCGAATGGCAGCGCAATGGAGAGGCGTCGAGACTACGGCACGATTACTAGACGTCGGTAATCGCTCACGCATGAACTCGTCAGTAAACGCATATCACATCACAGCTTACACTAAAGGCAATAGCGCGCGTACAGCAATCACAACCAATCTTACGATAGGGTACGATCCATCCCGTACCGTTATCGTGTTTGCTGGCAGCGAGCCTGCCAGCCAAATCCTCGATGTACGCCCAGATGATACGGTTTGTGTGGATGCAATACTTACAGCGTGAGCTGATGGCACCACCACGACAAAAATCCATGCTATCATCACTGTGTGTGTACTGCCAGCATTCTCTACAGCTGGCCCAGCTCGCGCGTGCGGTCATTGGCCAGCCTACGACGAACAAGTTCATCAACAAAACGAACGTATGTACCATAAACAACCTGCCATATTTCAGCCGACTGTAATCATGCTATAGAACTAGTTGTATGTAGAAACGCTTTCGCCTCGGATCGTGCTTTCGGGGGTGATGTGAGCGTGCCCCAGCACGAGCGATACATTCGCTAAGCACCCGAGAGCTGGCAGCAATGCCGTCATCCAATCGATTGTAGTCTCTAAGCGAACGACGCGACAACTCTCGTCGTCAAACAGAAAGCTCATTGCAAAGTTCAAGTGGAGCGCTGGCCGAGAAGACGGCCGTGCACTGCTCGATGGTACCGCGGTAGCCATCGCTCCCCCAAGAGGGAAGATCCGGTGCAGCGTGGCTTCGGTCATCGTCACGCTGAGCTCTGCCCTGGCGGTCACCACACCAGGGACGATCAACTCGATACGCTTGATATGTATCTGTGGCTCTCCGAAATACTGCGCGTACAGCTGTATCTGCTCGATTAGCGCGTCGGCGCCGCTGAGATTCCCCATGCCCGTGTCATGAGCGAAAGACCTCTCCAGAATGGCCAGAATCTGTCGAGTCTGCGCGTGGCTTGTCATTTCGGCCGTACTCATCATGCGCAACGGCGACTGGAAGCAGCGTTCTAGCAGATGGAACACCTTGGCCACAATTGACCATGAACTCTCGCTACTTCGTTCTCGGCATGACAGCGGTCGATGCCGGTGCTTCAGACTGTCGAGCTCTCGGCGCAGCTGCTCCACACCGCTCTCGAGTTGCAACTGAAATTGCTTTTGACGGCTCCGGTACCGAGCTTGGTTAGCTCGGCACTGCTGGCGACGGACAGGTGTCTTGTAGTAGTCGGACGACGATTTGCGCTTGCCTGTTGCCTTTACGCCATTACAACGTGGACTGGCCCGCCGAGCTGGTTTCACCGACTTCGTGCTGCTTAACGAAAGCAGCGCTCCCGTCGCTTCGTGCGCAGCGTGGTGTTCATCTTCCACAGCGTATGGGGTCAGAGGGGACACTATGGGAGCCACGGTCTGGGCGATGCAAATCGGGGACACGAGGAAGCACGTGGCTGATGAGGCTGTCGCCTAGGCTGAAAGACGAGTTCCCGAGCAGACTTGCAATCGCGCGCGAATTTGTAGTTGTGGAGGATCTCATGCCGAGCGAAGTGAGACGGAAAGGAAGGAGTTGGGCATGACTACGGGACGATTACGAGACGATGGGGGGGGGGGGTTCTATCCGTAAGCTGTAGTACGATAAGCAGGACCACATGGAAGGTTCTCGCTGTGGAGCGTGCATAGATCACATCAGGGGTTACCGAATGCCCTCAAAGTGACAAATTTCTGGTCACGCAAGCCAATAGTGCTGGCTGTGCGTTTGAATGAAGAAACGCCTCGCAAACTGCATATATATATATATGTGATTGCTGGTCTCCTCATCGTTGATGCAGGTGCGCTTACGGCTGGGTACTGCCCTCCATCGCGTAGAGTGTACTCCTTACACATATCCCCAGACGATGGAAACTAGCAATGACTGAATAAAAAAATGGAGCTATCGTCATTTCTACGAGTCACGTCCAAGACGTGCGTCATTTGCGGCAAACCCAAGGAAACCCAGTTTGAATAATTGTATTGCTGCGGGAACGAGAGCGACCGAGATTTAAGCAGCGCAACGCCATTTCGTAAATAACGAGATATGGCCAACCCATTCACGTCCTACTCCAATTGCCAATTGGTTCATGCATTCTGGGATCAGATCCTACACATCGTAAAAGAACTGTATTACCCAAAATACGCCCGCTTTCTTCTTTGCGACTTGGTTGCAGTCACGAAGTCGCCAAGCGCGCACTCGGGAGTGATCAAAGCGGATTCAAGCACAGCAGCAACACTGCCTAAGCTACGTAGCAACTGCAGCAAAGGATTCACCAAATCGACTGTGGTCTCCAAACGCGTCACGCGGGTCGTCTCGTCATTGAAGAGAAACCTCATCGAGAATCTGCAGCCCAGCCGCTGACCGAGCAAGCACCCGTAAAATGACGCACCCTCGCTATCCATCATATGGATATCCTTTCCGTGAACTTTTGTATTCAGTAGGTGCGGAAGCACGTGCTTCATCGTGAGATCCGTCACCGTTAATCTGAGCGCCGCAGTGGCAATCATCACTCCAGGACACACCATCTTCACCTGCTGCAACTGCAAACTCGGGTCTCCAAAATACAACGCGTAGCGCCGCAACTGCTCCAGTAATTGGTCTGGTCCGTGAAGGTCTCCGATGGCCACGTCCGGCATGAACGCCTTGTGCAAGAATGCCAGGACACTCCGTGTCTCGGACAGAAACTTTAGTTTCTCTGCATTCGCCACATTCCAAGGAGAGCGGAAGCAGGTCTCCACAAACCCGACCACTTTCGCTACGACCTCCCACGGGCTCTGGGTATTCTTCGTTCGCGACGCGAGGTCTTGATGTTTTTGCATCAGGATGCCGAGCTCCAGGTGCAGTCGCTGGACCTCCTCGTTGAGGAAAATCTGAAACTCTCGCTTCCTCCGGCGGTAGCGAGCCTGGTTGACCCTGCATTGCTCGTGTCGAGTGGCGAGTTTGCGCTTGCGCGGCATCTTCTCAGTTGTTGCATTCGCCGTTGCCTTTAGCAGATTCTCGGCCACCAACGCGCTTGCTCCGCTGCTTGCACTTGAGAGCAGTGTTGCCAGCGCTCTGTTTCGCGTGGATTCGCAGGAGTTCGTTTTATCATCCAGGACCCGAGGTGATCTGATTCCCTGACTAAAATCACGGTAGTGCCGAGCTTCCATCACACGTGGTCGGACCGGACCAACGAGCTTGTCGCGTAGTTGTCTGGGTTTCATGACGAGTTGAGTCGTGGGCATCGTCAGGGAGCTGCTGTCGAGTTCAGGAATGACGAGGCGCGTGAGAATGTATTAAGGCGCGAATCCCTGTCTATCAGGCTGACTGGCATCCGATCGCAATCAGTCGTAATCGCTTCGGCACTGGTGACAGAAACTCAAAGCCTCAAGTGGTCTGAGTATAACATGGTCGCAGGCTGAGAAGTCCGGTCGTGATCATGTCAGTAACGACGTGAAATCCGTCGGCAAGTCTTCGTCAACACGCTGCCTCTAAAGTCCACGCTTTAGTTGCCAACTTTTCACGAACAAAGTCACGTTTGAAATACGATCAATATTAAATTACTGGGGTTAAGTTCCAACTAAGCGGCCTGCACGGCCTCAAATGGACCGATAATGGACTCGGAAGTGATCAGCGCGTGCTCAAGCACCGCCAATACGTCGCCCAGACTAGACAGGACCCGACGCAGCGCCACCACGAGGTCGAACGTGACCTCCAACCGCACCACACGACAACTCTCCTCGTCGAACAAGAAGTTCATCGTGCAGTCAATCTCAAGACGCTGGCCCAGGAGCTGCTCTCGCAACTGGTCTCGCTTGCTATCGTCATCACTCACGAAGACATGCTGCAGCGACAACTCCGAGACTGTCACGCTCAGCTTCGCTCGAGCTGCCATCACCCCCGGCGCCGCCGACTCGACGCGCAAGAGCTGCAGGTACGGGTTGGCAAAGTACTGCGAGTAGCGGCGTAGCTGCTCGATCACCGAGTCAACCCCCTGTAGGTGTCCCATGGCCGCATCATGCGTGAATGCCCTCTCTAGGACGGCTAGGATCTGGCGGGTCTCCTTGTGGTTCTTCATCTCCTGGGCGTTCACCACGCGCCACGGAGATCGAAAGCTGCTCTCCAGCAACCGAAAGACCTCGGCCACAACTGACCACGGACTCTGGGAGCTCCTCTCGCGCGACGACAGATCGCGATACTTGAGCTTGAAATTGTCGACCTCCTGACGTAGCTGACCCACGCTGTCCTCGAGTTGTTGCTGGTACTCCCGCTGCCGGTTGCGATAGCGCGCTTGGTTGGCGCGGCACTGCTGCCGGCGGATCGGGGTCCTGTAATAGTCGGACAGTTTGCGTTTGCCGGTTGTCTTCGCTTGAGTTTGGCCCGGGTTCGCCGGCTGAGAGGGTGGTGTGGCTTTCGACGGCATCGGCCACGTCATGGAGGAGTTCGATTGAGGCTCCGTGGCGTGGTGGGTGTCTTTCGAGTGGGATGAGGGAAATGGTGCATAGCTCATCGTATCGCTTCGGATAGACGTCTTTAGAGCTGGCACCCCTGATCTTATGAATCCTTGGTGGCCTCCAGTGGGCAAACGAGGGAGGACGGGCCCTACAAGACTGTTACTCAAGTGAGTGGAGGGCACTCGGAGCATGCTTGCCATCGGGCGAGATTTTTCGGAAATGTGGGCGTTGGGGGAGTTTCTCGAATGGCAGCGCAATGGAGAGGCGTCGAGACTACGGCACGATTACTAGACGTCGGTAATCGCTCACGCATGAACTCGTCAGTAAACGCATATCACATCACAGCTTACACTAAAGGCAATAGCGCGCGTACAGCAATCACAACCAATCTTACGATAGGGTACGATCCATCCCGTACCGTTATCGTGTTTGCTGGCAGCGAGCCTGCCAGCCAAATCCTCGATGTACGCCCAGATGATACGGTTTGTGTGGATGCAATACTTACAGCGTGAGCTGATGGCACCACCACGACAAAAATCCATGCTATCATCACTGTGTGTGTACTGCCAGCATTCTCTACAGCTGGCCCAGCTCGCGCGTGCGGTCATTGGCCAGCCTACGACGAACAAGTTCATCAACAAAACGAACGTATGTACCATAAACAACCTGCCATATTTCAGCCGACTGTAATCATGCTATAGAACTAGTTGTATGTAGAAACGCTTTCGCCTCGGATCGTGCTTTCGGGGGTGATGTGAGCGTGCCCCAGCACGAGCGATACATTCGCTAAGCACCCGAGAGCTGGCAGCAATGCCGTCATCCAATCGATTGTAGTCTCTAAGCGAACGACGCGACAACTCTCGTCGTCAAACAGAAAGCTCATTGCAAAGTTCAAGTGGAGCGCTGGCCGAGAAGACGGCCGTGCACTGCTCGATGGTACCGCGGTAGCCATCGCTCCCCCAAGAGGGAAGATCCGGTGCAGCGTGGCTTCGGTCATCGTCACGCTGAGCTCTGCCCTGGCGGTCACCACACCAGGGACGATCAACTCGATACGCTTGATATGTATCTGTGGCTCTCCGAAATACTGCGCGTACAGCTGTATCTGCTCGATTAGCGCGTCGGCGCCGCTGAGATTCCCCATGCCCGTGTCATGAGCGAAAGACCTCTCCAGAATGGCCAGAATCTGTCGAGTCTGCGCGTGGCTTGTCATTTCGGCCGTACTCATCATGCGCAACGGCGACTGGAAGCAGCGTTCTAGCAGATGGAACACCTTGGCCACAATTGACCATGAACTCTCGCTACTTCGTTCTCGGCATGACAGCGGTCGATGCCGGTGCTTCAGACTGTCGAGCTCTCGGCGCAGCTGCTCCACACCGCTCTCGAGTTGCAACTGAAATTGCTTTTGACGGCTCCGGTACCGAGCTTGGTTAGCTCGGCACTGCTGGCGACGGACAGGTGTCTTGTAGTAGTCGGACGACGATTTGCGCTTGCCTGTTGCCTTTACGCCATTACAACGTGGACTGGCCCGCCGAGCTGGTTTCACCGACTTCGTGCTGCTTAACGAAAGCAGCGCTCCCGTCGCTTCGTGCGCAGCGTGGTGTTCATCTTCCACAGCGTATGGGGTCAGAGGGGACACTATGGGAGCCACGGTCTGGGCGATGCAAATCGGGGACACGAGGAAGCACGTGGCTGATGAGGCTGTCGCCTAGGCTGAAAGACGAGTTCCCGAGCAGACTTGCAATCGCGCGCGAATTTGTAGTTGTGGAGGATCTCATGCCGAGCGAAGTGAGACGGAAAGGAAGGAGTTGGGCATGACTACGGGACGATTACGAGACGATGGGGGGGGGGGGTTCTATCCGTAAGCTGTAGTACGATAAGCAGGACCACATGGAAGGTTCTCGCTGTGGAGCGTGCATAGATCACATCAGGGGTTACCGAATGCCCTCAAAGTGACAAATTTCTGGTCACGCAAGCCAATAGTGCTGGCTGTGCGTTTGAATGAAGAAACGCCTCGCAAACTGCATATATATATATATGTGATTGCTGGTCTCCTCATCGTTGATGCAGGTGCGCTTACGGCTGGGTACTGCCCTCCATCGCGTAGAGTGTACTCCTTACACATATCCCCAGACGATGGAAACTAGCAATGACTGAATAAAAAAATGGAGCTATCGTCATTTCTACGAGTCACGTCCAAGACGTGCGTCATTTGCGGCAAACCCAAGGAAACCCAGTTTGAATAATTGTATTGCTGCGGGAACGAGAGCGACCGAGATTTAAGCAGCGCAACGCCATTTCGTAAATAACGAGATATGGCCAACCCATTCACGTCCTACTCCAATTGCCAATTGGTTCATGCATTCTGGGATCAGATCCTACACATCGTAAAAGAACTGTATTACCCAAAATACGCCCGCTTTCTTCTTTGCGACTTGGTTGCAGTCACGAAGTCGCCAAGCGCGCACTCGGGAGTGATCAAAGCGGATTCAAGCACAGCAGCAACACTGCCTAAGCTACGTAGCAACTGCAGCAAAGGATTCACCAAATCGACTGTGGTCTCCAAACGCGTCACGCGGGTCGTCTCGTCATTGAAGAGAAACCTCATCGAGAATCTGCAGCCCAGCCGCTGACCGAGCAAGCACCCGTAAAATGACGCACCCTCGCTATCCATCATATGGATATCCTTTCCGTGAACTTTTGTATTCAGTAGGTGCGGAAGCACGTGCTTCATCGTGAGATCCGTCACCGTTAATCTGAGCGCCGCAGTGGCAATCATCACTCCAGGACACACCATCTTCACCTACTGCAACTGCAAACTCGGGTCTCCAAAATACAACGCGTAGCGCCGCAACTGCTCCAGTAATTGGTCTGGTCCGTGAAGGTCTCCGATGGCCACGTCCGGCATGAACGCCTTGTGCAAGAATGCCAGGACACTCCGTGTCTCGGACAGAAACTTTAGTTTCTCTGCATTCGCCACATTCCAAGGAGAGCGGAAGCAGGTCTCCACAAACCCGACCACTTTCGCTACGACCTCCCACGGGCTCTGGGTATTCTTCGTTCGCGACGCGAGGTCTTGATGTTTTTGCATCAGGATGCCGAGCTCCAGGTGCAGTCGCTGGACCTCCTCGTTGAGGAAAATCTGAAACTCTCGCTTCCTCCGGCGGTAGCGAGCCTGGTTGACCCTGCATTGCTCGTGTCGAGTGGCGAGTTTGCGCTTGCGCGGCATCTTCTCAGTTGTTGCATTCGCCGTTGCCTTTAGCAGATTCTCGGCCACCAACGCGCTTGCTCCGCTGCTTGCACTTGAGAGCAGTGTTGCCAGCGCTCTGTTTCGCGTGGATTCGCAGGAGTTCGTTTTATCATCCAGGACCCGAGGTGATCTGATCCCCTGACTAAAATCACGGTAGTGCCGAGCTTCCATCACACGTGGTCGGACCGGACCAACGAGCTTGTCGCGTAGTTGTCTGGGTTTCATGACGAGTTGAGTCGTGGGCATCGTGAGATTCAGGGAGCTGCTGTCGAGTTCAGGAATGACGAGGCGCGTGAGAATGTATTAAGGCGCGAATCCCTGTCTATCAGGCTGACTGGCATCCGATCGCAATCAGTCGTAATCGCTTCGGCACTGGTGACAGAAACTCAAAGCCTCAAGTGGTCTGAGTATAACATGGTCGCAGGCTGAGAAGTCCGGTCGTGATCATGTCAGTAACGACGTGAAATCCGTCGGCAAGTCTTCGTCAACACGCTGCCTCTAAAGTCCACGCTTTAGTTGCCAACTTTTCACGAACAAAGTCACGTTTGAAATACGATCAATATTAAATTACTGGGGTTAAGTTCCAACTAAGCGGCCTGCACGGCCTCAGATGGACCGATAATGGACTCGGAAGTGATCAGCGCGTGCTCAAGCACCGCCAATACGTCGCCCAGACTAGACAGGACCCGACGCAGCGCCACCACGAGGTCGAACGTGACCTCCAACCGCACCACACGACAACTCTCCTCGTCGAACAAGAAGTTCATCGTGCAGTCAATCTCAAGACGCTGGCCCAGGAGCTGCTCTCGCAACTGGTCTCGCTTGCTATCGTCATCACTCACGAAGACATGCTGCAGCGACAACTCCGAGACTGTCACGCTCAGCTTCGCTCGAGCTGCCATCACCCCCGGCGCCGCCGACTCGACGCGCAAGAGCTGCAGGTACGGGTTGGCAAAGTACTGCGAGTAGCGGCGTAGCTGCTCGATCACCGAGTCAACCCCCTGTAGGTGTCCCATGGCCGCATCATGCGTGAATGCCCTCTCTAGGACGGCTAGGATCTGGCGGGTCTCCTTGTGGTTCTTCATCTCCTGGGCGTTCACCACGCGCCACGGAGATCGAAAGCTGCTCTCCAGCAACCGAAAGACCTCGGCCACAACTGACCACGGACTCTGGGAGCTCCTCTCGCGCGACGACAGATCGCGATACTTGAGCTTGAAATTGTCGACCTCCTGACGTAGCTGACCCACGCTGTCCTCGAGTTGTTGCTGGTACTCCCGCTGCCGGTTGCGATAGCGCGCTTGGTTGGCGCGGCACTGCTGCCGGCGGATCGGGGTCCTGTAATAGTCGGACAGTTTGCGTTTGCCGGTTGTCTTCGCTTGAGTTTGGCCCGGGTTCGCCGGCTGAGAGGGTGGTGTGGCTTTCGACGGCATCGGCCACGTCATGGAGGAGTTCGATTGAGGCTCCGTGGCGTGGTGGGTGTCTTTCGAGTGGGATGAGGGAAATGGTGCATAGCTCATCGTATCGCTTCGGATAGACGTCTTTAGAGCTGGCACCCCTGATCTTATGAATCCTTGGTGGCCTCCAGTGGGCAAACGAGGGAGGACGGGCCCTACAAGACTGTTACTCAAGTGAGTGGAGGGCACTCGGAGCATGCTTGCCATCGGGCGAGATTTTTCGGAAATGTGGGCGTTGGGGGAGTTTCTCGAATGGCAGCGCAATGGAGAGGCGTCGAGACTACGGCACGATTACTAGACGTCGGTAATCGCTCACGCATGAACTCGTCAGTAAACGCATATCACATCACAGCTTACACTAAAGGCAATAGCGCGCGTACAGCAATCACAACCAATCTTACGATAGGGTACGATCCATCCCGTACCGTTATCGTGTTTGCTGGCAGCGAGCCTGCCAGCCAAATCCTCGATGTACGCCCAGATGATACGGTTTGTGTGGATGCAATACTTACAGCGTGAGCTGATGGCACCACCACGACAAAAATCCATGCTATCATCACTGTGTGTGTACTGCCAGCATTCTCTACAGCTGGCCCAGCTCGCGCGTGCGGTCATTGGCCAGCCTACGACGAACAAGTTCATCAACAAAACGAACGTATGTACCATAAACAACCTGCCATATTTCAGCCGACTGTAATCATGCTATAGAACTAGTTGTATGTAGAAACGCTTTCGCCTCGGATCGTGCTTTCGGGGGTGATGTGAGCGTGCCCCAGCACGAGCGATACATTCGCTAAGCACCCGAGAGCTGGCAGCAATGCCGTCATCCAATCGATTGTAGTCTCTAAGCGAACGACGCGACAACTCTCGTCGTCAAACAGAAAGCTCATTGCAAGTTCAAGTGGAGCGCTGGCCGAGAAGACGGCCGTGCACTGCTCGATGGTACCGCGGTAGCCATCGCTCCCCCAAGAGGGAAGATCCGGTGCAGCGTGGCTTCGGTCATCGTCACGCTGAGCTCTGCCCTGGCGGTCACCACACCAGGGACGATCAACTCGATACGCTTGATATGTATCTGTGGCTCTCCGAAATACTGCGCGTACAGCTGTATCTGCTCGATTAGCGCGTCGGCGCCGCTGAGATTCCCCATGCCCGTGTCATGAGCGAAAGACCTCTCCAGAATGGCCAGAATCTGTCGAGTCTGCGCGTGGCTTGTCATTTCGGCCGTACTCATCATGCGCAACGGCGACTGGAAGCAGCGTTCTAGCAGATGGAACACCTTGGCCACAATTGACCATGAACTCTCGCTACTTCGTTCTCGGCATGACAGCGGTCGATGCCGGTGCTTCAGACTGTCGAGCTCTCGGCGCAGCTGCTCCACACCGCTCTCGAGTTGCAACTGAAATTGCTTTTGACGGCTCCGGTACCGAGCTTGGTTAGCTCGGCACTGCTGGCGACGGACAGGTGTCTTGTAGTAGTCGGACGACGATTTGCGCTTGCCTGTTGCCTTTACGCCATTACAACGTGGACTGGCCCGCCGAGCTGGTTTCACCGACTTCGTGCTGCTTAACGAAAGCAGCGCTCCCGTCGCTTCGTGCGCAGCGTGGTGTTCATCTTCCACAGCGTATGGGGTCAGAGGGGACACTATGGGAGCCACGGTCTGGGCGATGCAAATCGGGGACACGAGGAAGCACGTGGCTGATGAGGCTGTCGCCTAGGCTGAAAGACGAGTTCCCGAGCAGACTTGCAATCGCGCGCGAATTTGTAGTTGTGGAGGATCTCATGCCGAGCGAAGTGAGACGGAAAGGAAGGAGTTGGGCATGACTACGGGACGATTACGAGACGATGGGGGGGGGGGGGTTCTATCCGTAAGCTGTAGTACGATAAGCAGGACCACATGGAAGGTTCTCGCTGTGGAGCGTGCATAGATCACATAGCAGAAAAAGCCCAAAGCTTCGATTTCGCAACGCTTCACGTGTACACTTACTCAGCCGTTGTTACTCAACGGCAGACCGACCAACCAGTCCACCACGATTGCTGAAAGCTTAAACCAGGAGACGTGGAGACCACTACGAAGATGCTGAGAGCTCCAGTGCAGCTATTTCAGCACTTTGTCGCGTTGATTAGTCACTTGGAGGGCACTCGGTAATCCCTGATGTGATCTATGCACGCACCGCAACAAGAATCTTCCAAGCTTTTGTACTTATCGTACTATGCAGCTTACGGCTACACCCACAGTGTCGTAATCGTTCCGTGGTACAAGTTGACAGTGCAATTTGCGAGACGTTTCTTCATTCAAACGCACAGCCAGCGGACTATCGGCTTACGTGACCAGAAATTTGTCACTTTGAGGGCATTCGGTAACCCCTGTTTCAGTACGTGCAACATGAGTCGCACAACGGATCGCACTAACGGAAAGCGTGTCCACATCCACAAAAAAAAACTGACCGGTCGTCCTGTTGAGGCTTCGAGGGATACACGAACACTCTAGAGTGTGCTGTCCAGCAGCAGCAGCAGAAAGTTGATGAACTACTTATACTTAAGTAACAAGTTTTGTCTTGCATTAAGTACGCAGTGCAGTAAAGACGTCCTTCAAGTTCCCGACCACCCGAAGTAAAGCCTTCATTATGTCGATCCTGACTTCCGCGTGCACTACACCCCCAGTTTCTTCGTCTAAGAAGAATATCGCTGTGCAACTGCAGTTCAGTCTTTCGCCAAGAAGTTGTTTGTCCAGTGTTACACGATCGATGTCATCCTTCTCGGTTGTCAGATTTGGAAACACATAGTGTAGTGTCAGTTCGTTTACTGTCAGACTTAGATTCGCGGTCGCAGTCATGACGCCAACAGCCGTCGACTCGATTCGGGTTAGTTTTAACTGGGGGTCATTACAGTGCATCGAACATCGCGAAAATCGCTCTAGTAGGATGTCCACCCCACTTAAGTCGTCCATTCTAGGTGAAAAATACGTTTGTTGAAATCTTGTCGTACCCGTATCGTTTGGTACCCGCGGGTTAGTGCGAAAGCCCGCTTCCACGAGGCGAAAAACCTCGGCTATGATGACCCATGGACTTTGCCTTGAGTTTCGAGGTTTCACGGCTTGCAAATGATTAACTTCCTTGCGTAGCTGTTGCACGCTTTGTTCAAGATTGAGCTCGAGGACCCGTTGCCTTTTACGATAGCGAGCTTGATTGATTCTACACTGCTCTCGTCGACTAATGCTTGTGCGCGTCCGCGCCACTTTTTTGCCGGAATGGTGTGGCTTCGCCGGACATATTTGCTCACTTAACGAGGCAACGCTTGGGAGGATTGATCTGCTAGTTGCACTGTGCAACGGTGTGAACAACGAGTGCTTGAGTCCGCCTGCAACAACCAGTGGCTCTTTCAGCGGCTTGTAGCCCTCTCCAATGTCGACATTTCTCTGAGCGCCTGCGTGTCCGACCGGGTTATCTCGTAGCCTTCCTTGGTCCAGGTCGAAGGGGTGAAACCGAGTGACGAAGTGTTCAAGGACGCTTGTCATCGAGCAAATAGGTTGTTGCCGCGCCGTGGAGTTTGTTACGTGTCGAGACGGTGATATCCAGGAGATTAAGTTGTGAGCCCGTGGACGGGAGCGAGCCGGTTAGACTTCGGAGAGGCATAATCGGGAAAGTCGTAAACACGAGCGATGCATCGCGCTAGGCCCCAGCTGTACGCGAAAAATCTGCCTACAAAGCTACGTAAGCGGGAAATCTTGATGACCAGCTGCAAAATTGAGAGAAAGTATTTGCGATTGCGATCGACTTCACGCTGCTGACCGCAAGTGCTAGCTACCAGTGCTTTGGAAGTGTGTACACGCATCAATTCGGCGTTCAGTACAAGGTAGGTAGGCTTTTAGTACACGAGCAGATAGTCGTGTTGTGCTGTAGACCTGAAAGACTTGCTTGTCATTCTCGCCATGCTTTAGACGGAGGCTAACGACCTTAACAGTAACGGTAGAATACTCAGTGCTAGAAGGAATCAACATGCTTCTGTTCTTTACGCAATGAGGTTCCTGGCACCGGCAGCGGTTTTAATTGAACACACAGACAAACAATCATATTACGTGGTATTGTTGTCAACAGCGATCTTGTGAGGATTACCGAGAATGCACTCTGGTGAGACTTGGGCGTGCTCGATAACATCCGCGACATCTTTTAGGTTTCCTAGTACCCGAAACAAAGATGCAGCCAAATCAATTTTAGTTTCCAGTCGCACGACACGATCGCTGTTCTCGTCGAGAAGGAAGTTCATGGAGCAATTGAGATGGAGGCGCTGCCCTAAAAGCTGCTGGTGAAGGCGTTGTTCATAGTCCCCACCGTCGCTTCCTTCTAGATGGGGGAAAATGTGCCGCAACGTGAGCTCTGTCACGGTCACACTCAACCTCGCACTGGCAGACATTACACCGGGGGCGACAGACTCAATCCGTTTAAGGTGCAGCTGCGCGTCTCCGAAATACTGTGCGTAACGTCGAAGTTGATCCATTAGCGCCTCGATGCCGTTTAGATCTCCTAGAGCCGCGTTATGAGCGAACGCCCTCTCCAAGACCGCGAGAATCTGTCGAGTCTCCGTGTGGTTCTTCATCTCCTTCATGCCCGTCATCCTCCACTGCGACTTGAAGCAGCTTCCAAGCAGACGAAAGACCTCGGCCACAATGCTCCACGGACTCTGATTGCTTCTCTCTCGCGACGACAAGTCTCTGTATCGTCGCTTTAGAGTGTCAAGTTCTTTATGCAGCTGTTCCACACTCTTCTCCAGCTGCAGCTGTGCATGGCGCTGCTTGTCTCGGTATCGCGCCTGGTTGGCTCTGCATTGCTCCCGTCGCCGCAACTGCTTGTTCTCCACGCGCTTGCGCTTGAGCGAGTCGTTCAGCGGACTCGAGTCCACTTGGTGCACCGGCGGGTGCATTTCTCGTTCAGCACGCAGAAACGGTTTTGGTCTCGCGGCGATTAGCGCGAGCAGCGCCTGCGGGGCATCGCCCGCGACTTTAAAAGCGTCTCGAGGACTCTCGCTGGTCGTAGGCGCCTCGAACGGTCTCACGCGTTCGGCGAGGTGGCGACCTGCCGGCGCTCGAGGCCGCACGAGGCCCATGAGGCCGTCGCTCAAAGGTCGGGGCGCCAAAGGGTAGTGCTGCATCGACTTGCTCTCTAATGGGGACTTTCGACTCTGCAGTATCACGTGGCGTTGAGCGAGCGAGGAAATCATGGATGGCGTGAGAACGGCAGCAGATCTCGGGATGGCGGGTCGTAAACCCTCTGGACGGATTATCACCGCAAGCACTTGGTTGTTGTATGCCGCGAACCGGTTTATCGGTCCGAACCTTTTTGGTCAAGGTGACTAAACGGCGCCTAGTGCTGTACGAATCACTCGCCGCGTGAGTAAACGAGATGGCGATCATTTTGAGCGTGCTGAGCACGTATGGAGAGTGATTTCTGTGTGTGGGTTAGCTGTAGAAGCGGCAGTGCGGAGAGGTTGGCGAGGCGTGGTCAACTTATGTGTTCTGACAAAGCCGATCAATTTTGTGGGATGGCTGGTGCCGCTTTGCACAGGAAATTCATGAGCTTTGATGGAACGAATCATTTCAGACGAACTGTACGCATCATTTGTACTCGAGACCGATGTACTGTAGTGGATAAACGAATTTACTCTATCGCTCTGTTCGCATATTAGTCTGCGTTGTGGACGAAACCTGACTAACTAACGAGACCTTCAAGAATGCCCTCGGGAGTGATGAGGGCTTTCTCAAGGACGTCCGATACATCTAACCGCCCTGTAAGAAGTCGAAGCAATGGCTCGATAAGGCCGATGTTTATCTCCAGCCTCATCACACGTTCAGTCTCCTCTTAAAAAAGGAAAGTGATTGAGCACGCATTCGAGGCGTTTGTCCACAATGCGTTCTCGGAGTAGTGGGTAGATGTCGTACTTGCTTCGAGAAGTAGCTGGCAGATGCGCGAATATATAGCGTAGCGTCAGTTCAGTCACAGTCACGCTGAATGAACTGGTGGTGACCAAAACACCAGGAGCCACAGCTTCGATCCGCTGTAGCTGAATATTTGGGTTCCCGAAGTGCTGTGAGTTTGCTGTGCGACGGCTTTATATCCACGTTGATGGCCCAATGCTACGACATGCGCAAACGATTTTTGCAGAACAGCAAAACTTCGGCATATTTCACTGTGGTCAGCCATTTCATCCCAGGGAAAGCGAAAACTACTTTCGAGCAGACGAAACGCCTCAGCGACGACAGCCCACGGAGTTTGGCAACTTTTCTCGCGGGGATGTGACATCTTGGCGCCGGCTTTTCAGTTTATTAACACTGTGCTGGAGTTCTACAACGCTCTGCTCAAGTTGTAGTTGATAGCTTCGCTGTTTACTTCGGTAGCGGGCTTGATTTGTTCGGCACTGTTCCCGTCGCGATGGAGTATTGTACTACTTCGAGTACGTTCGCTTGTGTGTCCTCTCCTCTTTACCGGAGCTCGAATTCTTCACACTCCATTTCGTCGTCCAGGGTGCTTGTCACAGCGAGTGAAGAATCTGTAGCTCCATTTTTTTTTTTTTTTCACAGTAGTTTCCGAACGAAGTCCCTCTGTCACGGCTCCAGCGAGTTCGGACGTGACTGTGTGATCACGGCCGATTGGAACACGAGGCAGCACCTGACCGATGACAGTGTCACTAAAGTGCTTTTGGGAGCTGCCAACAGCGCTGCTGCTGCTACTAAAGAGGCTTGCTATGTAGCTGAACAAAGATGTTTTGAGGTCGTGCGAAACCTCAATCAATGGAGGCAGACATATCATAATCGTCCAGAACACATAATCACATCATTTACCCACGTTTTGCTTTGTCTGCATAATCTATGATGGTAAATGCTGCCTGTACATTCTGCTGAGTAGCTGTGCAACACACTGGGTTATTGTCGTCACACCAAGAAAACAACTCGGTACCAAAACCGCGATATAACTGAGCGGATCCTTTACATGTACATTCATGCATGCTGTTGTAGCAAACGATAGGATCTTTGGATAGCCACACGAGGCGACAGAAGGCACGGAATGGAGGTAAGGATTGCTGGAGGTGATGTGGTCATAATCGCTCGGACACCGTAACGGCTGCAAGCTCTCACTTGGTCTTAGTATTGGAACGAGCCAGCGTACGAGATGTATCAGCTGACCCACGATAACCTCAGGGATTACGCTGTCGGCTAGCATCGTAGCATGGAGGACGACGGAGGCACGCATGGAGACTGCCGAGCCGTTCCATCCACACAGGGCTGTTCCATCCACACAGGGCTACACACGAATGGTTCCGACGACCTCTTTAGAGGTGGGCAGGTGTGACGCTACAGTCGCCTCAGCACACAATCAGCCTGACCTAATGTACCACTCGAGAAGTGTTTCGTGCAGGCCACATTCACCTACCGACACATCTATCCAAGCGTAAGATGCTTGCTCACTCGAGCCTTACGCACTCCCAGCAGGCAGGACACGTTGCTCGGCACCTCACGTCGGTTTACCTACCGATGTAGTGCTGGCAGGGATTAGTCATAAATACCGAGACCGTAGGTAGACTGCGCGGTTGTGCTGTCGTTTTGCTCAGCTGGCATCTGTGTGGAGTGTGCTACCCCGTGATTACAGTGCTGCCTGTTTACGAGTTCGTTTTGCCGAGCTGGCCGGTCGTGAGCGTGTCTAGCTGGGAAGTGGGCGGCCACCCACCCTCTACGGTAGCGTACAACACAACTCACCAGCCCGATGGCAAGTCGATTCGAGATCCCAAGCCACTTCGAGAGAGCTCAGGCGAGGCTCAGCGATGGTCTCGTCGGTCTCGTGGTCCCCCGAGGTAAAGTAGGGGGATGGCACTCAGTTGATTTGGCGCCCAGCGGTGTGTCGAATTACGACCAGAGCGCAGACACAGACACACAAAGACTTCGTCAGCCTGCGGTCGACAGCAAGGACTCTGTTTCCGTCCGAGGTGTAGCCCGCTCGTGTGACCAAGTTCGTTCAAAACATGCCATTAGCCGAGCAACGATGGCAGCACTCTTGTCGTTAACGGAGGAGAAGCACAGCGAGAGCTCGAGGAAAAGGTCGCACGACGATCTGAGATCGTCACCGCCTCGTTCAGTGAGATCGGTCTTGCCCGCAGCAGTGTCGAGCAGAAGAGCACCCAGAGTGATCTCGGAGGACGACGAGATGGCGCTCAGGAGAAAGCGAGCAAGGTACGAGATCCGGCGTGAGCAGTGCCGAACCAACCAGGCGCGCTACCGCAACAAGCAGCGCAACATGCAGCTACGTCTCGAGGAGGCCGTGAAGCAGGTACGCCAAGAGCTCGGCAACTTGAAGAGAAGGCGTCAGGAAGTCTTGCTCGCAGAGAAGACGGACCAGAGCCCATGGACGATCGTAGCGGAGGTGTTCCGCATCGCCGAGAACTCGTTCGGCTCTCCGTGGCGTCTCGAAAGCGAGGCGGATATGCACAATGACATGGAGATGCGGAAAAACCTGGCGTTCCTGAGCGAGGCGTTCACGTCCGACGTGGCGGTGGGCGAGATCACTGGGATCGACTCACTCATCGAGCAGTGGCGGCGCTACTCGCAGTACTTCGGCGACGCGCGTCTTCAGCTCCAACGAGCCGAGTCGGTGGCGCCTGGTGTGATGACAGCCACCGCGAAGTTCGGTGTATGTATCACGGAGCTCGTGCTGCGGAATGTGTTCCCACACCTGTCGGTCGTGGTTCCTCCGAGCAAATACGATTCCCAACCGCCATCTCTGTACGACCGCCTTCTAGGCCAGCAGCTCGAGTGCCGTGTGTCGGTGGATTTCCACTTTGACGAAGGCAACGGCCGCGTCTCACGGTTGGAGCTTAAAATCGACTTTCTTCAGGCTTTGTTTCGTGTGTTGGGCAATCTCGAGGAGGTATCAGAGGCGTGCAATCCGAGCGATTAAGCTTATGCGAAGCATGTACGGATTTATTCAACAACAATTCTAGTAGTGATTTTATGGGGATGCATACCGTAGAAAGGCTAGCGACTCCAAAACTTTAGTGCAGATCCTTGTGTCGCCTACATGCATACCTTGTCCCTAAACGTAGCTCCTCGGCAGTACTTGTCAGAAGCAGGAAGTATAATAGTGCTAGTGCTACTTCTACTGCTACTGCTACTGCTACTGCTACTGCTACAGTGCAGGCACAAATTATTTAAACGGCAGTTTTTCATTTTTGACGAATGAAATGCTCTAAATGCGCTTTAAATTCACCCAATCAATTTCAGTGCACGACGGCGAACTGACGGAGCTGTGAAAAATAACGCCTGCGGAGGGTGGCAAAAAGCATACGAACGAGGCGTGCATTAGCGTTTTTAAGAGGTTGCAGGCGTTAATTAACTATCGCGTGCTGTTAAAGTGGTTTATCTGTAGAAGTAAAGCACGAGGGTACGAGGGTGAGTTGCTCCACTCACAGACGTGTGTAGCCATGCCTAGAGGCGATAAGTGTACCGAGTTTGAACAAGGTCAAATGCTGGCTCTTCGTGACAAGCGCTGGAGCCTCCAGGCAATCGCAACGCATCTAAAACGGTCTAAACTGGTGTGCATCATTCCTACGTCATCCAGATGGCTACAATACTACTCCCTCGCCCGGGAAGGCCATCCAAACTGACGGCCAAGACGAGGCGCCGAATGTTGCGAGCGGCTCACACCGGGAAATACAGTTCTCTTCAGCTAAGGAACCAAGTTGAACTACCTATTCAAGCTCGTCGAGTTCGAGGCATCCTTCATGACACGTCCACATTGAAGAACAAAAAGAGAAAGAAGCAACCAGCTTTGAATCCAGAGCATAAAGCCGAACGTGTGAAGTGGGCATTTCCTAGAGCTCGCTGGACAGAGGTGTGGAAGTCTGTTGTATTCAGTGATGAGAAGAAATTTAACCTAGATGGCCCGGACGGTTTCCAATACTACTGGCATGACCTCCGCACCGAGGAACAAGTGTACTCGAAGCGCCACTCTGGTGGCGGGTCTGTGATGATCTGGGGCGCGTTTTCATCGCGCGGTAAGTCGAAGCTTGCCATTCTTTCCGGCACTCAGGACAGTACGAAGTATGTGAAGCGTTAGAGAAGTATCTCCTACCGTGTACGAGGGCGAATCACCCCCGCACGTGCATTTTTCAGCAAGACAATTGCTCGATCCACACGTCGAAGTATACTAAGGCCTGGCTAGATAACCAAGATTTCGCTGTTTTACCGTGGCCTTCTCTTTCCCCCGACTTGAACCCCATCGAAAACGTATGGTGCAAGCTAGCGAGACTCGTGTATCCCAGTGGAAAGCAGTACCAGTCAAAGGAGGAGCTCACGAAGGCCATACTCAAGGCGTGGGATCAAACCAAGCTGCCATACCTCAACACCCTTGTTGATTCGATGCCTGATCGCTGTGCGGCTATTCTCCGAGATTTAGGGAAGAAAACTGCCTACTAAGCGTAGCATAACAACGCCTGCAACCTCTTAAAAAACGCTAATGCACGCTCCGCAGGCGTTATTTTTCACAGCTCCGTCAGTTCGGCTCCAAACCGTCGTGCGCTGAATTGATTGGGTGAATTTAAGCGCATTTTGAGCATTTCATTCGTCAAAAATGAAAAATCGCCGTTCCTATAATTACTGCCTGCACTGTACTGCTACTGCTACTGCAACTGCAACTGCTACTGCTACTGTTTTTCGGTTGCCACATCTCCATGAATATCGTTAACATGGTCGTTTTTGAGACTTTGCCTGCCATCGGCAGGCATATGGTAACTCCTATTTTCTTTAAGCAAAGCAGGCAAGTCAATATTTAGGCCTAACATGATACCAGCATAGTAGATTTGTGTGAATAAGTCATTGTGCATGTGCTCTATTCCGTGCCGCTAATAACACTCTCTAATGTTATTTTACTACGTTTAAGTACGTCCACAACGTCTCCATAGTTTCCGAGTAGCCGCAGCAGGGGTGATGCCAAGTCCACGTTGGTCACTAAGCGCACCACGCGATTACTGTCTTCGTCGAAAAGAAATTCCAGAGAGCACGGACAGTTTAAACGTTGGCCGAGGAGTCGCTGGTACAGCAACTTGTGCTCATCGTATTGGCTTGCTGCGGAACTTTCGAGGTGTGGGAAGATGTGCCGCAATGTGAGCTCGGTCACGGTCACATTCAGTCTTGCATGGGCAACCATCACACCAGGGGCGATCGACTCGATATGCTCTAGATGCAGCTGGGTGTCCCCAAAATACTGAGAGTAGCGTTGTAGCTGCTCCATCAGCGCATCGACGCCAATCAAATCTCCTAGAGCCGCGTCGTGGTCGAATGCGGGTTCCAGGACTGCAAGAATGTGTCGAGTCTTCGTGTGGTTCTTCATCTCCTTCATATTCGAGATGCGCCATGGGGACCGGAAGCAGCTCCCCAACAAACGGAAGACCTCAGCCACAATAGTCCACGGGCTTTGATTGCTCCTCTCGCGCGACGAGAGGTCTCGGTACCGACGCTTCAGACTGTCGATCTCCCGGTGGAGTTCTTCTACGCTTCGTTCAAGACGCAGTTGGGCATTGCGCTGCTTGTCTCGATAGCGAGCTTGGTTCGCTCGGCACTGCTCGCGTCGACGCGCCGCACTATCAACCGCATGTTTGCGCTTGTTCGTTTGCTTGAGTTTGTCGGGACTTGGGTTCCACTCATCCGACATCGTCCTTGCGCTAGGAGGTGTCCTGCCCCCAGCACGCACACGTGGTGCTCCATCAGAAGCCTTGCTATTCAAAGTAAGCAGTGCGTCGGTAGCGTCTCCAGTAGGGCCGTAGAGCGGTCTAGCCCTCGCACAAGTTGACTCCCGAAAAGGTGTCGCGATTTCGTAGTGGCGAGGAAGCACGTCGACAAGGCCGCCACTCAACGCTTGAGAGAGGTAGCGGCTCATTTGTCTGCTGCGAAGGTCGACAGAGGAGGCTTTTGCCCTAGGCTGGCAGTTTTGTTCTGAGGTATCACGTGGTCTGAGCGAGAAGGTTGAGTCGCGTGTGGCGTGAGGGATTACGTCGTAGCGCAAACTTCTGCAAGACTTTCCGCGCACACTTGGCATTTGTATAGAAACAACTGGTATACCGATACTTGCTGAGTGTGACTAAACGTGACTGCGTGACCAAGCCCAGCTGGCTACCAATGCATGGTGCAGAGCATTCGGCTTGCTCTGTATGCGAGTACGGGTCCTTTCGTAAAGTATCAGGTGCGCGAGCGCTTAGTCACGGCAGACAAGTGTACGTCAAACTTAGGACATTGTGGGTAACTTCGTCGGGCATTTGCATCGCGCGCTTGTCGTTTTGCCGTTCGCTCCACCGAGCTATTGTGCAAATCAGAAATGGCGCAGTCTGAGTTTACCCCCAAGACGAATTGACCTTGCCAGCGTAATCGCTTTAAACACTTGACCACGTCGGCAAGCCGACAAGCCCCAATCACGCACGCTTTGCCACGCACTGTGTGTAATAACAAGCGATAAGCTACGATTTGATCTCTACAGCACTGAATTCTTGCTCAGGCGGCCGAGAAGAGATCTCAATCTATAGTTTGGCATACCTTCTACCGTAGCAACTTTCTTAGAGTTTCATTGTAGTCTTACGAAAAATCAACAGGGCAAGCTCCAACGAGCAGACTACATCGTGTGCGCACTTCATGCATCACTCACATGTTGTGTTACCAGATTACGCGTTTTCCGTAACCAGGGATCCGCGCAATCCGAAATCCAGACACTGTACCGGGGATTTCACCGGCTTCAACTTGGTCATGATCACCTCAGGGATTACGCTGTCGGCTAGCATCGTAGCATGGAGGACGACGGAGGCACGCATGGAGACTGCCGAGCCGTTCCATCCACACAGGGCTGTTCCATCCACACAGGGCTACACACGAATGGTTCCGACGACCTCTTTAGAGGTGGGCAGGTGTGACGCTACAGTCGCCTCAGCACACAATCAGCCTGACCTAATGTACCACTCGAGAAGTGTTTCGTGCAGGCCACATTCACCTACCGACACATCTATCCAAGCGTAAGATGCTTGCTCACTCGAGCCTTACGCACTCCCAGCAGGCAGGACACGTTGCTCGGCACCTCACGTCGGTTTACCTACCGATGTAGTGCTGGCAGGGATTAGTCATAAATACCGAGACCGTAGGTAGACTGCGCGGTTGTGCTGTCGTTTTGCTCAGCTGGCATCTGTGTGGAGTGTGCTACCCCGTGATTACAGTGCTGCCTGTTTACGAGTTCGTTTTGCCGAGCTGGCCGGTCGTGAGCGTGTCTAGCTGGGAAGTGGGCGGCCACCCACCCTCTACGGTAGCGTACAACACAACTCACCAGCCCGATGGCAAGTCGATTCGAGATCCCAAGCCACTTCGAGAGAGCTCAGGCGAGGCTCAGCGATGGTCTCGTCGGTCTCGTGGTCCCCCGAGGTAAAGTAGGGGGATGGCACTCAGTTGATTTGGCGCCCAGCGGTGTGTCGAATTACGACCAGAGCGCAGACACAGACACACAAAGACTTCGTCAGCCTGCGGTCGACAGCAAGGACTCTGTTTCCGTCCGAGGTGTAGCCCGCTCGTGTGACCAAGTTCGTTCAAAACATGCCATTAGCCGAGCAACGATGGCAGCACTCTTGTCGTTAACGGAGGAGAAGCACAGCGAGAGCTCGAGGAAAAGGTCGCACGACGATCTGAGATCGTCACCGCCTCGTTCAGTGAGATCGGTCTTGCCCGCAGCAGTGTCGAGCAGAAGAGCACCCAGAGTGATCTCGGAGGACGACGAGATGGCGCTCAGGAGAAAGCGAGCAAGGTACGAGATCCGGCGTGAGCAGTGCCGAACCAACCAGGCGCGCTACCGCAACAAGCAGCGCAACATGCAGCTACGTCTCGAGGAGGCCGTGAAGCAGGTACGCCAAGAGCTCGGCAACTTGAAGAGAAGGCGTCAGGAAGTCTTGCTCGCAGAGAAGACGGACCAGAGCCCATGGACGATCGTAGCGGAGGTGTTCCGCATCGCCGAGAACTCGTTCGGCTCTCCGTGGCGTCTCGAAAGCGAGGCGGATATGCACAATGACATGGAGATGCGGAAGAACCTGGCGTTCCTGAGCGAGGCGTTCACGTCCGACGTGGCGGTGGGCGAGATCACTGGGATCGACTCACTCATCGAGCAGTGGCGGCGCTACTCGCAGTACTTCGGCGACGCGCGTCTTCAGCTCCAACGAGCCGAGTCGGTGGCGCCTGGTGTGATGACAGCCACCGCGAAGTTCGGTGTATGTATCACGGAGCTCGTGCTGCGGAATGTGTTCCCACACCTGTCGGTCGTGGATCCTCCGAGCAAATACGATTCCCAACCGCCATCTCTGTACGACCGCCTTCTAGGCCAGCAGCTCGAGTGCCGTGTGTCGGTGGATTTCCACTTTGACGAAGGCAACGGCCGCGTCTCACGGTTGGAGCTTAAAATCGACTTTCTTCAGGCTTTGTTTCGTGTGTTGGGCAATCTCGAGGAGGTATCAGAGGCGTGCAATCCGAGCGATTAAGCTTATGCGAAGCGTGTACGGATTTATTCAACAACAATTCTAGGAGTGATTTTATGGGGATGCATACCGTAGAAAGGCTAGCGACTCCAAAACTTTAGTGCAGATCCTTGTGTCGCCTACATGCATACCTTGTCCCTAAACGTAGCTCCTCGGCAGTACTTGTCAGAAGCAGGAAGTATAATAGTGCTAGTGCTAGTGTTACTACTGCTAGTTTTTCGGTTGCCACATCTCCATGAATATCGTTGACATGGTCGATTATGAGATCTCGCACGTCTTCAGTTGGATTATGAGTGAACGTGTCAGTTGGGCGTACGGTAACTTAAATCGTTGTGAGTGACGACATTGCTGTTATAATAGCGTATAAGAAAATGCCATAAATGTGGTAATTTCGTTGTAACACCGGCATTCTCACCGAGCCTTTTCACCAGATGACGAAATAGGAATAACACAGAGTAGAATTGAAGGAAACACAGAAAAAGCAACAGAAACACAGAAGTAAGCGACGAGGCGCACATATTCGATTGCGCAAAGAGAACGCGGAAACAACACATCGTTTTGCTGTACAGGCACAGAAAGTCAGTTTCAGCACACGTGATTATGGAATCAACACAGAGAGTGTTGACACCACAGAAGAAAGCTGTAACAGCACAGAAAAGAATTGCAAACCACACAACTATGCTGCAAGCCTCAACTCGCCTTTTTGGCCCAATCAGCCACCAAAACTCCAGTGCATAAATCCACTGACCTTACCCCTTCGGTCGCTAAATTAGCCGTTTGCATCCGGAAGACCTGTCGGCGGCTATAACTCAGGATCGGCGGCTCGGCCGGATCTCGCCGTGGGCAATTCGAAAGCGCACACGCAGTAGGAAGACGATGCAGTGCTGTGAGCTAGGCGGAGATCTCTGAGCGTAACTCTATTTGCTGTTTTGTGGGTGCAGGAGTGTCGTGTAGGAACACGTCCAAAATATGTAGGCACACTTCCCACCAACAACACTCCCCGAGTCCGCGAAGACTCGTGGAGCGTGTCGGGCAAATCGAACCTGAAGGCCCGGGATCTTGCCCTTATACCGGGTTGGCTGTTTCCACTGTGTACCGTGGTTACCACAGGCCACCGACAAAGCCCAGCACCTCTAGCCACGAGCGACGGCTAGGATGCTCTACACACGCAAATATACCCCGCAGTCCCACAGAAGGATGGGTACCAGCCAGTCACGGCCTGATACGGGGGTGCCGAAGCTTCAGCTCCGGCGGTAAGAGTCGACGGGAGTGCGCTCTCGCTCCTCCGGTCACTGGCGACAACTCGCCACACAATCCTAATACATACACACGGCCACTATCACTGTCTCTTGGCCGTGCCAGGATGAACACTCGCTACACTAGTAGGCGTGCTCACCGACAGACATAATCCTTCCTACCGGGCTTGACACAGACGCTACGTGTACTTACCGATAGCCGGACTTCACCCTTGCGTGGTTGGGAGGAAAAGCTGTTCTGTATTAGTGCCCAATGGGCATTAGTTTCTCATCTAGAGTTTCCTATAGTCTTATACAAATGTCTAATATAAACGCGTCCGTTTTGGATCTTCATATGTCCATTGCGATCTTTGGGTGTAACCACCGATGACTCAAAGGTCACGTCGAAGACTCGGACTAGTCGCCGAAGACTCGAACCGTCGCCGAATACTCGGCTAAGTACGGATCTTGACCGGGGGTTTTGGCTTGTAAATAGTGTCATGTCACTCGATGGGTTGACTCTGAGACATCGGGACCAGTGAATATTAGCCAATCAATGGCCAGGGAATCCTTCAACCCATATCCCGGCAACTTGTCACTGTTTGGAACTTCGGCGGCAACCGACAAGTCCATTCCCAGCTGAGTCTCAACACCACAACTGCCCCCACCGCGAGGCGATCCTATTGAGGGTTACCGGTTCCTGACGGTATATACCGGTTCCCGAACCTGTCCAACACGATCCAGCGATGATTATGGTACGTTGATTACGCCACCAGTGATTAGACGAGTAGGATGATTGGACGAGTGCAGAGTGTTGGTGATTGGATGACCCCAATGATTGAATGCAGACTAGGTAGTGAGAGTAGTGTAAGCTCCGATAAATCAATCACTTCAGAATCTACCTTCTTCCCCTCAAGTAGTCTTCGCTCCGGTCTTCTTCCCCGAGTGGTGACTCCTCCCTTCGCTTCCTACAAGCCCTACGTCTTTCAAGATCCGTGACCTCAATCAGGTTATAAGCCCAAGTACCATGTCCTCTGCGCAAGACGTTTCGACCAAGGTCTCCATCGACAAGTTCAACGGCGACAACTACGCGACGTGGAACCGCTACATGCGTGGTGTGTTCCTGACCAAGTCGGTGTGGCATGTCGTGAACCGGGAGACGACTCCAAGCTTCACGGACTCTCGCGCCAGGGACGAGTATGTCAAGTCGAGCAACATCGCGTTCGGTCTGATGCTGCTCCACATGGATGCGGACTACCACCATGTGGTCGACAACTGCGAGGAAGCGTGGACCGCATGGACGCGCTTGAAGACGCTGTACGGAGGATCGCAGAAGGCTGGTCGCATCTACTTGAAGCGACAGCTCTTCAGCATGGAGATGTCTGAAGGCGCGAATGTGTTGCATCACTGCAACGAGGTCCTCAACATCAGCGCCAAGCTCAGCCGCATCGGCGCCAAGATGGAGGATGATGACGTGGCGATCTGCTTGTTGCGCAGTCTCCCCAAGAGCTACGAGAACGTCGTGCTGAACTTGGAGATGAGCAGCGCAGAGCTGAAGACGCAAGACGTTGTGAAGGTGCTCACGAACAAGCATATCAAGCGGCAAGGCGAGATGACTCTGGCGGTGAAGACTGAAGACGCGGCAAAGGCGTTCAGTACCGAGAGAGAGTCTTGCCAGTGTACTTACTGCGGAAAATTGGGGCACGTGATCGACAAGTGCTGGACCAAGCAAAAGGATGAGAACCGGGGAGGCCGACGCGGCGGCAATGGTCGTGGACGCGGGGCCAACAATGTCCAGTGGCGAAACGACGACTACGACTACGGCTACGATCGCGTGGCGTTTGCGGTTTCGCTGGAATGCGGACTTTCGACAGGCAAGGATGTGTCCGGAATGTGGGCAGTCGACAGCAGTGCGACGCACCATATCTGCAACAACAAGGCCAAGTTCGACACGCTCAACGAGCGAGATGAAGGCGAACTGAAGGTTGCTGACGGCACTAAGGTCGCCATCAAGGGTGTTGGAACCATCATCGAGCGAGTGGTTCTGCCCAACGGCGACGAGCGCGAGATCGAGATCAACAACGCGCTTTACGTGCCGAACATGAAGAAGAATTTGCTATCGGTGCCACAGATCAACATGAGCGGCAAGTTCCAAGTGGTGTTCGACGGTGCCAGCATGCATGTTGCACGCAAGGGTTCCCAGCAAGTGGTGGCTACGGCGGACCTCGTCGACGGACTCTACTGGCTCCGCACCCCACTGTGCTCTGTGAACGCGGTGACTTCTGCGCCCAGCGTTGACTTGCACGCTCGTATGGGTCATGCTCCCATCGACGTGCTGCGCAAAATGGTCAACAAGGGTATGATCAAGGACGTTAAGGTCTGAAGTCAAGTGGACCAAGTGTATGCCGCGGCTGCCAGCAAGGGAAAATGGTGCAGGAGCCGTTCCCAAGCAACCGTGACAAACGCCGCTACAACACGTTCGAGTTGCTCCACTTCGACATCTGCGGTCCCATGGAGGAAGCCTCACTGGGCGGAAGCAGGTATTTGCTGCTCATCGTGGACGAAGCCAGCGAATGCATGAAGGGTTTCTGCCTACGTGCCAAGTCGGACAGTGAAGAGTGCCTCAAGAGCTACATCACCAAGGTGCAGACGCAGTTTGGCAAGCGGGTGAAGTTCGTGCGTCATGACGGAGCCCGTGAGTTCGCGACCAACCGCTCAAGGCGTTCTATGAAGATCAAGGCATCGAACAGCAGACCACGGTTCCGTACGCACACCAGACGAACGGCACGGCAGAACGCGCCATCCGGACCATCGTCACGATTGGTCGCAGCATGCTGCACCATGCCAAGCTAGACAAGTGTTTCTGGGGCGAAGCGGCGATGGCTGCAATCTACGTCAAGAATCGCCTACCGTCGCCCAAGATCGAGAACAAGACTCCTTACGAGATTGTGTACAAGTCCAAGCCAAGTGTGAAGCACATGCGTGTGTTCGGGTGTCGGACGTACGTTCTAACTCCAAAGGAGAAGCGGCTCAAGTGGGATCCCAAGGCTCGCGCTGGTGTTTTCATGGGCTACGAAGAAGTATCGAAGGCGTATCGAGTTTATGACATCGAGGCGGGGCAGGTGGTGATTAGTCGCGATGTCACCTTCGACGAGTCAACTTTTGGTCTCTCGACGGGAAGCTCAAGTGATGATGAAGATGCTGACCTGGACTTCGATTCCCTCGAGATCAACGACACTGAGGCGGCTGGTCCGACGGAGTTCAAGCAGGTGGGGAAACGCAAGGCCCGCCCAAGTGACGCTGAAGGTGCCTCAGCAAGTTCGCGTTCTGGGCGACAAGCAACTGGGCTGGAACAAGCCAGTGCTCCTGACAGCTCGTTTGAGCGCCAAGCCAAGCGCCGATCAAGTGCTCGAGTGGAGCCGACCCAGACCGACGAAGAAGAGAAAGATGCTCATGATGACGAAGATGACGACCCCACTCCTCCTGTGTTTTGGCGAGCAAGTGCGAACGCGGTGGAGGCAGACGACTTGTGTGAGCCGAAGACATTCCAAGAAGCGGTGAACGGCCCTGACCAAGTACATTGGCGCAAGGCAATCCGCGCGGAGCTCAAGTCGATGCGACTTCGTGGTGTGTTTCGAGCCGCCAAGCTACCAAACGGCCAACGTGCCATCGGTACCAAGTGGGTGTTCAAGATCAAGCGCAAAGCGGACGGATCCATCGAGAAGTACAAGGCGCGGCTCGTGGCTAAGGGCTTCAAGCAGAAGTACGGCATCGACTACACGGAGACGTTCTCGCCCGTGGTCAAGTACGTGACGCTGCGCATGATCATTGCTTTGGTCGTGTTCTTTGGCTGGCCTCTGGACCAACTGGACGTGGTGACAGCATTCCTCTACGGTGTGATGAAGGAGGTCGTGTACTGCGGGTGCCGGAAGGTGTGGAGCTCGACGACGACTTCGACTGTCTGGAGCTGGTGAAGGCAATCTACGGCCTCAAGCAAGCTTTGCGTGTGTGGAACGAAACATTTGATGAGCATGTGTGCTCTATCGGCTTTCACGTTTCGGCCTATGACCCGTGCCTCTACATCAAGATTGTGGACGGTCACTGCGTGCTTGGGCTGGTGTACGTTGACGACGTCTTGGTGACCGGGAGTTCAGCGGATCTGATTGCAAGCACCAAGAGCGACCTCAAGAAGCGTTTCGAGATGACCGACAGCGGCAAGTGTGCGTTCGTATTGGGCATCGAGCTGGTGTACAACGCCGACGGCAGTGTGATGATGTGCCAGCGACGCTACGTGGACGACATTCTCAAGCGGTTCGGCATGGATGAATGCAAGGAGGTAGTGAGTCCGGCGGATTTGAGCTCTTGACTAGTTCCAAGCAACGCGCTAACCAAGGTGAGCGCTCCATTCCGCGAGGCTGTGGGCGCCCTCATGCACTTGATGACCGCGACACGACCGGACATCGCTTTCGCTGTGGGTTACGTATCGCGCTTCATGGAGAACCCTCAAGTCGAGCACTGGACCGCGGTAAAACGCATCTTTCGCTATCTACAAGGAACCAAGTCGCATGGCATCTGCTTCAAGCCTGGTGACAAGGTGGACTTCCGCGGGTACTCTGACGCAGAAGATTGGGCTGGCGACCACTCCGACCGCAAGTCAACTTCGGGCTACACGTTCCTGTTGATGAGCGCACCTGTAAGTTGGGGAAGCAAGAAGCAGTCGAGCGTGTCGCTGTCAACGAGCGAGGCGGAGTACATTGCGCTGAGTTTGGCAATTTAAGAAGGCAAGTGGATTCACCGCCTCCTTTGCGAGATTCTGGCGGCAACAGGCGAGTCGGGACCCGAGCTGAAGATCCTCGAAGACGATCAGTCGTGCATCAAGATGACCAAGAACCCCGTGAACCATGGACGCGCCAAGCACATCGACATTAAGTACCATCACATCCGTGACGAAGTCAAGCGTGGTGAAGTCAAGCTCGAGTACTGCGAGACGTCTGTGATGTTGGCGGACATCATGACGAAGACACTGCCAGGACCACGTCACAAGGACCTCACGACGGCACTCGGAATCCACGCGTGTTCGCATTGAGGGGGCATATTGAGGGTTACCGGTTCCTGACGGTATATACCGGTTCCCGAACCTGTCCAACACGATCCCGCGATGATTATGGTACGTTGATTACGCCACCAGTGATTAGACGAGTAGGATGATTGGACGAGTGCAGAGTGTTGGTGATTGGATGACCCCAATGATTGGATGCAGACTAGGTAGTGAGAGTAGTGTAAGCTCCGATAAATCAATCACTTCAGAATCTACCTTCTTCCCCTCAAGTAGTCCTCGCTCCGGTCTTCTTCCCCGAGTGGTGACTCCTCCCTTCGCTTCCTACAAGCCCTACGTCTTTCAAGATCCGTGACCTCAATCAGATCCACGGCATCTTGGTGAGCGTCGTGGTGTCTCTGTTGTCAGCGCCACGTCGGAGTCGCGCCATCTGTTGTCAGGAGCTGTTGCCGCTGCTCTCAATTTGCTTGGGGTGCCGCGCAGTCGTCGGCCACCTGCCATGGCGGTGAGTTGGAGATGTCTATGCTTGTCGTTTGTTCAGTCTTGTCACTCATCTCTTGTGCGTGTGCGCAGACTTCTGTAGGTGACACCGACGGTGTTCAACCCCCTCGAGCAGCTGCGCCTGCCGTCGGAACTGCCCCGTCGTCTTCGGAGGCGGTAGGCACGTCGTTCGCCTGCAGCAGCAGGCATCGAGTCTTCGTCTCCGGATGGGTCGACCAAGCCTTCGTCTGCTGCGGTCGCAGTGGAGGCTCATGTTGCCCAAGCGTGCTCGGGGTCGCACGGTGTATCTAGTCTCGTGTCTGCCGAGAGTTTGTCATCGGCTCCGTCGAATTCCGTCGTCACGCGTGAAGTCCTTGAAGAATTGTTGATGGAGGCGGGTCCGGAGTCTTCGGAGCGTGTGATTGCTGTCTTGTGGCCTCGCTTACAGCAGCTAGGCCGTCTTGCCGTCGGGCTCCAAGTTGCTCCAGTGGGTTTCTCTCGAGAGTCAGTTGGTCGGCAGATTCAAGTCGATCCTGCTCTGACCGCGTCCAAGATTTCGGCAGGCTGGGATTCAGACTTCCGAGGGCCTGCTTCGCCTGATCTCGCTCAAAATGTTTCGTCCGCGACTCCTCGGTTGGCTACGAGCAACGGCACTCTCGTTGCGCCGTCCACCGAAGATCCGGGTCACCTGCTTTTCCTGGCGCAGGTGTCAGCAGCGGCTGAGAATGCTGGTGAGGACGATGGTGATGCGTCGGAAGGATCGTAAGTTTTCTTTTCTTGAGTTTTCGTGACTGAGTGTCCAGGCTTCGTGAGTTTATGGTCGTAGTTTCAATGGTAGTTCTGGAGTAAATTCAGTCTTAGTTCTTTTCCAGTCGGTAGCGTAAATTCACATGCAATATGTAGTGCTGCAGTAGCTTTCTTTCGTCTGTAGCTTGGGCTGCATTGCCCCAAGTACAGTTCGATTCATTTCCAGTTGTCGGTGTCAGTCTTCGTCGGCGACTTGGACCATCTGGAATCGTTGGTCCCTCCGTTTTCGACGCAGATAGTCGTAGAGAAGCCCTCCGCAAGATAAATTCGATGCTGGCTCCCACGTCGGGTCGTCGTAGCCGACCCATTTGACCTTGAATTCGCGTACAGCTCTTTCGGTACTGGTTGACATTGGGGTTCGGTCGTCTAGAATAGCTTCGACCTCATATTCGCCGGCAAGATGATCCGGTTCCCAGGTATCTTCAGGCAGCAACTCTTCGTCGAAGTCTAAACGTGAGTTTTCGGTGATATCTGGAGCCAAGCGAGTCTTCGGTCGGTCGCCATATTCGTTCACGGGCTTGAGCCTGGAGACATGGACGACTGGGTAGAAGCGATATCCGCTTCGGTCCGGCAATTCGAGTCCATAAGCATACTCTTCCACTTTTTTCTTGATACGAAAGGGTCCATGCCACCTGTGTGCTACATTCTTGGTGAGTCCGGGCTTGACGCTTTCCATGTAGAACCATACTCTGTGGCCTGGCTCGAAAAGAGACTTCGGTGCTTCGCTCGTGGTATCCGTTTCTCCTGGTTAGTCGTTTAAAGCGTCTGCCGAAGGCTCACCGCGAGCTGTTCGTGGAATAGCTGCTCGTTCCCGACGACTCAAACTCTCGTTGTGTTCTTGAGCTCGGTGAGCCTTCTCATGAGCTTGGTATGTTTGAGCCATCTTGAGGGCGATTTCATGTTGTCTGTTGGCTTCTCGGCGCCATTTTAGCGCGTCTGTCCGCTTCCCAGAGCCTTGACGGAGTGAAGTAGCTATTGCCTTGAGCGTGGATCGCGCATCCCATCCGTGGACCAGGAAAAAAGGAGTCTCCTTTCGCGTTAGATCGAAAGAATTGTTGATGGCGAAGACTAAGCGTTCGGCAATTTCATCCCAGTCTTGCTGGAGCGGATCTTCGGCGTAAACCCTGACCGACTGCATCACTGTTTTTTTTCACCGACCTTTCCTGTTATCCATTGGCTTGTGGCCGATAACTCAGGGTAGCTCTGGAGCTTGACTGCATCATTTCGGCGAAGGCTTGGAAGACCTCGCTCATGAAGCGCGGGCCCTGTCGTGTCTGATAAGAGATGGTGCTCCGAATCTTCGGTACACACATTCTTCGAACCCTTGTGCCACCATAAACGCCGACGTATCGGACATAGCTTTAGCAATGACAAATACAGTGAAGGAGCACTGGAATAGTAGCAGTGCCGTGTTCCCTCGTCGAGATTTCGGCAGCGGTATTACGAACATAGACACTATTTGGAAAGGTCGTTCAGCTAGAACGTTGCCTGGAGAGTATCCTCGAAGGTGAGGTCGGCTTTTGCTGGAACTGCAATTCGGGCATGACTTCACGTGCTTTTCAAGGTCCGTGTAAAGGCCAAACGAGTAGTAACCTTGCTTGACACGTTTGTAAGTTCGGACAACTCCTTGACGTCTGCCTTCCAGGGAGTCATAAAAACTTTGTAGCACTTCTTGAATCATCGTGGTGGGTACAACTAGTCGTAAATAGGTTTCTTCTTGATTTTCTCGTGTCTCCCGACGACTCGCCCCCACATATTGTAGTACATCGTCCTCTGGTAGAACAAACTTGTCGGCAATTTTGAGAGCTTCCCTGGCTGCTTTGTATTCAAGTTTCTCGATTTCTCCTCGTAAAAAAACAGCTTGAGATTAGACCAACGAAGCTCCTCATCTTGTGCTTTTGCGATTCGACTCCGACTTTCTGCTTGAATAGCTACTGGGTCAACATCGGCAGCCCTTGGAGTTGGGTCTTGGAACGTCGTTTGAGTTGTCGGGAGGCTTATCAGTGAATTGTACCTGCTTTTTCTTGGGTCTAGCTTGTTGCCGCGTCATCACTGATACGATGGCAGAGTCGTTTAGCGCTGAATGTTGAATTGGGCCTCGCGGATCAGTTTTTTTCACTTCCCCTTGGTCTATCAATGTTTCGTAGATGACTTCGCTAACCCTGTTAAGTTCGCAAAGTTTGTTCTTCCAAGATTCGTTGAAAATTACTTTTGCCATCTTCGATTCGAGCGCTTCCGACGCTAACGAGTCGGCGGCAGCGTTATATTCGCGGACTACGTGAAGATATTTGACTGATCGAAGCCTTGTCGTAATCTCTTTGTGGCGGCTCAGTTGTCATCAGCGCTTCCTTTCGGCACGCTATCATCCCTACGGATTGTTGGATCGCGAGCCTGGAGTCGCCGACGACTACTAAGTCTTCGGCACCATGGTCAATCGCTGCAAGAACACCGTTACTCATTCCTGTGTACTCGGCAATGTTCACCGTGGTCTTTTCCAGTTAAGCGCTCGCTGCAATCACTATCTTCCATTCCGGAAGTAGCCACACAATCCAAGAGCAACTGCGGTAGCCGCCACATTTCTCAGTTTTCGCCGAGCCATCGAATGAGACGACTTAGCCCCTATGAGTTGTCGGTAGGCGTACATACAGCAGGTTCGGGTCCATACGAGTTGTCGGGGACCCTTTGGTTGGTGGCGAAACGAGTGCTAATGAGGCATCGAGGTCAATAAAACTTGTCACCGACGCCTAAAGCAGCTGAACGATAGTACAATCTTTCTCTTTCACCCGTTGAACAATTAAATGCCAGGGGGAGAGCAATACTGCGAACTGGGTTGCCCTGCCGAAGAGTGACTTGGACTTATTAATCCATTTAGCAACCTCGTGTAAATTCGGGTGTTCGCCCTGCGAGTTGTGTGTAGCAGCTCTTAAGCACCAAAAGCAGCGCAAGGATCTCCTTTTCGGCCGGGTGGTAATTCATCTCTGCGTCCTTGAGCACGTGGCCACAAAATCTGACGATGTAATTTGTCGTTATGCATCTGCAGCAACGTCGTGCTGAGTGCCCACTCATTGGCGAAGAGCATGATGTGAACCTCTTTTGTTCGGTCGAAGTGCCGAAGTATCGGTGCAGCCGCCACTTGGTGTTGTAGTGCTTTAAAACTTCGGCGTGCGACTGTGAGGTCACCCCTTGTTGTAAAGTCTTCATCTTTGAGCTGGTAAAGGGAGGCGCCGTAGACTGCAAAGTTCTGGATGAATCTGGTGTAATAATTCAGTGCCCCAAGGAAGGACTGCATTCCTTTCTTGGTCTTGGGAAACGGAAGCCTCGTGATTGCCTCGAGTTTCTTAGGGTCCGCTCGTATTCCGTCGCGCGAAACTTCGTGAGATAGGAAGTCCACCCGTGATTGCACAAATATGCTCTTCGTAAAGCTAACGCTGATCCTGCATTCTTCGAAGCGGGCCAGCAGCTTGTCCAGAGTGTTCAAACAGTTGTTGAATGTCGTTCCGCCGAAACAAATGTCATCGACAAAAGATCGGCGATCGAACACCGGAACTAGCGACGACTGATCGGACTCGTTGGTTGAAAACATGTCTGTGTCTGGGTGATTTACCTGATCTAACACTGGATCTGCGACTCCCGAGTTTTCGTGGGCAACAGCAAACTTTGTCCGCGTGAACGTCAAAGGGCTTGTAGGAACTGGTGTTGAATTTTCGGCGCCGGCGTGGATAGCTCGAGCTTGTTCTTCGGCGGTCCTCATGCGTTCGGCGAAAACTCGCCAACCTCCTTTTTAACTGTACGAACCCCCACAATGCGTTGTCGAGCATGCGTTGGTAGATCATTGGCGCGTTCTTGAGGCCGAAGGGCATTCTAAGCCATTCGAAGTGCCCCAGTGGGCAAACGAATGCGGAAATTTTGCGTGCTCGCAAGGTCATCATGATGGCCCAAAAGCCGCTTGCTGCGTCAAGTGAGCAAAACCATAAATATGCCTCCAGGTCCGTGAGCAGATCATCCACCAAGGGCATAGCGTACTCCATTATCGCCGTGATGGCGTTTACCAGCTTGTAGTCGATGCACAAGCGAATGTCGACGCCATTCTTCTTGAGGACGATGACAATAGGCGATGCCCATGGGCTGTCGGAAAAGCCACGAGGTTTGCCTTGAGAAGTCCTTTTAACAGTTCGTAGAGCTTTTTAAGATGTCGCATCGGTATGCGTCGAGCCCGTTGCTTAATCGGCTCATGCCCCTGGACATTTATGTCGCAAACCACACCGTACGCAGGTGGTGGAAGTGCGTTGCCACTTGAGATCATTATTCCTTGATGCTTCTCGAGTACACCGACAAGTCGCTCCTGCTGGTCAGTCGTCAACTCGGGGTTTTGTACATTCGGTGCCGAGAAGTCGAGTTCAGTTGCCGATGTCTCGGTCAAATCGGGAAGAAAAGCGAGCTCATGTGCATAATCTTCAAGGCCGATTTCTGCTGCAAGATGCTTAAACGAGTTGTCGGCACTGGTATTGTTTGCTTCATTGCCTTCAGTAGTCAGCACCCTGATTACTGAAATAAAAGTACTCTCCCGGACTTGCAATGGCGACATAGTGGAGACCTTGCACTCGATGCCTGTCGTCTGTGAGTTGTCACCACCAATGTCTTCAGGCTCCGCTCTGTTATCTCGTGGGAGCGAACCCGCAGGTACCCAGACCACCACTGGTAGGTGGACTGGGCAACTTACTAGTTTGTTTGTGAGGTTCGTGAGACGTACGCGGGCTGGTCTCTGCTTGTAGAACCGAGTAATCGTCGGCACAAACGTCTCTGTGCGGCGAATCCAGACGACGTGAGGCGTCGGTGGCGGCTGTCGCCGCTGCAATCGGAAATCTCGCCATTCTCGCCCCGGAATTTGCAGTACTTTTGTGGGTCCTCCAACGACGTGACTCCCTTCGGTCTCGTCGATCATGTTTTGTGTCTTGATCAGGGGAACCATGACCTCATCAGGAAGTTTCGCGGTGGCGTTAAACAAATCCAGTCGGACTCCGGCTGGAATCATAAAATCCGTGCCTAATACCACGTCGACTCCTGCGTTGTGATCCATGATCCAGACATCGAACACGTAAACGCGTTCACACCCTAGGGTGATTTTCACCGACGCCCGACGACTCGTTGCTGTCTTTCCTTTTGTAATTCCTTGTACCTCCATGCAACGGCCGTGGTTCGGGATGTCGCGAAGCCTCAAAATCTTGGCGTAGCGTTCCGAGATGACGCTAACGTTTGCCCCTGTATCTAGGAGTATCCTTGTCCTTGAGTCATTAATTGCGCCGTTCACCAGAGTCCTTATTCGTACTCGTCGGTCAAACTTCTGTGCCAACCACCACCCCATGCGTTCATTGGGTAATAGTCGGACTTCCTTGGCGAAGTGTCGGCGCGGAGTGACTTCAACCGCACTTGCTACCCAGTTGTCGGTGTCATCTCCGCTTGAGCCTTCGTCACTATACTTTTTCATATCACCTCCACCGAAGTTTCCACTTCTCTCCTGTAAAAGTTCCGTCGTTTTCACAATTTCGTTTCCATCTGCTTCCGGCCATTCGCACTTGCCGACAAAGGCGTAGATACACTCCGCCTCGACTGCCGGCTCGGTTAACTGTGGCAGCCCGATTGGGACCAACCCAGTTTCAGTTGGCGGGCTGCCTAGTTTAAATGTTTGGTGAAGAGGAGATTCTGCAACTCAGGAGATAGATCCTTCTTGTCAATTTTGCTGCGAACCACGTTTGCAATTTCTTGGAATACTTCGCATCTGCCAGCATCATGCACTTGTTTGCACAATTTACACCGCTTACGGCAGTAGTGGGCGGAGTGAGAGAGTCCGCCGCAGGCGGCACAAGGTCCGTATTGCCGCGGACTCCTTCACGATCACTTCGTGTTGGATAGCGGTCATTTCTGCCGAAGTTTCGGTTCGCTGGGTCACCCCTTGGTCCTCGGTTATCGGTACGTGCGTATGTACCTTCGGCGGCAGCTCGTCTTTCGTTGTCGTTGGCTGCAGCGAGATACCGGCCACTTCCGTCGGAAGAATATCCATCACTCCGAGTATCACTGAGTTGTCGGGAGTCGTCCGAAAGTCCATCACTGTCGGCTTCACTATCGCTGTTGGGGATATTCCGTTGAGTATTTCTGGGGCACTCGCCCCGGCTGCTGCGGACATCTCGCTCTTGCAATTCCGCGCAAATGTCGGTCACCGAAGCTTCAGCTAGAGTAACTCTTGGGACATTGCGAGAGTCATCACGACGGCGATCGTCTCGGTCTCGTCGGTCCCGCCGACTGTAGTGGTCGCGCGAATCTTCACGACGCCTCTCTTCACGCCGACGAGTGGAGTCGCGACTTCGCGAGGGGTGTTGCGACGACTCGCGAGTGGAAAGACGCTCGTCGATTTTCAGAATATCCATGATCATCTCTTCCAATTCATGAATATCCTTGACTCGGATATGGCACAAACGTCGTTCGAGCCCACGGTCGCCACAGGTTTCGAGAAAACGTTGAACGTGATCCCGTGCCTTGCGTCCTCGGGATCACGTTCAACGTTTTCTCGAAACCTGCACGGTTACGCGCGAAATGCTGGCATTCAGTTCGAGAATGCAATCTCGAACTGAATGCCAGCATTTCGCGCGTAACCGTTGAGTCGATTCAGGTAATCGCAGATATGCTCCTTGTCATCGCGCTTGGCGGAGTAATAACGGGACTCCGCGGACTGGTGACCGGGAACTTTGAGTCTTCGGCATCGCTGTCATAGTCATCGTAGGCGGGTTCGGGTCCCGCCACTTCTTCCAATTCATCCGCGAAATTTCGGGACAGGGAGCGCGAGCCTCCGCTGCGTTACGCCGACAATATCGCGTCTTTCGGAGTGTCGGGCGTCACCAGAGCGAGTGCTGGCGCCTTTTCCTCCAGGTCTTCATAATCTTCCATCTCATCCTTGGCATCGGATCCGTCCGTCGAGTCTTCGAAACTGACCGAACGCTCAGTTATCGGCGCCAAGTGCGGGGTGATCAAGGCCGCATTTGGGTCGTCGCCACGCGTTCCACCGGACTTCATCGGCGTTGCTGGTACCGCTGAACGTGATCCTTTCGCCATCTTATTCGTCTTCTTCTTCTCTTGTTTGGTGCTCGTTAAGTCGGACGACCTGCAGTAGTCACGAGACACAGAAGGTCACACCAATCCCGGGTCGCGGCACCAGTTGTCGTGTAGGAACACGTCCAAAATATGTAGGCACACTTCCCACCAACAACACTCCCCGAGTCCGCGAAGACTCGTGGAGCGTGTCGGGCAAATCGAACCTGAAGGCCCGGGATCTTGCCCTTACACCGGGTTGGCTGTTTCCACTGTGTACCGTGGTTACTACAGGCCACCGACAAAGCCCAGCACCTCTAGCCACGAGCGACGGCTAGGATGCTCTACACACGCAAATATACCCCGCAGTCCCACAGAAGGATGGGTACCAGCCAGTCACGGCCTGACACGGGGGTGCCGAAGCTTCAGCTCCGGCGGTAAGAGTCGACGGGAGTGCGCTCTCGCTCCTCCGGTCACTGGCGACAACTCGCCACACAATCCTAATACATACACACGGCCACTATCACTGTCTCTTGGCCGTGCCAAGATGAACACTCGCTACACTAGTAGGCGTGCTCACCGACAGACATAATCCTTCCTACCGGGCTTGACACAGACGCTACGTGTACTTACCGATAGCCGGACTTCACCCTTGCGTGGTTGGGAGGAAAAGCTGTTCTGTATTAGTGCCCAATGGGCATTAGTTTCTCATCTAGAGTTTCCTATAGTCTTATACAAATGTCTAATATAAACGCGTCCGTTTTGGATCTTCATATGTCCATTGCGATCTTTGGGTGTAACCACCGATGACTCAAAGGTCACGTCGAAGACTCGGACTAGTCGCCGAAGACTCGAACCGTCGCCGAATACTCGGCTAAGTACGGATCTTGACCGGGGGTTTCGGCTTGTAAATAGTGTCATGTCACTCGATGGGTTGACTCTGAGACATCGGGACCAGTGAATATTAGCCAATCAATGACCAGGGAATCCTTTAACCCATATCCCGGCAACTTGTCACTGTTTGCAACTTTGGCGGCAACCGGCAAGTCCATTCCCAGCTGAGTCTCAACACCACAGGAGCACTAGGGATTAGAGAAAATGGCCCACGAATTGATTGGAGAGAGATAGCAGCGCTTGTTACGGATGAAGAGGTAACTGACTGGATTGAGGAAAGAAAGCAAAATGCAGCAGGAAAAAGTCAGTTTACTAATTGTACGATGTGTGCTTCCAATGAACCGCATCCTATGAGGCACAAGCTATTGAGTTGCCGCTCTGAGCCTTATCGTCGCGCATTCTCTGGTGTCACAAAAGTGGCTGGAAAGGCAAAGTTACGATATGCTGCAAGACGAAGCAAGCAAATATTTACGAAGCTGGAAAACACTTTTCACAGTCACCGGACGCCCCAAATCGTGCGCTCAAGGAGCGCCACAATCAGTACTGCCGTCTCATGGCTAGCGAAGGCTTGAAGCCACTTCGTATCCGCAACGGTCTACGCACTAAGATTCAATTGTTTGTCACAGCGCTGCACACCTCTGGGCCACTCTGCTGGTGTTTTAGGCTCAATGGTACCAGTTTTGCTGCACTCTATTGCGACATCTGGGAGGATAAGCTGTCCGATATTATCCTCTTCTCGAAATGCGTCTGCAGCAGCCGCTCTCGCTTTCCGCAAGCTCATGAGCGCAGCCTTGACTTGTTCCTGCTGCATGAAACCTTTCAGAAACGTTGACACACCCGGTTTGGAATGCTTTACACTTTGGGAATTACGACCAGGTTTGCGCAGCTTAAGGTGATGTCGTGGCTTAGAACGTTGTTTAAGCCCCAATCGGTTTTTGGCACGATGCTGCTTCTTTCGACCTTCTTCTTCCGTGGGCAGCTCCTTAAACTTAGCGATCTGCTCTTCGGAACAAGAAACTTCTGCCTCCTGAAAATCGTAGTCAATTGCGCATTCAGATCTATCTTCCATGAACCTCTCAGCTCTGCATTTCTTTCACTGTCTCCAGGGTTTCTTGTGCGAGCGGACGTATCCCTTACCGTGTCTTGCACGTGCTGGTTAAACACGTGTTCCTGTTGCACAGCGTCTGCATTCCCGTCAACAAGCTCAAACGACGAGAGCATATACCACCTCGCAGAACACGAACCCCATCATCATCTACGGTTCGTGTAATTTTTGTGTTCAAAGGCAACATCTCCAATCGGTTCACTTGAACTGGATACTCTTCGTTCTCTTGCTGAGCAATTTTCACTATCGTAGCTTTTCGCCGCCCTCGTGGGTCACCAGGAATAAACGCAGCAGAGTAGAACTCGATCACGTCTCCAGCACGGCGAACTGGCTTCGCTTTCGTTTCCGTCGCCGCCTCTAAGCGTTTGCTTCGCTTTGTTGTCTTATTCCGTCCGAAAAGAGACATCGCTGCACATACAAAACCAAAACAGTAAATAGCGTTACGCTCAGAGCTCTCCGCCTAGCTCACAGCACTGCATCGTCTTCCTACTGCGTGTGCGCTTTCGAATTGCCCACGGCGAGATCTGGCCGAGCCGCTGATCCTGAGTTATAGCCGCCGACAGGTCTTCCGGATGCAAACGGCTAATTTAGCGACCGAGGGGGCAAGGTCAGTGGATTTATGCACTGGAGTTTTGGTGGCTGATTGGGCCAAAAAGGCGAATTGAGGCTTGCAGCATAGTTGTGTGGTTTGCAATTCTTTTCTGTGCTGTTACAGCTTTCTTCTGTGGTGTCAACACTCTCTGTGTTGATTCCATAATCACGTGTGCTGGAACTGACTTTCTGTGCCTGTACAGCAAAACGATGTGTTGTTACCACGTTTTCTCACCAGATGTGGGAGTAGTCAACATCTATAGCAACAACCGCTGCAGAGGGAAAATAAACACGAGTAGTTGAATGAACATTCTCGAAGGCTTGTTACCAGAGATTTATTTTTGTAGCTATCCGGTATTTAAGCATTATCTGCAAAATTGGCATCTGTCCGTACGGTATTGCCTAAACTATAGTAAATGTTGTCCTCTTTTTAGCAAATCACTCATCAGTTGGTAATCCTTACCTGTAAGAGTCCAATGGGCTCTTACAAATAGGAAATGATGCAAAATACAGGTCTATAGCCAAGTGCTTTAAAACTGCCTGTTAGCCGAAGCGGAGTGATTACTGTGGAAGCGTATGCTGATTATACCAACCATTACGTGTTTACCCTGTAAGGGTGTGAATACACAGGTTGTTGCTTCGTGTAGCACAACGAATACTGATAGACGTGCATTCCGCTGTCATGGCGAGGACTTGTAGTCCTAACCTGAGTAAGTGCACTGTTGATTGCTGCAAGCACTTCTTCATAGCTAGCTTCGCAAATGTAGCAATCGTGCTGGATCATTTTTGATGTGCTGTACACCATTTGTTTCATTTCTGTAGCTGCTGGTGGACGAGAATCATCATGACGGACTCGAAGGTGCGTCTCGCCCTGCTCCCTGTGCCAGCTCCCTGCGATCCTCGCGTCGCAGTGACTAACTCTACGTTGCTGCTATTTACTACACCCCCCGGCGCACCCGTTGCTGCAGGCTCTGGACCAGGTGAACGCCGATCTCAACGTACGTCAAGCTGTCCGTCGCAGCCTCTGCGCGTCTTTTGGCCGTCTCGCGTCGCCACTCACCCATCGCCGTCTCCACACTCTGAACAGAACGTGCTGAGCCGCATGGATGCCGCGGAGAAGCGACTGGCCGCCGAGGCCAAGCAGGTGGACGGACCCGTGGGCGGCGCCGACCTGCGCGAGTACCAGACGCAGCTGCTGCTGAAGCTGCGCGCCATCCAAGGTGCGTGCATGCGTCACTCGCCGCTGTTGCAGAGCTGTTGGCAACGTGTCTAACAAGATCTCGTGGCTCTTTGCGTCCTCGTGCGCCGCCGCAGACACCATGGCCAAGGAGGGCTCGTCGCTGGAGCAGCTGCGCCAGGAGCGCGACGCCGCGCGCGCCGAGCGCGACGCGCTCAAGAAGCAGGTGGACAAGCTCAACTACCGCGTGCACCACCTCAAGCAGCACGTGCCGGTGCCGTCGCCGGCGGACATGCAGCTCTAGGCGTGTAGACCGCTCCCTCTATAATCCGATACCCCCGTGAGTCCGCTCCTGTCTCTCCCTCCTAGTCCGCCTTCCCCCTCAAAGCCGATTCCATGGCCAAGCCCGAAGAAGCCGAGCACGCGCGGCGCGCCGCGGAGCTGGACGCGGCGGCCGCGGCGGCCCGCGGCAAGGCGCCGGTTGACGCGCAGCTCCCCCCGGACGCGCTGGAGACGCAGCTGTTCGCGCGCTTCTCCGCGCAGGGCGCGCGCCCCGAGGAGCCGCCGCTGCTTGCCGCGTTCCTGGCGGCTCCGCGCGCGACGCAGCGCGCGATGACGCGCCGCCTGCTGGGCGACGCGGCCGTGGCGCGCTTCCCGGCGCTGCTGCAGTTCCTGCTGCGCGCGATGCTGGCGGCGCACGCGCGCTCGCACGCGGACGGCGCGCGCTGCGCGGACGCCGGCGACACTTGCGCGCACCCGCAGGAGGACGGCGCCGTGAGCTTCCAGCTGCCCGAGGGCTTCGCGCGCTGCCTGGCCGCGCGCTACGGCAGCGTGGAGCGACTCAAGTGCGAGGAGGTGTGGCACGGAGACCACATGGCCTACCGCTGCCGCACGTGCGGGCTGTCGGACTCGAGCTGCATGTGTCTGGCGTGCTTCGACCCGGACGAGCACGAGGGCCACGACTTCCGCGTGTACCGCTGCTCGTCGGGCGGCTGCTGCGACTGCGGCGACCCGCTGGCCTGGAAGCCCGACGGCTTCTGCAAGAAGCACCGGCGCCAGGCCGCGCGCGACGACCGCGAGCCCGACCACGCGATCATACTCCCGGACGAGGACGCCGTCGTGCGGCTGCTGGTGCGCAGGGCCATGGACTTCTGCGTCGACGCGCTGCGCGACGTGCACGTCGCGTGTCTGCGGCCGCACGCCAGCGAGAACGCCGACCCGTTCTACCCCCGACGGACGCTGCCCAGGACGGGCATGCTGCGCTCGGCGCTGCCGACCAAGGTGAAGGACAACGTGGACAAATTGCAACACACGCTGGCGTGGCTGCAGATGCTGTCCATGAGCTGCTTGTACTATCGGAACATGATCTCCGACATGTTTTTCGAGGAGCTGCCGCCGGACTTTCAGTTGGATGCGGCATCTGCACAAAGGGCATCGGCGTCAAATGCCGCAGAGCAACCAGTGGAGGAAGCGTCAGGTGACACAGCGCCTACGAGCGGAGAATCGGAAGAGGACGATATGGAAGGAGACGGGAAGCATGGACCTTTACTCATGCTGGACGTGTTTTTGAAGGCAGGCGTGTTGCTGCCTGTAGAGACGTGCGACGTACTCGGCGTATTATACTTGAAGCTGTTGTTCGACCAGTCGTTCAAACAAAAGTATACCTGCCACTTCGTGGAGTGGTATCCATACTTTATCGAGCTGTACCTGTCTGCGAGTGATGAAAACAACGAGGATGGAATGAGGAATCTTTCGCGGTTTATCGACCGACTATTTTGCCAGCTTTTCCACAGTAATGCGCAATTGCGGGAACTGGAGACGGTGTTTGCTTCGATGCGACCTACTTTCAATCCTAATGAGACACAGGGCCTCCGGCGTCGGCGGCGACGCCGACCACACCATGCTCTTGGTATTCCAGCACTAGCGACCGACTCGACACCATCGTCTTGTGTCGAATGGCTCATGGTGTTCTTGTTAGAAAAGCTCAACGACTTATTCCGAAGTACTCTTCGCTTAATGACGATATTGCCGCAGCCGCTACTCGATGGCACTTCAACTGGCAACGGCAGCTCAAGTGGCAGTAGCACATCAACTGCGGGGATTGGAACTGTGCCCGAGGCGCCTCCTGTTCTGCGAACTGTTCAAGCGGTAGACTGTGGGCGAAACGTGTTCAAGAAACGAATATATGCCCGATTGTGTTCAGACCTGCGGACACTACTGGTGCATCCACAAATCGCTGCTGAAGTGTTATTGCGCTCCTTTCGTTGCATCGGGGGGGATGACTGTGCGTTACATGGATCATCTGTGTATGCGCAGCTTATGAAGACTTTTGAGTTGCTTCAACAAATGGATTTACAGACTCGACACGTGCACAGGCATATCGAATACGAGTCTCAGAATTGGACGTTTGCGTTTGTGGCAGATTACGAACTCAAGCTATTACTTAGTGCTTTTCTTACAGGCATCCCAGCATGTTTCTCTCGCGAAGTTTGGCAAAATATCACGACCGGTGAAAATAGTTGGAATCAAGGCGCAATGGGGGTCATCACAGGTGGTACTCCGCTAAATCCGTTAGATATGGATAGTTTTCAACCTCTTGCGCTGGCACGGGCTATCCTACAGCCTGTACGAGCATCTTTGGCGCAGTGGGCAAATCGCAATGGGCGGGCTGAGTTTGTTGAGGGACCTGAGTTATTGACAGCAGGAGCTGGACCTGGTGAGGCTGTGGAAGTAGTGAAGGCAACGACAATTTCCCAACTTGTAAGGTACTATGAGCAAGGCACAGTCGCCCTGGGAGGTGCAAGTGCAAAGAGTTTTCACTTCCCCTTACACCACATGTACGCAGCGCTGGTTCATTCGTTGTGTGGTGTGGTGCGGCCACAAACGCTTGATGAATGGCATCGGTTACTTGGTATGGGCTCTACCGACGATGAAAAACGCAAAGATTTATCGTTCTGGTACAGCGTGTTAGATCACCCGCTGCGTGTGCTTCTTTTCTCGCGAGAGATTAAAGCCGGTCTTTGGGTTAGAAATGGTGGAGTGATGTTGCAACAACTGATCCACTATCACTCAAAGCACTGGCGGTACTTTGGTCTTCACGCTGATTTGTTCCTGTGTCAATTGGGGGCTAGCCTTCTTCCACATGGTAGCTTCACGCGTCTCTTCTTCCATCAGTTGCCGTTTGGGATTAGTGATTCTTCTGTGCTTGGATTAAATTCTTTAGCTACTTCACAAAGTGACTGCAGCACTTCCGCAGTTAGTGCTGACCGCAGTCGCGAGTTACGCCAGGAGCTGGATATTGTGGAAGAAGCCCTTCGTCTGCTATTGCAGCTCGTGTTAGCGCCTGTTAAACTCGCGTCTGCTAGCTCACCAGAGACTGCAGCTGTGTGGCTCCTCGAGCGTGAGATTATGCACTGGCTCACGCTCGGCCCGTTCACTCGAAGCGAGGTAATTATGCGGACAGATATGAAGTTGGTGGAGCAGATAAAGCAGCTTCCGACCCATGAATGGGCTGAGCTAGAAGAGGAGGAGATTCTAACTCACGTGTTAGAGAACGTTGGCGTGTACGACGATCCTGCCGGCAGCAGCAACGGTTCGCGTACTTCTCGAAGTGGTAGTCTTTTAGGCTATGGACTCAAGATGAGCGGGTCGTGGAAACTTAAGCCCGAGCTTTGGTCGCAGGTGTCTCCTCTGTTTGAGTGCTTTACACCGTCTGAGTCACAGCAATCTGAACAAAATATTCGCAAGAATCTTCCCAAGTCGAGCGAGGGTGAAAATACCATGAAACCCTCAAGTATGCTACCTATTCTCCCTCGGTCACAACTGGAAGGAGCAAGTGGCGTGGATATGCACCGGGTAGTTGCTGAAACGGTATTGAACTCATCGTACATGGCTAGCATTCTGCTTGTCATTTTTGAAAATTATAAGCGCAAAGCAGTCGCACAACACCAAAGTCCGCGAGAAGAAAACGAAGACAACAACACTGCTACCAACGAGAACCTGCTTCTTGCTGCATTACACTGCCTGTATGTTGCAGTCGAAATGCAGCCAAAGCCCCTTCAAGAAGTGGACGTGGAGACTCTTAACACGGGTGATGCTGGGGGTAAAACTCAAACTCTAGATGATATTGCAGGTTGCTTCGCTGAAGAAAGCAGCTTGTTCATCAAACTTTGCACTGAAATACCTGTGGGTGGCCAAGAAACGCAAAGCGAAGAAAGCAATCCTGACTTAGATGGAAAGGGATTACCAACTTCTAGTTTGTTATCGCTGCTAGTCTTCTTCTCTGAAAACAAGAGCGCAACGGAGGACTCCCAGCCTGTGGTAAAACAGGTTCTGCGATCTGTACGTGAAAAGTCGTTAACCTGTGTCCACTATTTAGATGCAATGAAGCGCAAACAGCTTGAAGTCCGATCCAATGCCACCGGTGTCGACGGACCAAATCACGATAATCTTAACCAAGCTAATGGTGAGGATAAACGTACAGAGGAGCCAAAGCTCACTGCAAAAGAGATGATGCGGAGGCGGCAGCAGCAGATACTGGAGAAGATGCGGTCTCAGCAAATGCAGTTTTTGAATGCTAATGGCGATGCAATGGAAGAGGAGGTAAATGAAGGCAATCGTAATGATACTGAATATCACGCTGCGGAGGTAGATACAGATAGTGACAGCTATGACGACACAATGGACTTTAATGAGGACGTGGAGGAGGACCACGAGGAGGAAGAGGAAGATGAATGGGGGTTCCCCACTGGCCAGGTAGACGTACGTTTGTATCTCGACCATGTATCATCGGCTATTGCACAAATGCGGGAAAAGCAAAGAAGAGCTCAAGACCGTAGACGGAGGCGAAGACGAAGTACTCGAAGCTCGTCAATCACGGCAGAAAATGATGAGAGAGGACGCTCGTCTTCTATAAGCTACGACTATAGCGCACTGAATGAACAATCATCTCAGACAGAAGAATGTGGCCTTTGTCGTTTGCCGTGTGATCCGCGTTCACGTGAGTCTTCTTTCGGTTTTGTGGGAATGATTCTGCCGACGAACATGCCGCAGAAAATTGAGAAAGGTTCGTCTAGTGGCACAAACTCGGGCGTGCGTCCTGTTGTATCGTCGCGACTGCCTTCACTTCGTGTGCTGAAGCCAGGAACTACCGACGAAATGCGTATGCAGCTCGCAGACAGTGTGATTTGGAGCTGTGGTCATGCTATTCATCACTCGTGCCTGAAGGCATATTTGATGTCCTTGTGGAAACAAAAGCATGGTCGCAGCCCATTGGAAATGGCTAGTGGCGAGGATCGGCTGCTGAGTGAGCGGGACATGGAATTTGTGTGCCCGATATGCCGCCGACTCTCTAACTGTCTTGTTCCGCGTATTTCACTGGGGGAACTTCAGGAACGGGCGTCAGTCAGTGAGCCCATAGGTGTTGAATTTGGCTCGGACGAGGAAGAGGAAGAAAAAAAGGACGATGGTCAGGACCCTTTGGCGTTCCTTCAGTGGCTGGATACGCAAATGAGCTTTCGCGACGACTCGCCTGTGGTAAAACGACGCCGCTCACGGACGCAGTCAAGTCTGCGGCTTAGAAGGCGCTTATTGTCGTCAGCATCGAAGTCTTCCTTATCATCAGGCTCGCAGTCCTCTGAAGGTTCAACATCATCTCGTGGTGAGAATGATGTTGCCGAGCAAGATGTGAGTGTGGAGCGCGAAATTGGTGCTTTTTGCCATGAAATCATTCTCCGTTCTGTCCGTGCGCAGTTGTATCTACCAACGCTGCTCACAAGTTCAATTCAGGATGAAGGCAGCTTGGATTTAGAGATGCAGCAGCTTAGCTCTGAGTGTGGTGCTCAAACACCAGCATGGCAGTTGTTGTTACACTGCCTAGAGGTTCAGCTACGTGTGGTAGCGCGTGAGAAGGCATTGCTGCAGACAAATGCGGTCGATGCTCTGCAACTTCGCTCAATGCGCCAGCTTGCAGATATCACAGCGGCTGCAGTTGCTTTTTCGACACCTAGTTCCCTGGCGTGGACGGTGGTAGAGGCTCCTGCCGATAAGTTGTTTGAGAGTGTCATGACAAGACTCAATGGACTAATATTTGGTCAGCAAGTGCTTTTTGAGGAAGACGAAGATGCTTGCAATACCAAGTGGAACATACGTGACCAGCTCCAGAGCGGTGACTCTGAGGATGGAACGGATGCAGCATTAGTAGGGACCCCTATGCTATGTCACCCGCGTTTATTGACGTGTTTCGCGATGCGCATAATGTGGCGGCAAAGCATAGCTACGCCCAACGCGGATGTTGCAGCTGAGCAGCTACTTACTGAAGCTTTCTTCTCTGCTCGTGTGTTATTCACGGCACAAGTGTTGCAAGCATTAGCTTATCTGTCGCTGCAAGGCGAAGCAACATTCCAAGCAGGCAACGAAGAGGGAATAGATGGAACGACCAAAGCAGAGATTCGCGACTTCCAAGAGGTGGAGTCGCTTCGCGACGCATCCGAGTGGATTTCACTGATGCTGGCGCGGACTCGCTTAATGGACGGTAGCTCAGTGGTTACGACTGAAGTTAAGCCATGGAGGAAGTGGAATACTGCAGCGATTGAAGAGCAAGTGAGCGCGTTATGTCTACCGCTGGCCCAGCAGATGCTCTTGCTAATGGACGTCGTGCTACCGATGCAGCATCAACACCATAATGATGGCAGTCAAGGGGATGCTGAATCTAGATCCGGCCAAGTTGCGTCTGAGTCGTGTGCTGTGTGCGATGGCCTGTTTCCCTTGTCGTCAACGTCAACATCAACCGGGACGCCGACAGCGTCAGCTCTGCTGGACAAGTGTTTGCGAAGACTGCATTTGCCCCCTCTACGGCTCTTCTTCCACCGGCAGATGTTCCCGTTAAGTCAACGCGCGTTGTGCCAGCTCTGGGGTGCTCAGCTTGAGGCCAAGGCTGCTGTTTCTCGACAGCAAGCTCGCTTTCAAGCACTAGCAACGGGTGGTACACCCACGCAAGTTGATGCGTTTCCACTGCAGCGTCAAGTGCAGCTGCTTTCGTCTCGAGCCGCCGCGGTCGCCTCTGCTGGCGCGAACTATCGGTTGTTGATTCCACTGCCACGCGTCTACATGGATTTGTTCATCCGCTACAACGAGAAACCCACTGGTGTATGCCATCAATGTGCACAAGTGCCGCAGCACCCTGGACTTTGCCTCTTTTGTGGTGAAGTGTTGTGCTGTTTCTCCGCGTGTTGTGAAGCAAAAGAGGGCGGCGGTGTAGGTGAGTGTACTCAGCATGCGCAGCGCTGCGGCCTCGGTCTTGGAGCCTATCTATTGCTGCGTGCATGCACTGTCATCCTCTTCTTGGGGAACGAGAGGCGCTGCGTGTGGGGCAGTCTCTACGTGGACAAGAACGGCGAAGAGGACCCGTACCTGCGCCGGGGCAAGACGTTGTATCTCGACCCAAGTCGCCGCTTAGCTTTAGAAACGCTGCTGGTATCGCACAGTTTCTCGCAGAACACAGCCATCCTGCAGAACACGTCGAGGCGAGACGGCCGTCGGTATTAAGTTAGAGCTGCTCGACAAGTTGAAGCGGCAGCTTAATCGCTGCCGGCATTCAACAAGTAGAGATTCAACAACTGTAATGATAGCTAGCACTCATTCACGTATGCCGCCGATCTTCCTGGACAACGATCGATCTGGTCCCGAAAGATGAGCTAGACACGACCAGCGTGGCAGGCAGGTGCACTCGCAGCATGCCATACCACGCCTCGTCCTGCGTGATGTCTGCTTGCGGTGCTCGTCTAATCTCGCGGTGACCCGTGCAACGTGGAATTGCTTCCAGACAGCGGTCATCGCCATGGCCGGCGCCTGCACGATGAGCTGTTCGTACTCAGATGCACGCGACGTGGTGGTGATCGAATCTCATGCAGGTCTCGTTCATCCACCAGACGCCGGGCTTGATGCAAACAGGACACGCGGGAAGTGACTATCCGCCGTGGCCCCTCTGTCGATCCGCATGCCGCCTCGACGTCCTCAGCGCGGCTCCGATGCCGGCAGTCTGCATTTTGCCAACCCGCGCACACGCCAAGCTACCGGATCCCTTTGCAGCGTCATGGTCTCCTTCGTCGCAATCGCGGCAGCTGCTGCACTCGCTGTCGTGACGCGTCTGCCCTCGCTGCAGACGACTGAAGCAGCTTTTGCTGCGTGTGCTGAAGCCCCTGCCAGCCCCGGAGACCGCCGCACGAACACGGCCCAACTCAAGGTGGCCACGTTCAACGCTGCGTTCCTGTTCCTAGGAACCGAGTCGCACCAACTGTCATGTCCGGGTGCAGACTGTCCGTGGACGACGGCGGCGGATGCTGCGAGTCACGTGACGCAAATCGCCGCTGTTATCAAAAGCCTGGATGCCGACATCATTCAGCTCAACGAGGTCGAGGACTGCACGGTGCTGGAGTCTGTCATTTCGAAGCTGAAAGCCCTGGGCGACTTAACCTACAAGCCGTACTTGGTCAAGGGCACGGACACCTCGACGGGCCAAAACTCGGCGCTTCTAACGCGCGTGGACCCCGTGGTGGACCTGCAACGCACGGAGGTCCGCGCGACGATCCCCGTCAGTGGCTCGACGTGTCCGAGGTCCAGCGGATACTCGAGCTCGAAGGGTGTCTCCAAACACTTCTACACGACGTTCAATGTTACGGGTTTCTCCAAGCCGATCACTCTCGTGGGTGCTCACTTGCTAGCAAACCCAGAGAGCAAGCCGCGGTGCTTCGAACGCGAAGCGCAGGCAACCGTGCTCGCCGATCTGGCTAACGCTGCCGTGGAGGAGGGTCATCATGCCATTATCACGGGTGACCTGAATGATTGGTCTTCGAACGTACTCGACAAGAACAGCAACGCACCCATTAGTGCTGTGCTCGCCATTCTCTCAGGCACCAACTTCGTCGAGGTGGCTGGCAAAGTATCTCAATCTGACCGCTACACGGAATGGTACGACGAGGACAACGACTGCGTGTACGAAGATACTGAGGTCAGCAGTCTCGACCACATCCTTGTGTCCAAATCGTTGTCCTCAGCGCTCAAGAGCGTCTCGTTCAACCATGACCTGTACACGACTTCTTGCAGCGGCTACAACAGTGACCACTACCCTGTTTCGATCATCTTGAGTAAAGCGTGAGCAAGTCTCTCTTCGCAATAGTGCTCGTGTCATTTCGAATTAGCAGCTAACAAAGAGAAAAGCCTAAGACAGCTAACAACGCGATTTTCGTTTTCATAAAGGAATCGTAGCTGGCGTATCGAGCTAGATGATGGCCAGTGTCTCGTCTTCCTCATACCCGAACTCGGACTTGTACTGCTTGAAAATCCGCTCGATCTCAGACACGTACTCCTCATGGATAGTGCGAACTTCTTCGTCCGTTGGATTAGGAGTGTGTTTGGTGGCAATAGGTTTTCCGTATACGAGTCCGTAGCATTTGCCTTTGGCCGGTGCCTTCGGCATCCACCAGAATTTACCCCAGAATACCAGCACCGGGATGCCGAGTGTCTTGCGAAAGAATTCTGTCACGCTCTTAGGTGGAGTCCACTTACTGGAGGTAACAAAGCAGAGAAAGTCTGTAAGAACCTAATTCCAATCAACAAAGAATCATACCCGAAAGTACTCACTTGTATAGCCACTTCTCGCCAAACACAAACGTAGGCACAAGATCAACACCCTGGCGCATCGCGAGTTTAATGAATCCGAATCGCTTCTTCAAAACTAGCTGAGTCTACAAGGTGACAAGCAAGTAATGAATGAGAAGCGAGTCGTGCAACACAAAACCATGAAGGAACGCACCTCCTTCGAGTTGGGGTCCGTCCGGAAAATCTCGGGCACACCGCCAGGGTAGACAATGATGCTGTTACCCTCTTTCAACACCTTTTCACCCGTAGATCGCGAGGCATCAACACCACCCATCCAAAGGCACATTTCGCGGCCTAGCGGAACGTAATACATGGCAGAAGCTCCAAGTACTTCGATAATGCACAAGATGTAAGCATTCATAGACTTTGCACATCATGAATTCTAGCAGGAAAAAAAAACTTACGGCGATTCTTGATGCCTGGAAGCACGTTTTCGAAATTGCCACCAAAGATTGCAACGCGAGAGAGTACGATGATTCCGTGAGGGTGAAATCCGAAGATGTATTGCTTCTTTGGATCCAGTTCTTGCTCGCGGATGATCTTGATACTATAAAGCAACAAGAGATAATGCATATCATTGATACATGATGAATGTTGTAGCAAGGATGTGGAAGCAATACAAACCGAAGAAACTTGTTGATCAGCCCCCACAGGCTGGAAGTACGCAGCGCGTTCCACATGTTGCCTTTACCCGTCTTTTGTGCCCCGCTAAAAAATGAAGGCAAATACAGAGCTACCATCGCGATTGACACATAATCATATCCACGCTGTAGATCGATTCCCACGTCAACAGTTGGTGTCGATTACGAGAAGGCAAAGGGAAAGAAGCAAAGTACATGTAGTTACCTGGTGCAGGTAGTAGAAGAGGCCGAGGAATGGCCAGCTCCACACAAAGTAGTGCACCGTCACGAAGCTGAAGATGTCGGTGAGAAGGTTTTGCATCCATTGGGGCACTTTGCTGTTTTCATTGAAAAACGAGGGAGCTTCGTAGACAAACACGCCATCACCCTTAAGAGTCTGGTGGTCTTCACGAGTGTTGCTCTCTTCTGCCTTGGGATCTGGTGCCATGGCGTTGTCGATGCCAATTTCGGAAATGAGCGCTGAGGGAAGGCTGGCCGTAATGGTGTGAATCATCACGTTTTCGATTATGACACGCCACTTCAAAGCATGAAAGGCCTTGTTTGAACGTCAGCAGCCGCTCGGCCGTTGTAATTGACCAGCCATTCTCGACACCTCCCAGCGCTTTAGTAGCGATCGCGTGGAGCTCTTTGACAGCTAGTGGAATCTGTGGCTGTAAACTACTCTGACCAACTGGAATGGTATGCTAGGAATGACGTGGTGCCCCACGCCATCCCTGTTCGCGCCGAGGATGAACGGCCTATGTTCGCATTGTTGACGGTACTGGTCGAGGTACTGACGTCAGCAGAGCTGACTCCACCACATTCTTGCTGAAGAAATTTGCTACGTATATGGTCTTCTTGGCAGTAGATAGACAACGTAAAGCAGAGGTCCTCCAATACCATAAGAAATTGTATTGCCCACTTCACTTCTCAATAATAAAGATTTCAATATCAAGCTGAGCAATGGTAAATATTGCCAAATTTCATATTATTGATGTTATCTAACTATGCCTCCTCCTCTATTTCCTGCCTGAATTCCAACGGACTGATATCGCAGAAACACATAAACATTGGACACTTTACTGGTCGCTCTAGAACCTCCTCAGTTGAGGCCAAAAACATACCAACCAAACAGTTTACATCCCTCCTAACAGGATATTATAGTAATTTCGATTGATAAAAAGCCAGATTTTTTTTAAAGTACTTCTACTATATTTATTGCCAATAATGAGACAATATCATATTGTATTGGAAGTTAAACTATCAAATAATAAATATTTTAGTGGAAAAACTGATAATATATTGAATTGCAATATTTTTTGCCGACCTCTGACGTAAAAATCTCATTTGAAATCGTCATAATAAGCAAGCTAGACGATTGCCAACGTCTCGTCTTCCTCATACCCGAACTCAGACTTGTACTGCTTGAAAATCCGCTCGATCTCAGACACGTACTCCTCATGGATAGCGCGAACTTCTTCGTCCGTTGGATTAGGAGTGTGTTTGGTGGCAATAGGTTTTCCGTATACGAGTCCGTAGCGTTTGCCTTTGGCCGGTGCCTTCGGCATCCACCAGAATTTACCCCAGAATACCAGCACCGGGATGCCGAATGTCTTGCGAAAGAAGCTGATGACGCTCTTGGGTGGGTTCCACATACTAGGCACAGCAAAGTGGCTGTTAGTTTAACAGCAAATGACAACATTAACTCAGGAAGCAATGCACTTACTTGTAGAGCCACTTCTCACCAAACACAAACGTTGGTACGAGGTCTGCACCATGGTTCATAGCGAGTTTCACGAATCCAAGACGATTCTTCAGCACCAACTGCGTCTGCAGAAAAACACAATGCTATTGGAACTACTCATTGCCCAACACGCAGTCATCAGTGCTCTTACCTCTTTTGAATTAGGATTGGTTTTGAAGATTCCTGCCACACCACCAGGGTACACAACAATGCTGTTTCCCTCATGAAGTACCTTTTCACCAGTAGACCGTGAGGCATCAACACCCCCCATCCACAAACACAGCTCGCGGCCTAGCGGAATGTAAAACATTGGTGATGCCCCTAGAACTGCATCGGTAGTGGTAAGCCTCAACACAAACGGGCTTTAGTAGCAACTGAGCCTTACTTCGGTACGTGATGCCTGGAAATAAATCTTCAAAGCTTCCACCGAAAATCGCGATGCGCGAGAGCACGATGATCCCGTGTGGATGAAACCCGAAAATGTATTGTTTACTGGGATCCAGCTCCTGCTCACGAATGATCTTAATCCTGCAAACGACGCCATTCAGGTAAGCGGATGCATTAACAACAATCGAGACTGCCTGCATACCTAAGGAACTTGTTCAACAACCCCCACAGCCTGGAGGTGCGAAGACCTTCCCACACGTTGCCCGTGCCGGTCTTGTGCACTCCACTGAAAAAAGAGGGCAAGTACAGCACCACCATCGCTATCGATACGTAGTCAAGGCCGCACTGCGCAAACCCAAAGAGCGTGAGAACAGAAGCAATTGCTGGAAGTGGCCACCACGACCCACCTTGTGAAAAATGTAGAACAGAACGAGGAACGGCACCCCCCACACGAAGTAGTGCAGGATCACGAAGCTGAAGGCGTCGGTGAGCAGGTTCTGCATCCATCGAGGCACTCGGCTGTTCTTATCGAAGAACCCCGGGGCGTCGTAGACCAGCGCGTCCTTGGACTGCTCTTCTTCGCCTCCCACGATCGGGTTCGGCGCCATGGCGAGGGAAAAGTCGAAGTGAGCTCGATGGGTAGCGGACTGCGCGGAGGGGCATGGTTCTCGGCTCCCACTGATACGACCGTACCACGTGTTCCTGAATCCTGCGTGGATCCTGAGTCAGCAACGGCTTTGGTGTCCAGGACACCAACCACCACGGAAGTGCGTTCCGAGAAACGATCGCGTGCGAGGAGGAGTCACGCCCAAGAAGTGCTCAACGCGGCCAAGAACGTCTTACTGAAGGACGTTGCGATGCTGGTAGCTGCACCGACCAAGCGGTGATACCTCCATCGCGAATACCGGCCATTCCGATAGGGTTATAGGCTCATGAGGATAGCTCGTCTCGTTCTCAACTGTGACACATCTGCCAATGGCGTTGGTCACGCTTGGTGGCCTCTGGTCCAGACCTGCTGACGACCACAGGGCACAAAGCAAAACCAGGTCCACCTGCAGTCTCTGCCAGAGTTGGTGTTTTGCTTGTGCTGATTACCTTCCTTACAGCTCGGATCACCTATTGCTTCGATGGTTGAAGTCATTGATCTTTCGCTTCGACAATCGCGATCGCCGTTTCACGCAGACGAAAGTTCGCCACGCCAGTTGTACGTGGAGTCGATGGCGCTAGATCGCGCTTCGGCTCAACGAGAGGAAGCTCCTCCAGTTCGTATACGCGAGTCACAATCTTCGCTTAGTCGTCGTGGGTTAGACCTGACGAGAGGCATATCCATTTATTTCGGCGCTGGCTCGCCACCAGAAGCAGAGCTTGCAGTCCAAACCCTGCACTATCCTATCAACCATTTGCGCGTGCGAAGCGCACAACCATACGGGAAATTACTGGGATCGGCGAACAGCATAACGTTGCGAGAGCGCCAGGCAACACGAACTGACACCGTATCCCGGCCATCGTTCGCAATTCGCTTAATGCCTTGAATTTCCCATTCCGGTTTTCGCCTTGTCAAGGAAACACCTCACCCAGCTAGTACAAGTAACGCGATGTGGCGTCGATTCGGTCTGCTTGCCTCTCTCCTGGGCGCCTCTGCTGTCGCCGCTGACAACTCCACCAACGGTGGCTGGCACATGAAGCCCGTCACGGTCATCCAGGCGCGCGTGCAAGGCGATGCCCCTGTGTGGAACGACGAAGTCAAAATGTGGCTGTCCAAGTACGGAAACACAAAGGAGCTGGCCTACATGAACAACCTCGACACGGTTAACATGGCGTCCGTGGAAGGTGCACTCATGTACGTGCAGGCAGAGGGCATCAATGTGAACGAGCAGTCGGTCAGGTGCCACCGCAAGAACGACATGCAGTACGTTGTCTTCTACGAGATGACGATTGTGCAGCCGACGTACGGCATCAAGTACTACGAGAACCACACGCCTCCGGAGTACGGTGACTTTGTGGCCATGGACGGCGCCAAGTGCACGAACGCCGGCGCCGACCTTCCCAAGAGCTGCAAGATCTACAATGGTCTCGACGGTGAAAAGCACATTGGCCCGATGGTCGGATGCAACCCGCAAGGCTCTGACCCTCGTGCTCCGTACCCGGGCAACTACTGGTGCTCATTCCCCAACTCTTGCATTCAAAATTATCGTGCAGAGAAGACCGACCAGTGCCGCGCAGAGTACCCCGGTGGTCTGTGCCCTATGGGGGTCCAGCCTGACGGAGACAACTGCACGTTTAGCTACAAAATCCTGGGTTACCTCAACATCGATGACCTGGTTGGCATCACTAAGATGGGCTTCAGCAACTACCAGCAGTTCTGTGAAAACGGCGGCATCGAGTTTAAGGCCAAGAACACTGGCCACGGTTTCGAGGTCGAGCAGTGCATTGACTTCTGGAAGAACCCTGGTGACCAGGCTGCGAACTCAAACCGTGCCGCGCAAATGGTGGCCATGTACAACCAGTTGGCTAGCAACGGTACCAGCGCCAACATGCAGCCTCTTCCGTCGATTGAGAGCCTGACCGCAGCCAACCCCAAGTGCTATGAAAACACTGCTTCGTGTGCGCACGCGCAGTTTGGATGCAGCCGTACACAGTATTCCCAGATCTGCTCGGTCTGCTCATCAGCTGCGGATGGTTGTGTTGCTGCTCCCTCGGGTTACTTGTTCCCTCAGCTGACTCTGCCCTAAATCAACAGTACAAGCTGATTAGAATCGGTACATGCCTACTTTGTCAAAACGGTGAACACCGACAAGGGCCTAATGACTGTAGCCGCTGCAGTACATGTTAGAAATTGTAAACACCAATGAACATCTACAGTTCTCTGCTGTACCAATTGTCAACTCCTTGATACTCTTTGAAAACGCCCTTATGCGTATCGGTCGAGTCAAGCAACAATATCAGCTTTATCCATATCGGATAAGACCGACATGAACCAAGAATGCACTTGTACAAAACGTGTTACAGTGAACTTTCCGCTGTGGAAAATACAGAGCGATAAATAGTACTTTATATTTGTACGAAGGTCGGAAGAACGCGGCCAATGCATTCTCAGGGTTAATTACGATGACTAGCCAAACTTGAGTATTTCTACTTTACCTTTGGAGTTGTTTCAAGATGGAGCCTCCACACAGCACCGTACTCATACGAAGCATCCAGAATGTCATTACGTATTATTGCGTAACAGAAACACCAGACACAATTTTTGAGGTAACGCTCGTAGCGAGCGGCAAGTGGGCGTTCCTTTTTTTTAGTTATAATAGTGGATCTAGTGCACATGAAGGTGTTGCCTGGCAGCGAATAGTAGACTTGACTTATTTACCCTGACGAAACCACGTCCAAGAGGGTGCTTGTGTAGAATTGACAACGGTGAAAGCACAGTATCCCACCCACATCTGCGCCAACGCTTGCCGGCATATGCCACCCGCTCGAAGCACGTGTGGTGTTCGCAAGGCAGTGTATGCGTCGCTCAGGCCACAAACCACTGCTTGTGTCCCAGACTGAAGCAGCTGGTCTAGCGTTGAAATCCAAATCTTGAGTTTCTTTTGAGACCGTAGTCGACCACATAAGAATTGAGTGGGACAACTGGAAAGGGGCAACCTGTTTTAGTTTGACGTGCATTCGGTGAGGCTTTCGGTGTTTGCCACCGACAGTCATTCGCCTCGCATATCCACGAGCCAGTTATGGTCTTTCCTCTTACAATGCCATCAACCGAGGTAAATGTCGTTCCATCGAGCACTGTGCCAACAGAATCGACATTGGGCTGTTCGTCGCGCCGCGCGAAAGCGAACCCTCCCTACAACGTCCTTTCATGCAAAAGCGAGCGATCGCACAGCCAGTTTGGCTCCAGTCTGCACTATCCGCCAACACCGCACGACACACCGCACACCAAGAGGAAAATGATCGGGATCTGTCACGTACGAACGAGCCCGACCGCTGTTTGGCGCAGCACCCAACCCCGAACGCGCAACTCGGACTCCGAGTCGAAGCGCTTTCCCAGTCTACCGCCCAACAAGTCCCCCGTTGCAGCAACCATTTTCAAGCGGAAAAATCAGGTTTTGGCGCACATCCAATGGACCTGATTTTACGCCTGCCCAAATCCTGGCATGCGCACCAAAGTCCATTCCGGTTTTCGCCCCTGCAGCGAGATATCTCCTCGGCGAGTAGTGATCAGGTCTACGATGTGGACGCGCTTCGGACTGCTGTGCTTCCTCATTGGGGCGCCGCTGTCGTCAGCCTCGCAGGCCGCACACCTGCAGATGATGGTCTCCAAGACGGCCTCGGACTCGGCCACTGCCGCCACAGCCTCCTCGGGATCCGCCACCACCGCGGGCACGGTCACGGCCGCCGACACCTCGTCGTCGTCGGACGGAACTGTCGGAAGCACTACCAAAAAAACCTCGTCCTCTAGCAGCAGCAGTGGCTGGCACATGACGGCAGTCACCGCCGTACAGGCTCGCGTGCAGGGCGACGCCCCCGTGTGGAACGAGGAGGCCAAAATGTGGCTGTCCAAGTACGGCGACACCACGGAGCTCGCCTACATGAACAACCTCGACACGGTCAACACCGCGTCCGTGGAAGGAGCTCTCATGTACGTGCAGGCCGAAGGTATCAACGTGAACGAGCAGTCGGTTAAGTGCCACCGCAAGAACGACATGCAGTACATCGTGTTCTACGAGCTGACGATTGTGCAGCCGACGTACGGCATCAAGTACTACGAGAGCCACACGCCCCCTGAGTACGGTGAGTTCGTCGCTATGGACGGCGCCAAGTGCACGGACGAAGGTAGCGATCTGTCAGAGGACTGCAAGGTGTACTACGGTCTTGATGGCCAGATGGACATCGGTCCGATGGTGGGTGCCAACCTGCAGACGTCGGATCCTCGCGCGCCGTACCCGGGCAACTACTGGTTCTCGTACCCGAACTCGTGCGCTCAGGAGCTGCGTGCTGACAAGACGGATGAGTGTCGCTCGAAGTACCCCGGCGGTCTGTGCGCCATGGGTGTTAAGCCCGATGGAGACAACTGCACGTTTAGCTACAAGATCCTGGGCTACCTGAACATTGACGATCTTGTTGGCATTACGGAGCTTGGTTACAGCAACTACACGGAGTTCTGTGAGGACGGTGGTGTTGAGTTCAAGGCCACTAACACTGGCAGCGGCTTTGAGGTCGATGAGTCTCTGGACTTCTGGAAGAACCCTGGTGACGAGGACGCTAACTCCAACCGTACTAGCATTATGGTGGAGCTGTACAACGAGCTGGCCAGCAATGGTACCAGCGCCAACATGGAGCCCCTCCCGTCGATTGAAAAGCTCACGTCGGCCAACCCGAAGTGCTACGAGAACAGCGATGCCTGTGCCACGGCTGCGCACGGCTGCAACCGTACCTTGTACTCGCAGATCTGCGCGGTGTGCTCCTCTGACGCAGACGGTTGCGAGGCTGCTCCGTCGACTTTCTCGTTCCCGAAGCTGACGCTGCCTTCCAACTCTTCAAAATCGTCGGACTCGACGACCACGGGCTCGTCGGGCAGCCCTATGTCTGCGACAATGACCTCGGCGGTTGTGGCGCTCGTGACCCTTGTCGCTGGCAGCCTCCTGTAAGCTTGAGTCGGCTGCATTATCCTTCGTATATGACGTAGATATTCGTGGTGCTGCATCGATTGATGCGCGTTGCTGTATTGGCGAGGCACCCGGGCTGTTTAGCTTGCATATCCACTGCAGGGAATAGGCGCCTTTGTTGGGGCATACTGTTGAATTTGAGGTAATCGGTCCACTTCACGTCGTGGTGGATCGCTGTTTGCTACTATTTTACAGCGTCCGTGTTGGCTTCTATGAGTGCGTGCCTAGCTCTGCGGCGGAGTGCAATACATTGACAGCCGCCGTCGTAATGGCTGCCATTTGCGGGTTGCACCGGTGACCTCAGCAAGTGTCCCAGCCACCTACAACAACCAACACGCGCTCCCCCAAGCCGCCGCGGCACCACCGTTGCATCGAGTCGTGTGTCACTTCGACTTGGTTGAGGCGGGGCGCCGGATGTTGCAGCGCAAAGGTTGGGGTGCGCACTTGGACGGTGCGGCAGTCGAGCCAGCGCGGCAATGCCGGAGCTCGAGCGCACGCTTTTCCATGGCGTTTTGGCGGGCTCACTTCGTGTTCGAACGGTGCAACGACGCTCCGACCTGTGCGCAAAGCCGAGGCCTCACTAATTCGCCGTCTAAAGCCTGGACTAAAATGATGGCTACAGCAACTGCCGCTATCTTTCCGCTACAGAGAACTTGCGCCCACTAGCGGCACCCTCATCCAGCAAGGCCCCTCCGTTCCGACAACCTTGAATTGCTATTTCTGTGCAGCATCTGTAAAAGTGAAAGGCAAACAATTTCCAGGCGGCAAATCTCGGGAACGGCGTTCACCTGGTCCATTATGGACGAGACCAGACGCCATTCCCTATTCCGCCGTGTCCTGCAGACATCGATCGGTCTACTGCCTGTGTTTCAGTATGTTGCGGCGCTTCGGATTCGTGTGTCTCCTGCTGGGCGCGCCGCTTTCAGCCGCCGCGAAGCACAAAAAGTTGGTACAGATGCAGGCCGATGACACGTCGTCGGGATCCTCAGGGACTGTCAGCACCGTCACGGCGCCATCCACCGCGTCCTCCTTCTCCTCTAGCGGGTGGCACATGAAGCCCGTCAAGTCGGTACAAGCTCGCGTGCAGGGTGACGCCCCCGTCTGGAACGCTGACGCCGACCTCTGGCTGTCCAAGTACGGCGACACCATCGAGCTCGCCTACATGAATAATCTCGACACAGTCAACACCGCGTCTGTGGAAGGAGCTCTCATGTACGTACAGGCCGAGGGCATCAATGCGAACGAGCAGTCGGTCAAGTGTCACCGCAAAAATGAAATGCAATTTGTTGTCTTCTATGAGATGACGATTGTCCAACCGACGTACGGCATCAAGTATTACGAAAACCACAATCCGCCTGAGTATGGCGAGTTTGTGGCCATGGATGGCGCCAAGTGCACGGACGAAGGTAGCGATCTGTCAGAGGACTGCAAGGTCTACTATGGACTGGACGGTGAGATGGACATCGGTCCGATGGTGGGTGCCAACCTGCAGACGTCGGACCCCCGTGCTCCGTACCCGGGCAACTACTGGTTTTCGTACCCGAACTCGTGCGCGCAAAAGCTGCGTGCCGACAAGACGGACGAGTGCCGTGCGGAGTACCCCGGCGGTTTGTGCGCCATGGGTGTTAAGCCGGATGGAGACAACTGCACATTTAGTTACAAGATCCTGGGTTACCTGAACATTGACGATCTTGTTGGCATTACGGAGCTTGGTTACAGCAACTACACGGAGTTCTGTGAGGACGGTGGTGTTGAGTTCAAGGCTACCAACACTGGCAATGGCTTTAAGGTGCAGAAATCGCTTGACTTCTGGAAGAAGCCTGGAGATGAGAAAGCAAATGAGAAACGTACGGCGAAAATGGTCGAGCTTTACAACGAGTTGGCCAGCAATGGTACTAGCGCCAACATGGAGCCGCTTCCATCGATCGAGACACTGACCGCGGCTAACCCGAAGTGCTACGAGAACAGCCTGAAGTGTGCGAGTGCTGAGTTTGGCTGCAGCCGTTCGTTGTATTCGCAGGTATGCGTGGTGTGCACCTCGTCAGGCGGATGCGATGCTGCTCCATCTACGTACTCGGCTCCTGATCTGAGCTTACCCTCCAGCTCGTCAGCTTCGGAGGATAGCTCAGCGGACAGCTCAACTGGCAGCTCAACTGACAGCTCGACGGATGCCAGCACGTCTAGCAACAACGTCCAATCTGAATCGAGCACCGATAACGCTCAGGCTCTCTCAGATGATAGCAAGAGCAAGAGCAACACTAGCAGTACCAGCAGCAGCAGTGCTGCTACATCAGCGACTACGGCATCGGCAGTTGTGGCGTTCGTGGCTCTTGCCGCCAGCACTCTGTTGTAAGTGTAGTTTCTGTCAGTATCTTTGCGTGCTTAATGAATGAAGATATTGCTTTTTTCATGGGGAAACGTGCTGAAGATGGTCACTCTCTGGTTGTGCTAAAATAATACGATGACAATGCAGATAAGCAGGGCGACAATTGGCGCCATCCGCTTTTGAATCAGCAGCCCTTTCGAAATGCTAGAATCAGTCATGTTCACAGCACTTGCTGTTATTGACAAATTGTGGAGTACTGATCACCAGAGCATTCAAGCCTTGTCATTACCGAGGCAATCGAAATAATCGCGATGGTCATATCACTTCTTGCACAGCTAAGCTAACTTGGTTTGATAGTCGCCGTTTTTACTGCGCCGAGTACTGCTCCAGCATGCAGCCACTTCACCCGCCAAAACAGCAAAAAATCGAGCGGCAAATTATTTGTCAGCTGATGACACCCGGCCGAGAATCCGGGCTCGTTGCGACTATGGTCGCGGGCACCGCAGGCATAGAGAAATCGCGCGCTGGTTCAAAGAGGAGAGTTTGGACGACGTGTGTCACGTCGAGCGAGCCGAGGCATGGAGCGCCTCGACTAGGCGAGGCGCGCACTATCCCAGCGCGCAACGCGGCACTCACGGCAACAGCCGATGCAAACGATCGTAGCCCCGCCTCAATGCGGCGAACAACGACTAACTAACCGATCTGAGTACCTTTAGATCAAACAAGTACTTAAAGTACAACAATCTTGCAAGTACTTACGTTACTTTTCATTTTGACACAGTATCTACTGATATTGTGTATCTCTGCGTCAGACGACTTGCGCAGCTGGGGCGGCGTGACTGGTCGGCTAAAACGGCGCCTAAAACGCCGTATCAATAGAAAAATCCGCGGCCTGGCGCCATCTTTCCGCCACGCCGCTCCTCTCCCCACTATTGCCCCCCATCCAGCACGCAGCCTCCTTGCAGCAACCTTGAATTACGTAAATCAGAAGTCACCAAAAACCCACCGAGTCGATGCGCGCAAATCTCGCGACCGGCCATTCCCCATTCCGCCGTGTCCCACTGACATCACTCGGTCTATCAAAATGTGGCGCCGCTTCGGTCTCCTGAGCCTCCTGCCGCTCGCGTCGGCCTCCTCGGCCGCGCACCTCAAGATGCTGGTCACCAAATCGGCGACCGCCGGCTCGGCCGGCTCCGCCACGGCTGGCACCGTCACGGCGCCGGCCTCCGCCTCCGCCTCCGGCTCGGACGCCAACGGCGGCTGGCACATGACCAAGGTCACGTCGGTGCAGGCTCGCGTGCAGGGCGACGCCCCCGTCTGGAACGACGCGGCGCAGCTCTGGCTGTCCAAGTACGGCGACACCACGGAGCTCGCCTACATGAACAACCTCGACACGGTCAACACCGCGTCCGTGGAAGGAGCTCTCATGTACGTGCAGGCCGAAGGTATCAACGTGAACGAGCAGTCGGTCAAGTGCCACCGCAAGAACGACATGCAGTACATCGTGTTCTACGAGCTGACGATCGTGCAGCCGACGTACGGCATCAAGTACTACGAGAGCCACACGCCCCCTGAGTACGGCGAGTTCGTCGCTATGGACGGCGCCAAGTGCACGGACGAGGGCAGTGGCTTGTCCGATGACTGCAAGGTCTACTATGGACTGGACGGTGAGATGGACATCGGTCCGATGGTGGGTGCCAACCTGCAGACGTCGGACCCCCGTGCTCCGTACCCGGGCAACTACTGGTTCTCGTACCCGAACTCGTGCGCGCAGAAGCTGCGTGCCGACAAGACGGACGAGTGCCGTGCGGAGTACCCCGGAGGTCTGTGCGCCATGGGCGTCGAGCCGGATGGAGACAACTGCACGTTCAGTTACAAGATCCTGGGTTACCTGAACATTGACGATCTTGTTGGCATTACGGAGCTTGGTTACAGCAACTACACGGAGTTCTGTGAGGACGGTGGTGTTGAGTTCAAGGCTACCAACACTGGCAGCGGATTCGAAGTTGATGAGTCTCTGGACTTCTGGAAGAACCCTGGCGATGAGGATGCCAACTCGGAACGTACGACGCAAATGGTGACGATGTACAACGAGCTGGCCAGCAACGGTACCAGCGCCAATATGGTGGCTCTGCCTTCTATTGAGACGCTGACGGCGGCCAACCCGAAGTGCTACGAGAACAGCGCCAAGTGTGCCAGCGCTGCTAACGGCTGCAACCGTACGCTATACTCGCAAATCTGCTCCGTGTGCTCCTCTGCTGGTGATGGTTGCGAAACTGCTCCGTCGACTTTCTCGTTCCCGGATCTGACGCTGCCTGCCAACTCGTCCTCTTCTTCATCAGAGGACAGCTCATCGGACAGCTCGACGGATGCCGGCACCACTGGATCTGGATCGACTACCGGCAGTGCTCATGCCCTCTCGGACGACAGCAAAAGCAACAGTGCTGTGACGGCGACGACGGCGTCAGTCGCTGTAGCTCTTGTGGCTCTTGTCGCCGGCAGCCTGCTGTAAGTGTAGGGTATCTTCTTAGTCTCTGATGTAGAGCTCGGAAGTGTTCATAAGTGACGCGTAAGGTCATACGCTAGTGGTCTCATCCAATATACACACGATACAATTATTGGACTAGCATTTGCTTTTCATCAGCTCTTGTCTGTTGCAATAGGTGTACTCGGTTATACTTAGTTATATTGATCTTGATCCTGCTCGCCCAGTGCAAGAAGGTTACGCTGTCGTCCATAGACTTTACGTTGCGGTTTTCTCCCAGCAACAGGTTGATGGAGTGGCATATTCGCGATAAAGGCATTGCCGCTGTGTAATCAACGGGAACGATGAACGAAACGTTGGTGATCGTCAACAGTAGTTTGATTAGCATTGGCGGGAGGCTCGAACCATGGCTACTGATGATCCAGCTTGACGCTAAGACGAAAAAAGGATGCACCAAGTTTTCTTAGATTAAAAAGATCGATAAGTTGCCAGACGTGCAACCTCAGTCTAAACTGCGCTGCTGTCACATGGAGTCTGAAAAACCATATTTTTCATGGTACACTGAAATTCCTTGGCTGTCTTCGCAACTTCCTGAAGCTGCGCTAGCGGCTTGAGGAGAGTCGACATATCGAAGAACAAAGCAAGACCAAACGCCGCTTGCTGTTGAGCTGGTGCAGAGGTTAACGTTTCATCGTCTCCAGAAGACGAGTCCTCCGACTGGGAGTCTTCTGGAAGACACTGGCTGTACGTAGCAGTTTTAACCTGGCACGAGCTCCCGAACTCGCAGTCTGTGACCCAACCAGATCCCCCGCATTGCCCCCACAACTCGGCTTCTTCCTTGACACACAAGCCATGATAGTCGTTGTCGTCGACGCACATGAGGCCGTCGGCGCACGCGTTGCCACTGTCTTCGGGATCACACTGCTGCCATTCTACAGCTGGGTCGAGAGCAGCATCAGTCGGCTCGCACGAGGCCCACCCTTCATTTTGCCGCTCGCACGTAGTTCCATTCACACAACTCACGTTCCACCCCAATCCCCCACACTGACCAGACTCGTCGACAACTTTCGTGTAACAAAGTCCGTAGTATTCCACGTCTGGCACACAAATCAATCCTTCACCACAAGCGACATCCGTACCATTCGCCGAGCGGCATTGCTCCCAGAGTCCTGGGGTTGCATCGGAGACACCCAACCCAATAGCTGCGAGCACGAAAGCGGGAAATCTCATGACCTACTACTTTCAACTGAAGCACGTTCCTTCGATCCGTGCTAGACGGTAAATACGCCACCTCGCTCCAAACATTTGCGAGCTTCTTCATCTTCAAGGCCCTGTATTTATGGTTGGAACGCTGCAAGAAAGAACTCAACGTCATCTGCTTCGTCGCATGACCAAATTGAGTTTCGGCGTAAAAGAGCAAACATCGGGTTGAATGTTTCGTATTAAAGTTTCACATTGAAGTCTTGTTATGAATGTTGAGTGCAGGAACGGCGACTTTGCTTATGCACAAGGTGCTCCTTGCGATGAAAGTCCGCTTAGTTCGGAACACATTGGCTGTATGCGTCGTTCTTCTTCACGCACGTGTTTCCATCCGTGCATGCTCCACTCTAGTTCGTCCCGCCGCATTGGCCCCACGCATCGGCGACCTTCTTCACGCACTGCCCGTACCATTCATTGTACACGACACACTGCAACCCGTCAGCACACCCGACTTCCTTGTCATTCCATTTGCATTGCCCCCACTCCTCGACGCTGCCGCCGTCAACACTTGGTACGCATTGGCTATAGGCGTCGTCCATCTTGTTGCACACACTTCCAGCAACACAGTCCGTGGACCATCCGTAGCCCCGGCATTGACCAAATACATCGGCCTGCTTCTTGACGCAGAAGCCAAACCACGCGTTGTCGCTGAACACGCACTTGAGGTTATCCTCGCATTCGGCGGTGTAGTCTTCCCAGCTGCATTGGCCCCACTCACCGACCTTCGTGTCGGCGTCAGGACTGGGGACGCATTGGCTGTACCAGTAGTCTTTCTTCTCACACTTGTTGCCAGCCTTGCAGGGCAGCGTCCACCCGTAGCCGCCACATTGGCCCCAGGTGTCGGCCTCGTTCTTGACGCATTGGCCGTACCAGTCATTGGACACGACGCACTCGAGACCGTCCTCGCAGTCGTACTGCTTGTCGATCCACTTGCATTGGCCCCACTCACTCACTGGCGCGGGAGGAGCCTCCTTCACGGAATCGCTTGGCTTCACGCGAAGGTGGACGTGCGAGTTGCTCTCCGCGTTCGTGACAGCAATCGTAGACGCGAAGCAGCAATGAAGAGCTTCATGGTAGTGCTGGCAGAGCTGGAGGCTGGCGTTGGGAAGAGCTGTCGGCTTGGACGAGAAATCGGAAGTGAGCTCGGAAGCGCGGCCGCAGCGAGCACCAGAGGGCGCTGAGCCCATGCAGGATTTTTGCTCCCGTGGCGATGGCTCTGTGCGCTTCAACGTACATGTACGCCGCGGCCCTCTTTCTAACATAAAAAAAACGATCTTAACCTGGATAATGGAATAACAGGATGTGGGCTCTGACATGGGTTGCGATGGCTTTGCTCGTCGACACCTCACGCGATGCTTGGCACCCCCACGAGGCTATAAAGCCATCGGAATGACAGGTCTTCACGATGAAGACACCACCGTTAGGTTGGTGGTGCACGCGGCGCACCGTCGACGCGGAGCGGTTGGTCCACTGCGTGATCTCTCCGACCGAGAGTCCAGCGGGCTGGCCGACGATGTTGGGCTTCCCACGCCGAGGTGTGCAGTGCACGACTACCTTAGCCATCTCGCGGATTGCGGCGCTCCTTGACAAGGCGAAGTTCTTGATGATGTCTTCGAGCACGATCAGCGTCCAAAGGCGGCTTCCAAGTTGTCAGCAATGAGCGACGAAGATATTCTTGAACCTGTTTGGGTGCCTGAGATGTCAGCAATGGCGAAAGGATCGCAGGCTCGTGATGTTGCGTTTGCCAAAGAGGTTTGTTTTGTTCATTTGATAAAGAGAGTTACACTACAGAGCTGCCGGGACCGAGCGAGCGTCTCGCGCCTAGGCGTCCATGGCCTTGGACACGGCCTCGGGCAGACACTGGCTGTAGAATGAGTCGGACTCCCTGCAGAGCGCGCCCTTGGGGCACGTGGCCTTCCAGAGGCCGCGCAGCTCCTGGCCGGCGCACTGGTCGTAGAGGTCGGCCTCCTTCTTCATGCAGCTGCCCGACCACTCGCTGTCCTCCACGCACTGCAGGCCCGAGGCGCAGCTCTTGGTGCCGTCCTCGAACTTGCAGCGGCCGTAGAGCGCCACCTTCTGCTCGCTGTCCGCGCCCTTGTGGTGGTTAGGCATCTTGATCTTCTCGCGGTCCGTCTTCTTCTGGCACTTGCTGTACTGGTCCGAGATGAGCACGCACTTGAGGTTGGAGCCGCCGCTGCAGGGCACGGCCCAGGGGCCGTCCGTGCCCTTGCCGCCGCACTGGTCGTTGAGCCCCGGCTTCTGCTTCATGCACCAGCCGAAGTGCTTCTCCTTCATCTGGCAGAACATGCCGGTGTCGCACTTGACGGCCTTGTCCTCCCACTCGCACTGCTGGTACAGCCCCGCCTTCTCGGTCAGGATGTGCACGCGCAGGTGCAGCGACGCGTCGGCGGCCGGCAGCGCCAGGCCCAGCAGGGCAGCGACGAACACGGAGAGATTCATTGCGGGGAGGGCGAAGATACTTCACGCGGCGGATTCACGAATGGCTGGCGTGGTGACCGGCCGCGACGGCTCATGCGTCAACGGCTTAAAAGCCCGTATGAAGACATACCCTGCGAGAGTGTATGGTGTCATTGCTTGAAAAGAGGACGAAAAGAACCTACCAAATGTGATAGCCTGTGGGAATAAACATGTATCAGATTATGATTTATTTTTTTTCTATCGTGCGTAGAAATGGATACGTTTCTATGAACTTCAAGGTCCGAGTTTCTATCGGCCGAGTCGTCGAGCTGTATCAAGACCCCTTAGCTCATGATGACCAATACTACTCGTGTCTTCGAGCCTTTGGTCGTTATGTAAGTGACTGCGAGCTCCAGCGCCAAGGAACGCTGTGCATCGCGGTAACGAAGGCTTATCCGCAACTGCTTCTAAAAGCCCGATGCTTGCATTTAGAAATCGCTACCTGCTCAAGAGTGCATTTCTATCGAAAGAGGTTCAGCAACCACATCGGCACGAGAGTAGTGAAATGTAGTGCTGGCGTTGTCGACGATGCCTTAGTTGGAGCTGGCGTTGGCAGGTTTTATTTTGCGCAAAACTGACGTCCTGCCGCCAGGTCATGGTGTATTTCGGACGCTACCACGGCGTGAGCCCTCAGAATGCAGCTCCGGACGATAGTAGCTACGGCACTCGACGTTGGAGTCTACGCGGTGATGTTGATGCACATGTAGATTGCTAGCTGTCATGAATGGATATCTCACTAAGAAAAGCGATAGTGCGTTGAATGGAAGTCGGACTTTGGGTTCTATGACGCAGACTGTGGCGCTAGCTGTTCTGGAACTAGTACTTCCGTCGTACTTGCTTCTCGGAGCTGGCCACCGCTCGGCATGATTGTCCCTGGTCACGCTGGTGTCTCTATTGACGAGACGTTGAAGCGGCTCTGGACGGAGCTAGAGGCTTCTGGCACCTAGCAGCTAGCTGTGGTCGGTCAGGCTAGAAGCTTCATGCCAGGTCAGACCCCACACACGACCACTAGCGGTTGTCTGCTTATCGAGCCAGCTAGCTGGACAATTACATGTTGCGTGTGCACGCGGAGACAGACGCTTGTGTTCTACGGGCTCAACAAATGCCTTGCTTGACGTAGCATTTGAGGCGAGACCAAAAAAACTGCGTGCGAGCCTTCCGCTTGGTTCGCATGCGCCGGGCTCTTCTCACTGTGCAATGCGCTTCGAACAATCCATCGCGTCCAGCGTGTTCTCGTGCCGCTGGACAGGCAAGTGCGCTGGCGACAGAAACCGCGAGTGGCCGGAATTGTGGTGCCGCCCTCTTAAATCCACACGCGGCTTTCTTGGTTATCCTGTCACTTGCTGTCACTACTTGCCGCGAGATCACTTTCACATTTGCTGGACGGAAGCAAACATGGCGCCAAAAGTGACGCAAGCACTTGAAGTCTTCATCGAACGCGACCATATCCCTGAGAACTTGTCCATCCTTACGTGCACGGAGGAAGAGGAGGTCCAAGACTATTTCGATGCCGAATGGGACGACGACGAGGATACCACATCAGCAACACGCTCGAGAAGCGCGAGTGTCGAGGCCATCTGGAGTTCGTGCAGCACGTTCTCTCCGGCCAGTGTGCTTGGCGTTTGCACTCCCACCGATACTCGGTGCACTACGCCATCCAAGAAAGCACCTCCTCGTCGAGTGAGAAGTCCACTGCGACTTTCTGTCGGAGAGGCTTCGACCGCCCGCTCGTTGCTTCGGATGGCCTCCATGCCGCCATTGTATCGGCCTAGCGAGCTTTGCATCGACCTCAGCAGCATCATTGGAGATCCACGCGGTCCAAAGACGTCGAGCTAACTTCCTACTTCTGGTGAAATCGACAGTGCGAAAACGCGTAGCGGATAGTCGTGGCCACAGCACCATACAATTAGTTAGTGCATTAGATCGCGTTGTCAAGCGCTCTGTTTGCGTGTAGAATATGGCTGGAATACATATAGTAGTTTTGGGCCGCCTCGACAACAAAGTGTAGCATGCCGCTCGCAGTGGGCAACGCTTCAATGGATCTCAATTCCGTGACAAACACTCTGTTGTGAAGTGGCAGAGACAACTGCTGAGACCGTGTCATTTTCAAGCAAAAGCCATGTCGAAGAAGCCCAACTCGTGCCGGCCAGCGCCGAAGGCCGCAGAGACAGCAATGTGCTTGGTGGAAATGTACTCATGCTCCTAAAGAAACAAAGGCGATTCGCTGGTATGGACGCGGGAAAACTGAGACCTCAGTTGATGAGGCTGCGTTCGCGCCAGAAAGTATTGAATCATTCGCTGCTATCGCTAAGGAAACAGTTAAACCCCAAGCAGAACGCAAACTTACTAAAGCTCAGCATGTCATTGCGTGCTTACATGATGAATGCGCAATACCTCCTCGCTCCTGATGCTAGCGTTTCAAAGACAGGAATGGTATGCCTCACTGTTCTCGCCTCCAATGGCTGCGCAATTGAAGCTGTTTAAAAACAACCAGCGCACCAACCACAGCTAGACCCATCGATACAGAGGGCTCCAACACGTTGAGTCAACAGTTTGCTGTTCTTTAGCAAGTAAGCGCATTTTATTGCTGTGTGTTACTGGCCAAAGACTACTCCGACATCATTAAACACGTTACCGAAGGGTTCCTTTGCCCTTTTATTTAAGCATTGACTTCTTGTCAAGGCCAAATGGTTCATCTTGTATTTCTTATCGCACGTTAACATGTTTTGAATTTAGTGGCTACTCGACAATGTCCAACTTCTTTTTGTTGCTGTCCTCATGAAATACGTTTTCAACCCGAACTCTGCGCACAATGCGCTAACCCTGAAGCTGGGATAGCACTTTTCTCTCCTCCGGATCAAACAATGCCTTAGAGCCTGCGTCGGATTTATGATAGGCGTCTATTCCAACCCTTTCATTATTGAACAATCGAATGCAATAGCCTCTTGTATCCGGCTGCCGCTCGATCAGGACCCAGTTTGACCTGCTTTCATTTCGGTCCTCATCCCAGAAGATTTTTTTCATGACCGTTTTTGAGGCACCAACGGCGGCACCGGCAACAGAAGCACATCCAACCCACACTGCAACTCCAGTACTATTAATAGCAGCAGGCGCAGCCGTCAGCATCACATAGCCTGCCCCTGCCAAACCACCAACGCCGACAAGTCCAAGCCCCGTAGTTGCTGCTAAGCCAGCCACACCTATACTTTGCAATGATGCTACAAGCCCGCCAGCAGCGACACCCCCACCGTTTGCCATGGCAGCTGAAGACATCCATGCTGCTGCAGTCGATCCGGCTGCAATACCACTTGAGGTGAACCCATTGCACCGGCGAGACTTGATGCTCCCGCCCAGAGAGCGGAACCAACACCACCACCAACGAAGACAGGAGTGGCAGACACGCTGGCAGCTACGGCGGTGACACCAATCCCTAAAGCCGGAGCCGCCAAATACATTGTTGTGCCACCGACTACAGCGCCAACTGCTGCGTTCTTTGCCATACCTCCAGCAGCGCTAGGGTCACTCGGAGGCTCACGGTTGGGTTCTTCCTCCATTCGAATGCTGTTGCAGCTCGAATTGGTGTAAATTCGGGAATGAGATGTTGTTCAGGATTGGTTTTGCGCCTTGCCGCGCCATTCTTGCTAGGACCGTCGCTTCTGCAGGACCACCAAGTGGTGGCCGCAGAAATTAACCTAAACAAGTGGACGGTGGTAGACATGAGTCGACAGTGTCCTTGACATTGCGGGTGCACTTTGGCTCGGGAAACTATCCTGTATTACACTGTGCCACAGCTTTCCCTGCAGCAAGCTCGATAGCTCGCACACGCAGCCCCATCGCTCACTTGCTTCCAACTCCCACGATCCCACTCATCGAGTCTTCCCACCCGAGCTCCAGCACGACTTTCTGCTCGGGGTCGAACAGCGCCTTGCTGGTAGCCATCGAGTTCAAGAAGGAACGTTGCGCGCCTTGTAGTCGTCGTCGAAGGTTCGGATATTGGGCTTGCCAGACTCGGGCGAAAGCTCCACCAGCACCCAGATCTCCTTCTCTTCGGGCTCTGTCTCCGCCTTCTCGTGGGGCCTCGACAGCTGGGACTTGACCAGGAACGCGGCGCCGCCAATTGCCGCGCCGCCCGCGACGAGTCCCCAGCCCACGGGCGTCGCCAACCCGACGGCGCCGATGCTCTGCAAGACTGCGACGGCGCTGCCGCTCGCAACGCCGCCACCGTTGGCCACTGCAGCCGCCGACATCATCGACGCGGCGGTAGAGCCGCTGGCGATGCCGGTCGTCGTGAACCCGATGAGGTTGGCGACCGGCATCACCAGCCCCCAGAGCCCGGCGCCGGCCGCCGCGCCGGTTGCTGCACCTTTTGCCGCATCTCCCACTCCGCTGCTCGCCGCCTCCGGCTCGGGGGGGGGGGGGGTCAAAACCAAATACGCAAGCAAGAAGGTGACGGCATTTGCTCCCCAGTCATTCATTGATAGAAGCAATGAGTTTCGCGAGACTGCTAACAACAGCTACGGATTTGCTATGGGAAACGTAGCATTTGAAGAAGGGGCAGAAATATCAAGATCTGAAATGCGGAGACACTTGCTCGTATGGATGCAAGAGAAATTCGGACTGGATAAACTACCTAAGAACAGTTAAAGCCGCAAGAGATCAAGCGCGCTCATAGTAAAGTCAAATATGTCGAAATGAAAATCTGCACACACTGTGGAAACAAACATACGAAGGATTGCTGTAAGGACTACGAATGCAATGCCAGAAGCACCAAGCGATACTTCATTAATGCTAAAATATTGTCTCTTATTCGAACCAAAGTAGTACTGGTATCGATACCGGTATCATTTTGGAACGGCGAGATTTCAACCTCAACTGAGGTTATTTGGTACCAGCGACAAAGAATGTGAAGCAAGCAGAAAAGCGACGACTGCTTCAATTCCAAGCATCGATAGCAAATTTGGCGTACAGGAACAGTGTCTGATGATCTGATTAAGCTACTGTGTGATTTCAAATGGTTTAAACGCTATAATGTGATGTCTGTTTGCTGCGAGGCGAATCGCTGCCGTTTGTGTTCGCGAGTCTTTCGCATGATGCGAGTTCAGCTCTGATAGCTGTTGCCGATCACATTCGTTCGTCAAAGTGGATTGAAGTAGCGAGGTGCGTGTCTTCAGCATTAGAGCCATGAGCTGCAACGACCAAGATTCTCGCGCTATTTCTGCGAAAACGCTAGACCAGCTCCAAAACGACGGTAGAATAGCGTCTCGGATGTTTATGAAACATTATGTGTATCAAATTGGCCAGTTCGCCGCAGTATCTATTCGTTGGGTTCAGCGCTAGATTCAGGATAGTTGTTAAATTGTGCGCTGATACAAAGTGATAAAGTGTTCAATCAATTTCAAGCTCTCGGTTGTCTCTCAAATTGGTTTGGGTCGAAGCAGCTAACCATCGTCAGAAATTCCTCTGGGTTGCATCATGCAATGTAAATGTCTCGCAGATAGTGGAGTCTGGGCCCACCACCACAAACGCGCGATTGAAATCAGCGATGTTCGGATTCTTATTCATCGCTTCGTTCAACTCGCGTAGTCGATGCGGCTTGAAGGTTTTATCGTTTCGAATGGTCGCCTGGATATAAGCCACGATCACCTCTGGGCGATTGCTTCCACTCCGAAACGCTTCACACATCACCACTGCGTCGATGAAAGGGAAGAATGGATAATCGGGATGCCAATAAGTCCTCTCAGAGAGATTGGCCAAGCAAACGTAGCACTCATCTTCATTCTCGCCGCAGCATTCAACATGTTGAACACATATCTCGATTCTTTCGTAGTACGATCCCTCGTTCATCTTCAACACAATAGGAGTCTTCTTTGCGTACGCTTCATGGACGGCATGGTGCAATAACAGCTCATATGCGGTACCCAAGAAGCCAGCATCAATAAATTCTGCGTACTTGAACACCTCTAGCTGCTTCTCCATGCTGACATGTCGTCCCAACAACTTCAATGCATATCCAGAATCGACCGAGATCTTCCAGTATCTCGACTTTGTGTAGTGATCTCCGTTCTGTGGATCAGTGATGTAATGGCGCCTAACTCGATCCACTTGATCATTGCTTCGATCACCTCCATACGTATAAACCAGTTCGTATGCTTGCGCATTGCCAACTTTACCACAATCTTTTCAACTTGTTCCTTAAGAGCTTCACGTGTCTTGCAGAACTCGCGCAGACTGCCACCAGAGTAGAAGTACTGCTCTTTGACAAGCTTCGGCCACGTCGAATCCTTTAAATTCTTGGTCTTGCGAAATCCAGTTGAGATCACCCAATTGGTCAAACGTGCATAATTTTCTAAATCGTCACGCCGCCACGCCGGTAAAACCACAACATGTGACGGGTCATCGTGCTTCGCGTCATACTGACACGAAGTAGCAAGAAGATGAAATGGAAGAAGTCCATTTGCTTCAGCATCCACATGAGCTTGCGAATAACCATCCACAAGTACAAGAGCACCTCGAGCTTCCTTGCGAAGAACGTGCAAATCAGCGGGCGAAACATTTTCTGCCCGTGCAAACGATCCTTGACCATCCAGATACACCACTGCATTTGCAACGTCACCTTCTTTCACACGACGTATGATGAGCACTTTTCGTTTCTCAACACATGCCATGTTCAAACCCACAAGCATGAGAAAGCACGACTTGCCAACACCAGGTGAGCCGACCATCACGATGCGCTTCTTTTCAACAGTCGAAAGCAGTCCCTTCACCACTTGCCAGAACACCACTACTTCCTTCCGAACGAAGTAAGACGATGGAAAATCACCAGATCCTTTTTAAAAGGTGTGCAATCCTGGCGTCATCACGATCGGATTCTCACTTTCTTGCTTATCCGAGAGCGCATCTAGTTGAAACTCGACTTCGGCAACTTGCAGTGCTTCCAACTGATCCAGAATCGACTCTTCGGAGAGTTTTCGCTTTCTCGTGAGGTTCGGCACTTTTACAAGGAGCAAATTCCGTGGGTTTCTGCCACGCTTTCCAATCTTTGCATCGAGCTCAAGCGGTTGTACCGCAGCAAACGCCGCCTGGCTCTCATACACGATGAGATCGGAGGCATCAACGCTCGCGAGGTTGTTGGAGCACTTGGTCTTTACGGCTGTTCGAAAATCCTCGACATCATCATTATCTTTTACTGGAGCTTTAGCTGGTGTCGTGGTGTTGAATGCTTCGCCACGCACATCCACCAGTTGGAACCACGCCATCCTCGCCATTTCCCATCGCAAATTTGGGGAAAGATAAAGTGACCAGCACTCTCTTAAATGGCCAAATAACCTCAGCTGAGGTTACATATGTCTTTGCAGCAACTGTAGGGAGTGTTGGTCGCTTGGGACAAAAAGCGTCATTCGAGAATTCGCGGAGCAGGGAAAGACAATGGCGCGGAAAGTATGGTTCCAGTTGGTGGATCCAAAAACCTGGGACGCGTTTGCCGGTACTACTGAGGATTCGGTGCTCTTGAGTGAAGGTGCTGAGGATGTTGGTGATCTCCGAGCCGCAGTTTTCGCACAAGTTTCTCCCGCTCTACCTGTAGGTGTGATTGCCGCCAACCTCAAAGTTTTTGCGAAAGGAAATTCTCTGGCTCCACAAACTTTGTTGAAGGATGTCGATTTGCAAGAAATAATCATCGTGGAAGTGTCTGTGCCGAACCTCACGAGAAAACGAAAACTCTCCGAAGAGTCGATTCTGGATCAGTTGGAAGCACTGCAAGTTGCCGAAGTCGAGTTTCAACTAGATGCGCTCTTGGATAAGCAAGAAAGTGAGAATCCGATCGTGATGACGCCAGGATTGCACACCTTTTGGAAAGGATCTGGTGATTTTCCATCGTCTTACTTCGTTCGGAAGGAAGTAGTGGTGTTCTGGCAAGTGGTGAAGGGACTGCTTTCGACTGTTGAAAAGAAGCGCATCGTGATGGTCGGCTCACCTGGTGTTGGCAAGTCGTGCTTTCTCATGCTTGTGGGTTTGAACATGGCATGTGTTGAGAAACGAAAAGTGCTCATCATACGTCGTGTGAAAGAAGGTGACGTTGCAAATGCAGTGGTGTATCTGGATGGTCAAGGATCGTTTGCACGGGCAGAAAATGTTTCGCCCGCTGATTTGCACGTTCTTCGCAAGGAAGCTCGAGGTGCTCTTGTACTTGTGGATGGTTATTCGCAAGCTCATGTGGATGCTGAAGCAAATGGACTTCTTCCATTTCATCTTCTTGCTACTTCGTGTCAGTATGACGCGAAGCACGATGACCCGTCACATGTTGTGGTTTTACCGGCGTGGCGGCGTGACGATCTAGAAAATTATGCACGTTTGACCAATTGGGTGATCTCAACTGGATTTCGCAAGACCAAGAATTTGAAGGATTCGACGTGGCCGAAGCTTGTCAAAGAGCAGTACTTCTACTCTGGTGGCAGTCTGCGCGAGTTCTGCAAGACACGTGAAGCTCTCAAGGAACAAGTTGAAAAGATTGTGGTAAAGTTGGCAATGCGCAAGCATACGAACTGGTTTATACGTATGGAGGTGATCGAAGCAATGATCAAGTGGATCGAGTTAGGCGCCATTACATCACTGATCCACAGAACGGAGATCACTACACAAAGTCGAGATACTGGAAGATCTCGGTCGATTCTGGATATGCATTGAAGTTGTTGGGACGACATGTCAGCATGGAGAGGCAGCTAGAGGTGTTCAAGTACGCAGAATCTATTGATGCTGGCTTCTTGGGTACCGCATATGAGCTGTTATTGCACCATGCCGTCCATGAAGCGTACGCAAAGAAGACTCCTATTGTGTTGAAGATGAACGAGGGATCGTACTACGAAAGAATCGAGATATGTGTTCAACATGTTGAATGCTGCGGCGAGAATGAAGATGAGTGCTACGTTTGCTTGGCCAATCTCTCTGAGAGGACTTATTGGCATCCCGATTATCCATTCTTCCCTTTCATCGACGCAGTGGTGATGTGTGAAGCGTTTCGGAGTGGAAGCAATCGCCCAGAGGTGATCGTGGCTTATATCCAGGCGACCATTCGAAACGATAAAACCTTCAAGCCGCATCGACTACGCGAGTTGAACGAAGCGATGAATAAGAATCCGAACATCGCTGATTTCAATCGCGCGTTTGTGGTGGTGGGCCCAGACTCCACTATCTGCGAGACATTTACATTGCATGATGCAACCCAGAGGAATTTCTGACGATGGTTAGCTGCTTCGACCCAAACCAATTTGAGAGACAACCGAGAGCTTGAAATTGATTGAACACTTTATCACTTTGTATCAGCGCACAATTTAACAACTATCCTGAATCTAGCGCTGAACCCAACGAATAGATACTGCGGCGAACTGGCCAATTTGATACACATAATGTTTCATAAACATCCGAGACGCTATTCTACCGTCGTTTTGGAGCTGGTCTAGCGTTTTCGCAGAAATAGCGCGAGAATCTTGGTCGTTGCAGCTCATGGCTCTAATGCTGAAGACACGCACCTCGCTACTTCAATCCACTTTGACGAACGAATGTGATCGGCAACAGCTATCAGAGCTGAACTCGCATCATGCGAAAGACTCGCGAACACAAACGGCAGCGATTCGCCTCGCAGCAAACAGACATCACATTATAGCGTTTAAACCATTTGAAATCACACAGTAGCTTAATCAGATCATCAGACACTGTTCCTGTACGCCAAATTTGCTATCGATGCTTGGAATTGAAGCAGTCGTCGCTTTTCTGCTTGCTTCACATTCTTTGTCGCTGGTACCAAATAACCTCAGTTGAGGTTGAAATCTCGCCGTTCCAAAATGATACCGGTATCGATACCAGTACTACTTTGGTTCGAATAAGAGACAATATTTTAGCATTAATGAAGTATCGCTTGGTGCTTCTGGCATTGCATTCGTAGTCCTTACAGCAATCCTTCGTATGTTTGTTTCCACAGTGTGTGCAGATTTTCATTTCGACATATTTGACTTTACTATGAGCGCGCTTGATCTCTTGCGGCTTTAACTGTTCTTAGGTAGTTTATCCAGTCCGAATTTCTCTTGCATCCATACGAGCAAGTGTCTCCGCATTTCAGATCTTGATATTTCTGCCCCTTCTTCAAATGCTACGTTTCCCATAGCAAATCCGTAGCTGTTGTTAGCAGTCTCGCGAAACTCATTGCTTCTATCAATGAATGACTGGGGAGCAAATGCCGTCACCTTCTTGCTTGCGTATTTGGTTTTGACCCCCCCCCCCCGAGCCGGAGGCGGCGAGCAGCGGAGTGGGAGATGCGGCAAAAGGTGCAGCAACCGGCGCGGCGGCCGGCGCCGGGCTCTGGGGGCTGGTGATGCCGGTCGCCAACCTCATCGGGTTCACGACGACCGGCATCGCCAGCGGCTCTACCGCCGCGTCGATGATGTCGGCGGCTGCAGTGGCCAACGGTGGCGGCGTTGCGAGCGGCAGCGCCGTCGCAGTCTTGCAGAGCATCGGCGCCGTCGGGTTGGCGACGCCCGTGGGCTGGGGACTCGTCGCGGGCGGCGCGGCAATTGGCGGCGCCGCGTTCCTGGTCAAGTCCCAGCTGTCGAGGCCCCACGAGAAGGCGGAGACAGAGCCCGAAGAGAAGGAGATCTGGGTGCTGGTGGAGCTTTCGCCCGAGTCTGGCAAGCCCAATATCCGAACCTTCGACGACGACTACAAGGCGCGCAACGTTCCTTCTTGAACTCGATGGCTACCAGCAAGGCGCTGTTCGACCCCGAGCAGAAAGTCGTGCTGGAGCTCGGGTGGGAAGACTCGATGAGTGGGATCGTGGGAGTTGGAAGCAAGTGAGCGATGGGGCTGCGTGTGCGAGCTATCGAGCTTGCTGCAGGGAAAGCTGTGGCACAGTGTAATACAGGATAGTTTCCCGAGCCAAAGTGCACCCGCAATGTCAAGGACACTGTCGACTCATGTCTACCACCGTCCACTTGTTTAGGTTAATTTCTGCGGCCACCACTTGGTGGTCCTGCAGAAGCGACGGTCCTAGCAAGAATGGCGCGGCAAGGCGCAAAACCAATCCTGAACAACATCTCATTCCCGAATTTACACCAATTCGAGCTGCAACAGCATTCGAATGGAGGAAGAACCCAACCGTGAGCCTCCGAGTGACCCTAGCGCTGCTGGAGGTATGGCAAAGAACGCAGCAGTTGGCGCTGTAGTCGGTGGCACAACAATGTATTTGGCGGCTCCGGCTTTAGGGATTGGTGTCACCGCCGTAGCTGCCAGCGTGTCTGCCACTCCTGTCTTCGTTGGTGGTGGTGTTGGTTCCGCTCTCTGGGCGGGAGCATCAAGTCTCGCCGGTGCAATGGGTTCACCTCAAGTGGTATTGCAGCCGGATCGACTGCAGCAGCATGGATGTCTTCAGCTGCCATGGCAAACGGTGGGGGTGTCGCTGCTGGCGGGCTTGTAGCATCATTGCAAAGTATAGGTGTGGCTGGCTTAGCAGCAACTACGGGGCTTGGACTTGTCGGCGTTGGTGGTTTGGCAGGGGCAGGCTATGTGATGCTGACGGCTGCGCCTGCTGCTATTAATAGTACTGGAGTTGCAGTGTGGGTTGGATGTGCTTCTGTTGCCGGTGCCGCCGTTGGTGCCTCAAAAACGGTCATGAAAAAAATCTTCTGGGATGAGGACCGAAATGAAAGCAGGTCAAACTGGGTCCTGATCGAGCGGCAGCCGGATACAAGAGGCTATTGCATTCGATTGTTCAATAATGAAAGGGTTGGAATAGACGCCTATCATAAATCCGACGCAGGCTCTAAGGCATTGTTTGATCCGGAGGAGAGAAAAGTGCTATCCCAGCTTCAGGGTTAGCGCATTGTGAGCAGAGTTCGGGTTGAAAACGTATTTCATGAGGACAGCAACAAAAAGAAGTTGGACATTGTCGAGTAGCCACTGAATTCAAAACATGTTAACGTGCGATAAGAAATACAAGATGAACCATCCAGCACGGTTTGGCCTTGACAAGAAGTCAATGCTCAAATAAAAGGGCAAAGGAACCCTTCGGTAACGTGTTTAATGATGTCGGAGTAGTCTTTGGCCAGTAACACACAGCAATAAAATGCGCTTACTTGCTAAGGAACAGCAAACTGTTGACTCAACGTGTTGGAGCCCTCTGTATCGATGGGTCTAGCTGTGGTTGGTCCGCTGGTTGTTTCTAAACAGCTTCAATTGCGCAGCCATTGGAGGCGAGAACAGTGAGGCATACCATTCCTGTCTTTGAAACTCTAGCATCAGGAGCGAGGAGGTATTGCGCATTCATCATGTAAGCACGCAATGACATGTCTTCGTTGATGGAAGCAACACCTCGCTCGTTCTTCCACTGCTTTTGTATTTGCGCCAAAGCAGCACGCGCAGGTGTCAAAATTGTCCATCGTCAAAGTCACAAAGACTAACTTTAGGCACTTGGCAATCTGTCGATGTCGAAGGAGGATGCAACAAATGCTGCGACGACGCTTGGTGACACTGCAGCGGGGGCAGCCAAGGGGGCGGCCACAGGCGCGGCAGCAGGCGTCGGGGTCTGGGGGCTTGTAGGTCCCGCCGTCCACTTGCTCGGCTTCATGTCGGGCGGCATCGCCAGCGGCTCGACGGCGGCGTCGATGATGTCGACAGCCGCCCTCGCGAACGCCGGGAGTGTCGCGAGCGGGAGCACAGTGGCCGTGCTGCAGAGTGTCGGGGCGCTGGGCATCGCCACGTCAACTGGCGTCGGAATCGCAGCAGTTGGGGCGGTCGTCGGAGCCGCGGCCCCTCTCACCAAATGGTACTTCTCCCAGCCCAAGGACCAAAAGCTGGTAGGGCCGGCTCCGGCCCCGTTCGTGATCAAAGCTATGCTAGACCGCGAAAAACGCTCCAATTTGCATCAAGGGTAGGCTACAACTTTCAAGCATACTTGAAGAAGGGCCACGAGACGAACACAGTGGCAGAAGCGAGGCAAGCACCATTCCCGCCTTCGAAACTCTAGCATCAAGAGCAAGGCACATTCATCATCAGAGCACGCAATGACATGTCTTCTTTAATGTGTGGAAAAGCTGTACCCAGGGTGTGGCACCTTTTTTCTTTCCTTGACTTTTTCGCATTTTAAAATGGTATGAGTTGGCGCCGGGATAATATGCGCAGAGCTTAAAATTGTCCACCATCGTCGAAGCCGCGCCCCCTCTTACCAAACAGAGAACCGAAGGCTGGCAGGGCCGACCCCGGCACCGTTCACGATTAAGTTCATGCTAGACCGCGAAACGCTCCAGTTTGCATGCATTAAGGGTGGGCTAATAAGACTTTACCTCCGACCACTACGATAATAGTAGCCACTCGCGGAGCCAATACTAGAGTGTGCAACACGTAGCTGCTTGCGAAGGGAAAGCAAGCTTCCGCTCTTCGGCGGTGACCCTCACTCATGCTTAGCATTGATTCAGTGTGAAATGTTCAGAAAAAAATCTGGACATGATTGCCAAAGACTCGGTGATTAGTTACTGAACTTTAGGCAAAATAAACGCTTGCATTGTTGTATGTTCACTCATATGCGTGGCAATCCGAGGTACTGTTGTCGACGGTCAAACAACCGAATTCAGCTACAACTTCCCGGGAAAAGCACCCTTCGGTAGGTGACGCCGATGCATAAGTGGCCCGTGTTGATCCGTTTCCTCCACCGTGGCGTGAATCGAGAACTGCAGATGCTGTCAGTGCTGAGTGGACATCATGAGGCCTGTAATCAAATCGCAGGCCGGTGCCGTAGCCTTCAACGGTAGTCGACCGCGAAAAAGAGTTTGCAAACTGCGTCACGAGCACAAACGAGCCGTTCCTGCCTAGGCGATAACTGACGCTCCCAGCAAGAGGATAGTCTTCCATCTGAGAGATGTACACAGTTTGCACTGTTGATGGTTCATCAGAATAGTTTGCAGCAGACAGTGATGTGACAGTCATCTTTGTCTCCACATGTGTTCGACTCTCAAACCATTGGTCCAACCCGTCAGATGAGTACATTTGCGTGTTAGTGAATTCAAAGTTTTGCTGTAGGGTGTAGACCTTCCTCCCCGTAGATGTAGTCACGCTGGTTTTTACGTATAAATCACGTGCAACGGATGTCCAATATGCGCTGTTCAAGGTGGTAAAATTGTCGGTTCCTGCGCCAACCATTGCGGGCAGTGTTACCATGGCAGGCTCAACGTAGCGGTCTAGGCGCTCTTGTAGTATCTCGACTCGAGTTGGACGCACTGCTCCCATGTCCTGGAATACTAGTAAATTCGCATCAATGAGCCAAAATGCTTCACCATAAACTACTCGGAATGCAACTGCGTGAGGGGTATCTCCGAGGACTTTCCCCAGGAATGGCGTCAGGTTCAGAATGTACGTGGGTGCATCGAAGGCGCCAATACCCACGATCGGTTTCCAGAGATAGGGACTTAGTCCTCCGGTAAACACCAGCGGAAACGGCCATACAACGCCCACTACTTGGTCATCGACCAGCACCTGCACTTCCCGAAAAGCTCCATCTGCCCCACAACTTGCGCTGTCCATCACGTTTTCAGCATCATCACGACTAATATTGCTGTTCTTTCCCAGTCTTTCAGCAAAAGACATAGCGAAAGTATCTGGTGGATTCGAGTAGAAAAATTCGTCGCACTGGTGGTGGGACAGGAAGAGCTCGAGGTACAGCTCCTCTGTGTTATCCGGTATTTGTACCATCCTGTGAGGTGGCCCTGCTTGAGCCGCCGAGGGTTTCTCCGAAAACCATCCGTACGACTTGCTGCTGCTCGACACTGGCACGACTAGATCCGGTCGCTTGACCTCTTTTCTCGGATCGCGCGGGCGGAAAAACTCGAGCGACAAGTCCACCTTGAAGGTGCTGGTGTACGTCGGGTTCACGATGTTATCCAGCGCAACCACCACCGTCCCGCCGTCCTTGAAAATGTCACCATAAAGCGACACATCCTTCGTCACCTCCCACGCCACTCGGAACTCCCGCGACGGCTCTGCAGTCGACGTGCGGAGCAGTTCCACCCCATTCACCCAAACTGCCGCAATACGGTCGTACTGCACCCCCGCGTCGCAACTCGCCGCCCACTTGAGGTACACCACGGTATAGTCGTCGTCACAGGGCGGCGACCCGAACTCTTCCACCGCTGGATGCCAGTACGAGTTGGCGAACTCATGTGTCACAAGTGGCAGCACGCACGGAGCCCCGCGCACGTTGGCGTATGGAGGTCCCCCGACCTCCACGGCTCGCTCCACTGTGCGCATGTTGCTGGGGCCTGGCTGCAATTGAGTCTGCGCCGCCAACAGCGTCACAGCGGCATCCCATATCCGTCCTAGTGTCGCTGCCATGGCGCTGGAATCCTGCTATTGTCCATGGGCGTGGATCGCATGGTGATTGGCTGCGGTCGGTAGAATCAGATGCGGCTTTGTGTGTGCTTCTGGGTCGCAGCCTGGCGCGAGGTGTCTGTGTGGATGATGACTCGGCGGTGGCGAAGGCGGTTTGCGCTTGATCTTGCATCAGAGTGGCCGGTTGTCGGTGCTTGCCAGTGTCTTTTGCTGTCGGTGGGCTGCGTCTGTTGCAGTGGCTTTGGCCACTTTGGTTTGCGTCCATTTTTGAGGTTGATCTCGACGGCTAGCGAGACGGTGGTATTTGAGCCCACTTGTGGCTTCACAAATTCGTGCTGGTATTTCTGGTCGCGCGCCCGCCGTTACAGCCTGTCGCGTTGCCTGTCAAGGCTTAAGTTGACTCCCTGAAACTGCCTGCTCGCTTCTCGGCGGTCAAGCAACGCGTACAAGCACCGTAATGGTGCTGTGCGCCTAAACTCTGTTGGACTGCCGCCATGAGAATACCTCAAAGTGTTAGGAATGTGATTGACTCGGGCGGAGTTGCGCTGTATGAAGTTTCGGCCATAGCCTAGCAATTAGTGATTCACCATCAAGAATTACGTAGTGCACTGCTTGACAGGTAACTGCACTTAGCGGCTGGGCTGTTGAGGAACTATACAGCACCGACGAACACTAAATGGACCATCACTCGAAGTGAGGTTCTTGACGTGTTCGATTATAACTAGACCTTGCATGCGCTATGATCATTGGAACCAGCGATGTCGGCACCTTGGTGTGCCGAAGTAAAACTGGCGACTAGCGAGGAGACCTGGTCATCCTGCGGTGGTCCACAACACAAAATTATCAAACTCTGGACTGAAAAAGGATTTTGTCGTTTTCAGAATAATTTGATGGGGTCAGATGAAGGTGGCGAAATACTCAACTGGAGTTTGGATACTTTTGGTGACGACCGCAAGTGGTGTGTCGGCGCGATCGGACGCTAGCGTGACCTCACTCAAGTGCAGCTTTGCGAGCGATGCGCACGATAACTCAACCGTCACTTGGCAATTTGCCAACAACTACACGTACACCTTCCAAGTCTACTAGAGATGATCTCACCTGAAGTGATGCAAGAGTTACTTTCCGTGCGGCAAGTGCTGCACTACTTGCCGGAATCTGCATCGACAGAGAAAGGATGGACAGAACACGAGCAACATCTCTTCTGGGTTGCACTTGCTCAACATCCTCAAGGCCCCTGGACCACCATTGCCGAATTCATCGGAACCAAATCGGCTCGACAGGCCATGACGCACGGTCAGAAGTTGCGTCAAAAGCTCAAACGCTGGAACCAGCGTCTACGAAGCAACCCGACTGCGAGCTTGCTGATGGATGGGATTGACGTGTCCACGAGCGCCGACTTATCGGTCACTGCTGGCATTTCAGTCGAGCTTATATCAACGACTCCTATCTCATCCGCGGAGTACTGCAGTCGCCAACAAGGCATGGCGCAGACGACGCCTGCGGCGGGGTTTCAAGCGGGACTGGCGGTTAATAGTGTGAGTATCGTCGAAATGAACGGGGTCAACGTCGGTATGGACTTGACTAACTGCGTGATAGACAACGTGCAGCACTTCCCGGTATCTGGTATGGGTACCCCGTCGCAGCTCCAGCAAACTCTCCACCCAAATGTTTCGGAAAGCGCTGCACGCGTGGTAGAACTGATGCTCTCGGAATCATCCGAAGAAGTGCAGCTTACAGACATTTCAGACGACCCGGAAATTCTGCCCCAACACCTGCTGGACGATCTGCTCGAGATTCTTTCGGACGACGATCTAAATGAACTGAGCCATCATCATTAACCAGCTATGAACGGGAGGTCAATCCAAGGTGTCGTTCTTTGTGAGAGCAGCATCCGCGTTCCTAGCTGCGTGTGAGTGCGTAGCGTCATTTACTGCAATTGGCATCACTGAGCCAACGTCAAGAAATCGCGTACTTTTAGCGTCGACCCCGAAAGCAACTACACAACTACAATCAATTAAACAATTTCATTAGCCCAGTATTAGGCTGCTGCGATAGCCAGTTGCACCCGGCTTTTTGGCACTAACACTATGAACACAGACCAATAGGTTATATGCAGCTTGATAGCTTTTCAGCGATGCTCGACACTGGTGAATAGTTATTAACGATGCATTTATCCTTGAAAGTATCCATCCTCACCAGCGACCATCACTCACGGGAGATCTTCCGATGGTCGACAGTATCCTTTGCTCAAGTGGCCGGTGACGACAGACAAGAAGGTTATTGCAGCACTCCAGACGAGTTGAGTAGAAGGGATGCGTCTCGACTTGAACCGTACCAGTGCAAAATTTTACCGGAACCGGAGCCACGTTGGTGACCGGCTTAGCCAGCACCGACTCTAGAAAAGCAGGAAGCCACAACGATCCTCGGCATCGAGCTATAACAGCCGTATGCCCATTTGGTCACGATGTATCAGCTCGATAGACCGTCTCTCAGGCGATAAGCATAGGTCTCTCATGCTCTAGTGTTCTTCGGTTCGCATTCGGGTGCGCAGTGCCGACCAGGTTGGTGCCGTTCGGCTGAGTATGTGGGACGGCAGTTCATTTCTGGGGTCAAAACTGATGGAGCTGCGCACCAGCCGAAACCGGCGTGGATGACTCAGTTTGCTGCCTCATATAAACGCTCGAGCAAGGCTTCGGTTCGCAAGAGCTCCGGTGCAAATGCTGACAGGCCTCCTGCCATGTCCGAACTCAAAAGTTGGATTTTGCTCCAAATCAACGACTATTTAAAATTAGAGTTGGAGTCAAGAATCCAAACAATTTTTTACTTTTACGTATTTCGCTGATCAAGACGGAGACATTGACACCCAAAACGTAATCGTCCACTTGCCAATCTGCTGCGCACTGCACAACCTTAGACAATGATCTCCAAGAAAGTGCACGACGAGCTGATGTCTGTGAGACGAGTGCTGCACTATTTACCAGTCTCTCCTTCAACCGAGTACGGGTGGGACCCTCACGAGCGAGAGCTCTTTTGGATTGCTCTCGACCGCTACCCACGGGGCCCTTGGACAGTTATCGCAGAATTCATCGGTACCAAGTCGACGCGCCAAGCTATGACGCACGGACAGAAGCTGCGACAAAAGCTCAAGCGCTGGGTCACTCGATTGCATCGCAACCCGACAGCCCGCTCGCTCATGGATGGAGTTACTAGCCCCGCTGTCGCCTTACCAACTACCTCCACGAGCGGTGCAGATGCTTCTGAGACTACGATGATTAGTGCTGTAGTATCGACACCACTGCCTGAAGCTAAGACCCCCATAGGGCTGTTCGACCGAACAATCTCACTGAAGACAACCAAAGATTTGGCTTTGTCGCGCTCGGACACATTCCCAACGGACACTACTTCATACCGTGTAGTGGCCGATATACCGCAAAAACATTACCTGGACAAGAATCTAGGCGTAAAAATGAGCAATGCTCCAGTCACCTTCCAAGCACATGGCAAACTCACGGGATCAAGACCGCCAGAGGCTGCGTTATGCGGCTCGTCGACTTCATTGCAAATGCTATTCGAGCCCAGCCATCCAGTCTCCGAATCGACAACGATAGACCTCAACGAGACCAAGGACGATAACGCCGTTCCGCATCCAATCACTGAGGTCCCGATTCCTGTAGGCGGCCTCCTCGATGAACTGGCAGACGTGCTATGGAGCGATCACCGCGAGCAAGAGTAAAAACAGAAGTTTATGCGCTATGAATTGTAAAGTTGACGTTGACGGGTTGCCTATCTGGCGTTTATTGCTTAAGTTGTAAACCGTGCATCTAGTCGATCGCAACAGCTAAGCTGTTGATCAGGCGGTCTAGATAGCCGAACTTGATCCAGCAAACCTCTCGCATGGTTCAGAAATCTCCGTTGCTGATCGACTAACTCAGCGGAAAGCCGGACGCAGTGGTGCCGCGCTGTATCGATACTAGTCGACCCCGTCAATCGAATACCCTAGCCGACAAGAAAATATAGGGGCTTTCTTATGCTGTCGATTGCAAGCATGAATCACGGTAGGAATCGTACCGAGCTTAATGCGACCTGCACGGACGTACTCTAGATAGCGACGGATCAGCATCGCATTATTCGTGACGACCAGCATGCGCGATCACTCATCGTTTTTCGACTATGACAAGCTCGAACTAATTGGACTAGACGAATGGTCGACGAGCACCATCTTGGAGCTGGTCCTCTGGCGAGTTTGTGGGACGTGCGTTCGGTTCTGGGTTCGCCGCTCATCGTGACACACGATTGCTTTGGTTGGTGCGGCAAGGCACCGGGTGCCAGGCTTCGTCATCCGCTAGCTGAAATGAAATCCAACGTCTTCCCTCGCCGCAATGAGTCGCCCTTGCGCCGTGCTTGTAACGTGGACACCATGGCGCACGCAGCACGCAACATTCATCAGTGTTCTGGCTTCTGCCTGCCGGAATGAGCTTCGCCCGCGAGTGGGTCCGCGTCCAGGCGGGTAGACCGTGATACATGTAGCGTGGACAGCGATATCTTCGAGCGATACGACTTAACGAAGCGGTGGTGGCGACTCACCCTCAACATGGATACTTTCTGAGTCTCAACTGGTCAGGATCCCCCACGGTTTGAGATCTGGCATTCGACGTTTTGCCCAGGACCCCGCACGAGATGATCTCACCGGAAGTGATGAAAGAGTTGCTGTCCGTGCACCAAGTGCTGAACTACCTGCCGGCATCGCCATCGACGGACAAGGGCTGGACCACAGAGGAATCCCAGCTCTTTTGGATGGCGCTGGTCCAGTATCCACAAGGGCCATGGACGTCTATCGCGGAGTTCATCGGCACCAAATCCACGCGTCAAGCCATGACGCACGGCCAGAAGTTGCGCCAGAAGCTCAAGCGCTGGAACAAGCGTCTGCGACGAAACCCGAATGTGGGGTCTCTCATGGACGCGGTCACCGTCAGCTCGGATGGACGTATCTCGCTGGGGTCACCTTCGCTACGACGGCAGTCCGGGTTATTGAAGATGGCGGCAGTCCACCCGCTCTACAATCGAGACGTTGGTGCTCCTTTCATAAAGCTTCAGCACTCGTCGCCCGTGGTTTTGAAGCAGGAGCTGCAAATGAACAGCATCGCAATTGCCCCCGGCAGTAGCTGCAACTCCACAGCGACCGGGTTCGCAGGCATCAGTAAAAGCTCCGGGGCGATGACATCTGCGTGCATGATGGCGCCGACCGCCTCCACGCTGCAGTGTAAGTATCCAGACCCGTCGGAGCGGCGGTCACCGCTCTACCCTGCTTGAGCGGACCTCGACCACACCTTCCTGTCCGTGGGACCCTCACCCCCGACTCTACTTGCGCGATGGCAGGCACACTAGAGCTTGGCGGCGAGGGAGCGTTATGTGGGCTCAGGGCCAGTGAAGACCAGCAACAACAAGACCGCACACAAGAGTTAGTCGAATATCAGTTGCAAATACCATCGTAAGCTATTTCATCAGCTCGCTCGCATCGACTTGTTGCGCTCGCATTGCAAATGCCCACGCGTAGCTTGCCGCCCCACGAACGAAGCTGAGTTGCGGTGGCGACTGGTAAGTTTCCGTTTCGGTGTTCGACCAGGTCGCGCGCATAGTCGCGCCGCATCAACCCATTTCTGACCACAGGTTCAGTTCCGGGTTGAAGCGCTCGACACGATGCCTTTCTTCTTGCAGCGCCTGCACCCTCGAGCCTGCTCGCCACCTAGCGCCGCAGATATGCCCAGGACTTTTTCCGCCGAATTGTGTGGCGCTCAGCCTCGCCGAGGCTGCCCTCGCGCGGGTCAACAGAGTCTGCGTGCGCCTCGGTGGGGCGCCAGCAAGCAAGTGACCGTCGCTATTACCGTGCGTTCGTCGCGGGGCCACGAGCCGCTTCGGTTGGCCTGGCCGTTAATGCGCGTCTTATTATCGTCGGTCGCCGCTGCGAACGAGGCCTGACCAAAAGCAGCAGCGACCATGGGGGGCTTGCTTTCCTGGGAGGTGTCGCCACAACGGTCATATCCGCAAAGATAGAGCGCTCCGGCACCAGACAGGACTCAGCTACAGCTCGTCTACGCCCCCTTTGATGCCAACATCGGCCACGTCAGGCGGACGTTGCCGGCCTATGCTTCGTCCCATAGCGCAGTCTCCCAGTAGTCAAAGACGCTCTCGCAAGTTAACCAGCTCGCGCAGCACTACTGGCCACACGCTCGCGGTCGCGTCTGAAGCAGCACCTCCGGCTCAGTTCGGCGACAGGATGGATTCTCGTCTTGGTTGGCGTTTGGGCGCCGTGTGCAACACTGCCACTTTGCCCCGGCGAGAGATGGCTAGCGGGGCGTCAGAGATGGATACTTTCTGCCGCTACTGCGCTTGGATCGTGACGACGAGACGTTTGTGGGACCGATTCAAGTGCCGAGTCCTCGGAGTTCTCTTGACAGCTCCGTCCTGCGGTCACTCGGCAATTCACCGTACAAAGAACCACCAATCTGGATCAACCATGATCTCCCCCGAGGTCATGCAAGAGCTGCTCGCAGTCCGACAAGTGCTGCATTATTTGCCGGAATCGCAGTCCACTGAGAAGGGCTGGACGCCGCACGAGCAGCAACTCTTCTGGGTGGCACTCACCACATTCCCGCAGGGCCCGTGGACTGCCATCGCCGAGTACATTGGCACCAAGACGACGAGGCAGGCCATGACCCACGCCCAGAAGTTGCGCCAGAAGCTCAAGCGCTGGAACAGCCGCCTGCGCAGCAACCCTGCTGTGAGCTCCCTTATGGACGGAGTCACCGTCACAGAAGATGGCAATGTGACGGTATCAGCTAGCGCGCTGTACGGCATCCCTACGATTTCTGCCTCCTTCCCGCCACCTCCGTTGCAGCTCGATCGAGGTGTTGCGGTGGATGGTCGGGTCGGGTCCGGTGAACTTGAGACTAAAGACAGCGAACAGCACGGCGGAGGCTATGGCTGCACCATCGTGCCAGCTACTCCTAGTCAAGTCCAGCCTCCTCTGTATGATCACCGCGCGATTTCTGGAGTTCTGCCACCAACTTCTCCAGTATCGTTCATGCTTGGCCTTCATGCACATTCACAAGTTTCTGCGGTGGAACGCACAATGTCTTCACACGCGACAATGCACGATGAAATGCACACAACAATACCACACGACTTCTTAGACGAACTGACCAAGGCGCTATGGGAGGAAGGAAACGGCGAGGAGGAGGAGGACGACGATGTCACGGAAGAAGAGCTTAAAGAACTTGACGACGGAGAGCTTGCAGACTAAAAGGCATACAGATAGAGCTCTGACGCTATTCAGCCTCAAGAGGGCAGGACGACCACGAGGCACCCGAGACCGGTGATACCTGTAAGTATGTAGTTGTCCCAAGTGAATCCATGGAACTAATTTGTTTTGTTTTCCCTCTCTCTGGCTGGTTTTACTCATGATGTGATGTTTAGTTCTGTTTTGAAATCATATGCACCACATCAACTTCAACGCGGCTGTTATCTGCCAGCTCACGAGTACTGCTTGAGAATAGCCTCTATGTACCCAGACGATCTAGACGATATCTAAAGCAGAATCAGTGTGCTAGAAACGAGGGCTGGATCGAGTCACGTCAAGCTTTTCAGCGCGCCAGGATATGAATGGTGAGCTGTACGTTACCACTATGATCTGCACGCAAAATGCGGGCAATTAAGGACAAATACACCATGGCAAACATTTTGGGCAGCGATTAGAACTAAGCTTATCCTTCGACGTCTGTGTCGCACAAGTTCACATATTATTCACAGCAGGATTTCATCTGGGGAGGTCCCTGATGGGCGGATAGAGCATTGACTTTCTCAGCGGCAGCTGGAAGCAAACAAGCTCTATGGTGTTCAACTGCGCATAGTTCGAGTTGTAAGTCCTGCACAAGACGGTTAAAACGTCATCCCCAAGAATCCCAAGCAGATATTGTTACAGCGCGACTGGCACGAACATGACATTCAAGGCGACACGGTGCATTTCACTGTTTTGCTGGTGGTTTTGCGCGACGGCAAAGATATGCCAGTATTCGTGACTAATACATTCAGCCATCTGCGCGGCAATGGGACGACAGGAGTTAAGATATCATTCGCAAGGTGAGCGCGTGGTCCCCGGCATCGCTCACGCATGCTATGTTTGGGATGATACTGGACCAGTGGAGACCTGCACAGTTTTCTTTTTGTCGCTGGAAGGAACATCGAACTAGTGTTCCGTGGATGCATTAGTGCGTCTAAGACATGTGTCCTCGAGGAGTATTCCTGTGTATTATGCTGGTGGCTGTTCGTGCGAGGAACACGAAGACGTTAAGCTGGAATGCTTACGCGGCGAGGACATATGTATTTCAAGGATATCTAAACAATTTACTAGTTTTTTTTAATTTACAAACAACTTTAATTATTTTTTTGAAATAACTTTTGCAAAATCTAACCAGATTTACGATGAATCTTAACTGATTATGGTTTTGAAGGACATCCTTATTTCAAAAGTACCTATCATACTATCTCTAAAAAAAAATACCTGGAACAGGTGTTGGACCTTCCATAGCATCAGGTAACCATAAATGTAGAAAATTTTGAGGTGAAAAAGAACTTTTGAGTTTGAAATAATTCTGAAACGTAATGTTAGCAATCAATTGGAACTTTTAGCAAATTTTGATGGGATAATTTTTAAATTATTTTTTTAAAAAGTGACATTTGTTTTTAATTTTTCAGATTGAAAAATAGGTTAGAAACTATTTGGAGGATCGAACTCACATATGTGACATATTTTGCAAAGCTACCGCTATCAGTATTATTTTATTTTCTGCAAGCTGATAGCGGCGCACTTCTTGCTTCGACCCAGTAGCTTCGTGCGAGTCCAGCCACTGTTTCGTTCGCTACATCACAAAGAATATGAGCTACCACTAGCATCTTGCATCTCTGATGTTATGCTAAGACGCCAACTTCCGATCGGCATGAGTAGCGCGCTTTCAAGAGATCAGTATATTTTTGCCCAACGCGTATAATGTCGGCTCCTATCTGTCGAGGTTGTGAAGCGTTTGCTTTGCGTTTTTATCGAGTGATTTATCGAAGAGCATACTGATAAGTTGCGAGTATATTTCTGTGGCAAGCCAGCGTACTAGTTGACCGCTCCGTCGCCGTGTTGTGCTCGGTCTTACAACAATACATGTTATGAGCATGATTTGGTCTGCAGAATAGGCCTACGACAGGCAATTGTGAAGCACAACTTTTAGTTTGCAAGTGAGTATGAGTACAGATATCTAACGGGGGCGAGTGCAAAACACAAGTGGGGCATGGAGCATTGAACACTGTTCGATTACCTAGAAGGGATACGAGTGGTATGAACTCTGCACCTAAGGCATTCAGCTATGTGCACCAAAGTTTGGTTGTTCTGCGCCAACAGAACAACCAACGATTTTGATTTTAAGCATTGCCTTGCAGCCTGCACCAAGAAAGCAAGATCCAGCATGTGTCGATTCCACAGCATTGTCCTAAACGGATCCATTCCAAACAGTGGTGCAATCAATCCAGTGCAGGGCCGATGTGTTTATCTGCACATACTTTATCCCAGTGAATTCCTAGCTGATCCCGTCGCCATGGCGCTGCTGTTCCAGGGCCTCGCGTGGCTGCTGCTGGAGCCCAAGACCACCTTCTACTCGCCCCGCTACAGCCAGAAGGCTCTGTGTGTGCGCAGCCAAGAGCTGCCGTTCTGGAGCAAGCCCCAAGTGGTGCTGCAGCTGGGCCAGACCGAGTTCCTGGTGCTGGACGCCGCGCCGGCGGACGCGGCCAAGCGCAGCGGAGACCCCAAGGAGTCCAAGAAACTGCTGCAATTGACCGTCCGGCCGCTGGATGACGTGCGCCGTGCTCAGTTGTACCAGACGGCGGCCCGAGCTCAAGTTCTCGAGGTTTTCGTGGATGTGGAACACACTCGAGAGCGGCTGCTGCGCTGCTTGAGAGGGGAGAAGCAGCAGGTTCCAGACAACGGGAAGCTGCTGGATGACGCCTTTGCAGCGCTGGAGAAGGCACAGCAGAGTAGGGACAGAGATACGGCCTTGAGGCTGTACAAGCAGGCAGAGAGGGGCTTCGGCGAGGCCGAGAAAGTTGTGTTCGACGACAGGTCGAGAGAGTTCCTGCGTGCGAGAAGAGCAGACTTGCAGAGGACCATTAGAACCCTGGAAAAGGACCAAGAGGTTGAGGAGATTCCTGCTATACCACCGGCAGCTCCAGTTGTGCCAGAAGCGGAGGTGGTGACGACCGCGGCAGTGGACATAAGCGCCCGGCTGGAGGAGCTGCGGAAGTTTGCGGCACAACAGGAAAATGTGGAGGTTCAGCAGAAGGAGCGGACGGATTTGGCTGCTCGATTCGCGGCATTGAAAAATGAGAAGGTCGGACCCGCACCTCCTGTGGACGCCTTGGCAGAGCGACTGCGACGACTGCGTGGTGACAATGATACCGTAGCCAAACCTTCGGTTGGAGAAAGTCTGGAGCCGAAGAGTGCGGTAGATCGCATCATCGATCAAGTGACGGATGAAATTGCTCTGGGTATTGAGGATGAGGAGATTGACGAGGAAAATCTGGACGAGAGCAATAGTGATAGCAAAAGCGACATCTCGAGTAGTTCTGAGAGCTCTCACAGCAGTAACGAGGGAACTGGTAGTAAGAAGAAATGCAAGAAAAACTCAAGCACGAAAAATAAATGAAGAACAGGGAAGTGGAGGCTAGACCGAAGCATGGGACGTTGACGCCCTAAAAATATGGTAAGATGTGGTGTGAACTAAGCCTGCCATATCGTTATCATCGTCGAAGTCATTATGGAGCACGCAGTCCGTCTTGACGGCGAAAGGTTGATCGCAGTGCTTGAATCGACCGTTCGAGACTTGGAGCTGCTCGCAACGCTACCTGAGAAAGCTCATGCAAGCTCTGACGCAGGTTTTCAACCTGCAGTGCGAGATGCACTGCATCGCCATGTAAGGCCCAACACTTATCTGCTACGTTTCGTTAGCGTAAGTGCACTAACCTGGATTTTGATCACTCTGCTAAGTTCATCGTTGAGGCTGCACTTCTTCACTTCATAGCGCAACAAAACTTAGATGACGAACGGCCAGAGACAGAAGATGACGACGAAGAGAGTGCGGAGGAATTGCAGCCGCATATCGAGTCACAGTCTCTGCTCTCCGGGCCTGTAGCCACGCGCATGTTTCCGAAGGGTTTGCATCAGCTACTGCAAAAATTAAAGGTGCTTGGTATTGCTGTTTACACCCATCAACCTCTTGCTAATCGCTTCCACTACACTTTTCAACGCTTCTTATAATAGGAGGATCGCACAGCACGAGATGCGCTTCGGAAGTTAAGCTCAACAAGCGTTTCTCCAGCCATGTCACGGCTTACGCAGGCCTGGATACAGCTGATTATTAACACGGATACAGCGTTGTCAACTAGTTTCGAACAGGACGAACGGTTCGCGCTGAATTTGCGAGACAGCATGCTACGGCTGCGGGAAGTTGAAGATGATCGCGATCAGCTAGCTTTCGAGCTTGCTCAGGCTCGCGAGGCTCGAGTAACCATGTCACAAAAATTCACAGTTCAGCGAGCTAGACTGGAAGCTCAGCTTCGCGACACTAAGCGCGCTGCAGACGACATTTTAGGCCCCACTGCTCGTGATCGAGAAGAGAATCTACAGGCGGCGTTGTCAAACTTTGAGACCCATAATTCCAACGCGCATGAACAGCTAGAAGCATTTCAGCGAACGTTGGCGCGAGTGACCCAAGCCAGTCAGCAAGCAGAGACAGATGAGCGAAAACACACACAACACGATGCAACAGAGCTACGTGAACTCGTTGAACGCTACGACCACGACATGGACAAGCTGGATGCCGAAATTGAAGAGGAACGTGCCGAGTTAGCTAGACTCGATGCGGCAAACGCGAAGTTTGCAATGCATTTTGCTCGCATTGACAAGGATCGCCGAAATCAGATTGAGGAGCAGCGCGCGATTGATCTCGCAGAGCGACTGCGCCGAAACAGAGACGCCAACTTGTTCGGCTTTATTCTGAAGATTCAGGCAGTTGTGCGGGGTTTTCTCACTCGCAAACGAATGCGACTAGAGGCGCAGCGTAAGAAGCGCAGAGGCAGGAAGAAAGGCAAAAAAGGCAAGAAGAGAGTAAGTAAAAGCCCACGACGAAAGAAGACCGCCAAGAAGCCGAGTGGTAACGTCCGCGCCAAAAAATGATTGGCTGTATGTGTGATTCATACCGCTGATTATTTTTTCTTCTTCTTTCCTCCACGCTTTTTCTTCTTCTTTTCCATCTCGGCTTTTGCTGCAAACTCGGCCGCTTTCCGAGCTGCAATCTGCCGCATCCGGTCCTCTTCGATCTTAAGCACGCGTTGTCGTTCTTCTTCGAGCATAGCGCGATCTTGCTCCCTCTCCAGCTTGCGCTTCTCCATCCATTCTTCCTGAGCACGAAATTACGGTCAGCAAAAGACTATCAACCAGATTTAAGTTCATCAACGTATGCCTTACATCTTCTTGTCTCTTTGCCAGCTTATCCTGCCGTTCGTGCTCTTTATCAGCAGCTTTCCATTGAGCTTCACGGAACTTCAGTTGCTGAAGCTGCTGCTGCTCAAACAGCACACGGTTCTTCTTGAGCTGTACATCAAGGGAGACCGCGTCGGACGTGGCAATGCGGTTGTTCCCAACGTCTAAGCACACTAACGTGGTATTTCGAGCGAGACCCAGTGCAAGTTGTTTACCACCCTCCCCACCCAGCCGTGTTCGCCAAAGGTTCAACGTGCGTAGCGTCTTGTTTTTCGAAAGCATGCTGCCCAACGCTGCCACTCCAGTGAAGTCCTTCTCTTCGTCTGTTAGTGGATTGCTCTCCAAGTTCAGGTACTCGAGGCTTTCGTTTGTGCTCAGCGCTTCAGCTAAGTCTTTCGCCGCCAGCGGACCCAAACAATTACTTTCCAGCTCTAAACGTCGAAGTGACGTATTTCGCTTAAGCAGCAGCGCCAGCCACTTTCCCGTTGCGTCGTCGAGTACATTGCGGCTCAAATTTAAGGATCGCAGTGAGTGTGTGAATGCCAGCGTCTTGCAGAGCGCTCTAGCACCGATGCTGCTAAGACGCAAGTCTGCATGCTTCGGAGTCTCGTCAGCCTTGGCAAGGCCAAGCCACACCTCCAGCTGTGGGTTCTTCGCGATCTCCTCAACTTCTTCGCGGACTTCCTTCTCGCGCTCCAGCCTCCGCCGATGCACAGTCTCACGCAGATAACTTTTCGCGGCGAATTGAACTTTTTGTTGCATGCGAGACTCCTTCTCCGACGCGTGCTCACGATTGAACTCTTCTTGAAGTCGAGCTGCATCGTCGTTGTAGAAACCTTTAGGTTGGATGCCTCGATCAATCATCTACATTTGCAACGATGTCAGAGCAAATAAACGAATTCAGGTTAATAGAGAGGCCTGCAAGCTGTACCTCGCGACGGATCTCATTCTGCGCGAGAGCAAACGCATCAGGAGGCGTGCTATCATCAGGCGTCACACGTGCCATGATGGCTTCGCGATCTACTGCCGACAGCCTCGAGATGTCGATGTCCGCATCGTCATCTAATGCTGGCTCCTTGCCGCCCACGCCAAGCCCCGACGACAGGTCCAGCATCGTGGACACCTCCACGTAGCAGTTAGCACCTCCGGGCGTCTCTTGCTTTGTGGTCGAGTCCCTGCGTAGCGCCCTTTCATAGAACGTCGGCACCGCAAGATAGCACGAAGTCCGTCAAGTACAAACTCGTTTCGGGTTACACAGCGATTCCGCCTACTCACAGCTGCATCAGCGTTGCAGGGCAGGCTTCTGGGCATGTTGCTCTTGGTCTATCTATCTTCATTGCTACTGAATGCGATACGCTTTACTCCTCTTGCTTCACAGTCTCCTCCGCGAGGGTGTTGGCGCGCTTTGACATGAGGTACTCCGTCGAGGGCGGGGTTGAGGGCGGAGGTGGGATCTCCGTCTCGTCCACTGCAGCAGCAACAGTCGTTGCAGTCATGTCGGCTACCAGTTCAGGCGTACCGTCCGTCGACACTGCAGCGCCTTCGATGGCATTCGACGCATCCTCATCCTCAGCGGGACCTTGGCCGAACTCGTTCGTGCGCTTGGCATCCACCGGGTATTTCCAGCGCTGGTAAAGGTAGATGAAGAAGATGAGGTCGTCACGGAAGCAGCTAAGACGGTGCATCCATGGCATCTTAATCACGAAGGCAAACAGGTCATCAATGAACGTGTTCAGAGACTTGTATACCATGGCACGCCACGGCAAGTGCGCCACCGACTTAAGCTTGTAGTTGATGTACAGCTGAGGCGTCATCATGATGAACCCGAACGCATACACAAAACTTGTCAAACTCGAAATCACCCACGAGTACCAACCCTTGTGCACACCGTAGGCGAGGGTGTACGCAGCCTGGCCGACAATAAGCGGGTACAGCACGTAGGACAGGTGAGCCACCGCTACGCGATCATGCTCGGCAGTCGGTGAATCCTCATAGCTCTCCACACCAGACACAACGAGTTTGTTGTCGGCATCACGCGAGAAAACGATCGCCTTCTTAATCTTCCAGATATCGATCAGTAAGGCAATACCCGACTGAACCAAGATCAGCCAGGATGTGTCGTTGTCCATCAGATACAAGAAGATCACGAGCTGGAAGAACGTGTTCAACACGATGGTGCGCAGCGACAGCCCCACGAGCGATTTCTGGTTCTTCCAGAAGCTCACGTCGTTCTTGAACGCCAAGAAGTCGAACAGCGAGTGCAACAGCGACACCACCATAGTCACTGCGAGCAGATATGGGTTGGTCTCGATGAACATGCTCTTCATGTTGTCCGTGTCGCGTCTGGAGGACGCGCCGGTCGCTTCCTGGTTGCGGAAGTTCTGCTCCATCTGCGTGTACAGCGCGTACTTGTACATCGGTAGCGGATAAAACGATATCTCCAGCGGCAGCGCAGTGACCGTGTCGTTCACGGGGATCAAATGCTCCTCCAGCAGCCAGAACTCGTTCAGGAACAGCACGGGCGTGTACAGTCCAGCTTCCTGGTCCACCACCATCTCAGTCGAGACAAAAGGCGGTGGTGGCTGTGTCGCCGAGTACGTCGTGTGGTCCACCACCACATTAATGTAAAAGGACGGCTTCCACATGGAGATGTACACGTCCGGGTCGTACTGGACGACCTCCTCTTCCTCCTCCTCCTGCTCGGCCTCCAGCAGGTTGCGCTTCTTGACGACCTTGGGCGGCGGCCGGAAGGCCGTGAGCTCCACCGAGCGGTGCACGCAGCCCATGGCGTCGTACGAGCTGTCCGCCGGGTTGGGCGAGCGCCCGTCCTTGGTCACGAACACGTGCGCGAACAGCGAGCCGTTGCTCAGCAGGTGCTCGTCCACCGTCACGTTGAGCGCGCGCACCCAGGCGCCGTCCTCGCGCGCGGCGTTGGGCGCCGTGTCGTAGGCCAGCGCGTCCTCGAACCAGCGCAGCGCCTCCTGCTCGCGCGCCACGGCGGCGGCGTCGGCGGCGTCGGCGAAGGCGAAGTGCGCGTCCGGCGTGACGTACACGCGGAGGTTCATGGGGTCTCTGGCGCGGAAGGCGTTGGACACAAGCTGCGGCTTCTGCACGGCGGAGGCGTCGGGGCCGGGGGCCGGCGCGCTGGACGCCACGTCGGGCCGCGCGCGCGGCGGCTGCGGCGCGAACATGTTGACCACCGACGTGATGGCGTAGTAGATGCACAGCATGCGCAGCATGGGCCACAGGCGGTCCATCAGACTCTCCTGCGCGGGCGCGGCGGCGCCATCGGCGGCGGCGGGGGCGGCCATGGCGAACTTTGACGGGCAAAAGCGTGGGAAGGGGGCGGCGACCGCGGATTGGGTGGAAGGAGGTGGCGTGTGGACCAATCGGCGAGCGGCAGCCACTTCAACGCTCGACTGGCAAGAGCAACAAGCAAGAGCTATAGGTCGCGGCGTCCTGCTTGAGAAGCGGAGCGACAGTCAGCGAGACGCCTCGCGGATGCGCTTGTACGCGCTGATGACGAGCGGATCACCATTGCGGTTCTGGATCTACCCGTGTGATCCTCGCACACGCGCTACTCACAGAGCAAGGCGACATGATTCGTGCATCGAACAACTGCATCATAGAAACTATCGGTCGCTTTTTCCTGGCTACTCAGTTTCTCATTACGCTCTCGTTGCTAGCTGTACAACGACGCCTAGACACTGCTTCGAGCTCTACGGCTTACGAATCGCTATTCGACAGTGCAGGCGACAGCTCTCGAGTCCGGTTTACCGGTAGGTCTTTGTCGCTGCCCAAGTCCACCACCCTCATTTCCGTGTTGGGGTGCAACGTAAAATGCCACATGCGTACATCGCAGATCCAAAACCCATCGGTCAACGGTAGTTCCGCTGAAAAATGTCCACTTCGCTCGTGTCAATAAGCTAGCATTTCGTGAAACCACTACGAAAAAAGTTATGACGTCGATTTCAGCGAGGCCACTAAGAGTGCACACTTGTGAGAGCGGTAGCCGTCGGAGGCCAACAGCCTCCACAGCCTGCCGCTCGAAAGAAGAAAGCAAGAACAAAAGTATCGAAAAGAACCGCAAGTTGTTTTCCCATCGAACCCGTTGCCATAGTTGTAGTTAGTGAAAACAATGCTGCGAGAAAGGGGAAGCTGCCCTGTACTTAGATCTATTGCTGTTAATTCAATTGTGCACGAACAAATGCAATCGAGCGTGGTTATCCTCTACACTTCGAAGCGCCAGCTCTACACTACATTTAACAGCTAGGGTCCTAGTACAAATGACTCTTTACTAGCTTGCGGTACTTCTGGTAGGCAACGCCCACGCCGCCCGCGATCAGCACGAGCATAATGAAGAAGGGCAGGCGCCAGCTGGAGCGCGCCACCGTGAGCTCGCCCTCCACCTCCGTCGCGATCTTCTCGTTCACCTTGGAACGCACATCCGCCATCTTCTGGCCGATCTTCTGTTCCATCATGGTCGTCATGCGGTCCGTCAGCGCTTGGATCTTGCGCTGGTTCTGGCGCTCCTTCTCCTTCAGCTTGTTAATGGTGTTCTCAGTCTGCTCGCGTAGCATCTCGAACCAGTGCTCCGTCTCCACCTGGAAGTTTGTCACGTACTTCTCCAGGATCGTCACCTTGCACGACTGGTCGCACACGTCGCTCTCCATAAGCGACACGAAGTCCTTCGAGTAGTTGTGCGACCACGTCTCGGCGTCCACCGTGCCCAGACCGGCGTCGTTAATCTGGTCGAACGACTGCACACGCAGAATGTCGTGGTTGTCGGCCAGCGCGCCCGTCGACGCCGAGATACCGAAGGTCGCGCGACGCAGCCAGTCGGTCTGGAAGGGCAGGTTGCCCTTGTAGCACGCGGTCCAGGCGCCGTTGTTGTTGGGGTCTACGTCCACCTCAAGCGCGTTGCCCTTGACCTTGATGCGGATGCGCGAGGAGCTGTAGACGGGGTCAAAGTTGGCGCTGTTCGAGTGGTAGCGGAAGGCGGCGTCGCAGCCGATCTTGTTCTCGTCGTTGAGGTCGTCCAGCCGCTTGTTGCCATCGTTCACCTGGATCGTGACGTCCTTGTGGCCGCCGCGGTGCTCCACGTTGTGGAACGTGTCCAGCACGATGCCGAAGCCGAGGTACTTGTCCGTGAAGCCGTGGTTGTCGCCGTTCTTCCACTGCGGCTCGTGCGTGAACCAGAGTCCGACGCCGTCGCCGAACCACTTCTTGCCCTGGCCGTGGATGCGGTAGGTGACCACCATGGCCAGCTCGTCCCTGTCCACGCTGCCCTTGCTCCAGATGTGGCCGCGCTTGCTCTGGCGGTCGGGCGTGAGGCGGATGAAGTTCTTCTTCACCTCGGTGGTGCCGCCGTACACGACGCCGTCCGAGATCTGGCGCCGGCCGTCCGCGTCCACCACCTCGTACGGCTGCTTGAAGGTGAGCGCCGGCAGCGGCGCGGCCGCCGCGCAGCTCAGCGCCGCGGCGGCCAGCAGCGTCAGGACGCGGCGGAGCATTGGGGCGATCGACTGCGGCGAGGAGCGAGGAGCCAGAAATGCTCGAGCGACTGCGTTGATGCCACGTGGGTCGGGGCCCGCCAGAACTGGTACCGAGTACCGCAGGGGATCAGACCCGCCTAGGGTGGACCACACAGCGATCTTGCGCTGAAAAGCTGCGACGTGTGCTGAAACTGCTTGTCGCCGTCGGTCAGCTCGACTCAGGGATGACCAGAAGTGCTGGATAGACGACAGGGAATGTGCAGTTTACTTGGTTAGGACACTATTTACGCTAGCTGCCGGGAAACCGCAGTACCAGACACCTAGCTCTCCCCACCGACGGATCTACAGCAAGTGCGACTTCATCAGCGACTGGTACTTGCGGTACACGTACGCCGCTCCAGCCGCCAGACCAATGAACAGCAGCGCGAATGGCGTCTTCCAGCCGCCGCTGGCGATGTCCGGGTTCTCCTCCAGCTGCTTCGTGATCTTCTCGTTCACCTCGTCGCCCAGCACCTTCTTCGTGTTCTCTAGCGACGAGTCGATGCCCTTGCGAACCTTGGCCTCGATCTCGCGCACGCGGCGCTCGTTCTCGCCCTCCTGCTTCTTGAGCTTGGCCACGGTGTTTTCCGTCTTCTCCTTCAGATCGGAGAAACGGTGCTCTGCGTCGATGCGGAAGTTCGACAGCTCCTTCTGCAGCACGGCGATCAGGCAGTCCGTGCCGCAGTTGGGCGAGTCCATCCATTTCTTGTAGTCCTTGGACACCGAGTTCATCACCATTTCCGAGTCGACAGCGCCAATCGTCGCGTCCGCGAAATCCGAGTACGCGTCGAAGCGGATGATGTCGTGGTTGTCGGCCAGCGCACCCGTGGACGCCGTGATGCCGATCGTGGACGTGCGCAGCCAATCCGCAGCGAAAGGCAGCGTCATCTCGTGGCAGGCCACCCACAGGCCAGAGGCGTGCTCGTCCACCTCCACCACCAGTCGGGTCTTGTCGATCTTCACCTTGACGCGCGAGATGCTGTGCACGGGGTCGAAGTTGGCGCTCTGTTCGTGGTAGCGCACCGCAGCGTTGCAGCCCGCGCGCTTCTCGTCGTACATCTGGTCGAAGTTCTTGGTGCCGTCGTTCACGAAGATGCTGACGTCCCTGTGGCCGCCCTTGTGCTCCGGGTTGTTGAACGTGTCGATGACCACGCCCACGCCCGTGTACTTGTCGGTAAAGCCGTGGTTCACGCCGGGCGTGAACACCTTCTGGCCCGTGAACCACAGGCCGATGCCATCGCCGAACCAGCGCTTGCCCTGGCCGGACACGCGGAACGTCAGGATGGCCGACAGCTCGTCGCGGCCCACGGGGTTCTTCTGCCACAGGTGGCCGCGCTTGCTCTGGCGGTCGGTGGTGAGGCGGATGAAGTGCTTCTTGACGTCGGCGTTGCCGCCGTGCGACCACGTGGTGTTGACCATGCGGCGGCCCTCGGCGTCCACGAGCTCGAAGGGCGGCTTAAACGACACGTCGTCCAGCTTCAGGGCGGCGGCGTAGCGGCCCAGCAGAGCCGCGCACGCGCAGAGCAGCAGCAGCGCGAGGCCGCAGACCTTCATGGCGATGGCGGGGGCGGGGGTCACGGCTCGGCCTTTCGCGATTGACGCCACGTAGCGACTGCGGCGCATTCCGGCCTGGTCCCCCGTCCAAGTCGATGCCGCCCATTTTCAGAGGGTGTGTGGGCCACGTAGATGGTGTGGCGCACATACCCTATGACGCGCCATATGCTCGGGCGTGAGTCACAGTTTACCGCGCCATGTTGCTGCGGCGTGTCATGCAGGCGCCGTCGAGCTGGTTCTTGGTGGTCCCGGCGGAGCGTGTGTGTTTCGAGACCGGCAAAGGCGGCGCGCTCGAAGCCAGGGGGCCGACGCGAGCGCGGATGTGTTGCCAATCAAAGCCGCCGGCAGAATCTCGGGATTGTGAATCCCTGGGTCAACACGCAGTCGGCGTGCGCACCGAGAGCGAGTGGATAGCCCGGCGGTGGCATCATGCGCCCCATTCCTCTGGTAGAACGCGCCACTGCCGACCACTCATCGCTCCGGCGGCCAGCGCCTCGTCACTTCGGCCGGGCGCCGGGCGCTGGCCCCATTGCCTCCCTCTGCCAGTCAGCGTGGCACCACTGCGCTCGGTCCGCTCTGCCCGCAACCAGCAAAGGTGCGTCGTGCTCAGCGGCGCCGTGACGCGAAACTCCCTTACTTTTTGCTGCACCACCTCTCCATGCTGCAATAGAGCGCCAGCCGCTGCAAAACTGCAGCTCTCGCCGCCGCTGAGCGCGAGCACGTTGCAGTCGCAGCAGCAGCAGCTCGCTTGTCACTCGGCCAGGTCCACCTCGCCGAAGGTCCGGTCCGGCGTCGCTGGGCTCTCGGGATTGGTCGAAATCCCCCTCTCGCTTTTCGACCAATGCGGCGCGGCGTCGTCCCTCAGCTCGCCATACAAAGCGCGAGACGTTCCGGGCGACGCTCGCCCATTGGCCAAAAAGCGCGGCCTGTTCTTCCCGCTGCGCTAGGGGGGACTCATTTGCGCAGCAAGCGGCAGGCGAGCGGCGCGGAGAAGAACGAGACAGGCCCGCGCGCGGCCCCAGCAGCAGCCCCCGCAGCGCCCGTACGTATATCCGCGCGGCCGCCGCGCGCGACCAGCGAGACTCACGCACCTGCGCCGCCCGTGTGACTGCAGGACGACAAGCGGCGCGCAGACGCCCGCAGCCATGGAGTACGAGGTCACGTGGGGCGACGGCCCGCTGGGCCTGACGCTGCGCCCCGACCTGGGCGAGGACATGCCGCCCGTGGTGGGCCGCATCACGCGCCAGGACTCGGCGGCCGCGCTGGCCAAGGTGGCGGTTGGCCACATGCTCGTGAGCATCAACGGCATGGACACGGCCCGCCAGGGCTACGACCACGTGGTGGAGACGCTGCAGAAGATCCCGCGCCCCGCCACGCTGCGCTTCCGCGTACCGCGCGCCTTCACAGCCGGCGCCGGCGCCGGCGCCTATCGCGACCCGTCGCGCAGCTCCTCGCGCCGCAGCCGCGGCTCCACCGGCACCACGTGGTCCGAGTCCGGCAAGTCGCCGTCCAACTCGGGCGCCACCCCGCGCAGGCGCGAGCAGTACACGGTCGTGTGGACAGAGGGACCGCTGGGCATGATCCTCCGTCCCGACGACGACGACTGCCACGTGCCGTGCATCCGCAAGATCACAGGCAAGGGCGCAGGCACAGGCATGGAGAGGGCCACGGTGGGCGACGTTCTCGTGGCTGTCAACGGACAGGAAACCAAGTCGCTGGGCTTTCGCAGCACGATTTCGCTGCTGAAGACCATCCGCAAGCCGGCAGTGCTCAAGTTCAAGCGGATGGGACGCCGCATCTCGCGCAAAAGGTCTTCGCAGGAGTCTCCAGGTGGCAGTCGCAGTGTGAGCGGTATCCCGAGCGATATTGGATCGTATGACATCGTCTGGCGCGAAGGCGACTTAGGACTCAAGCTGAAGCCTGGATACCGTGATGTGCCGGTGCTCAGCAAGCTCACAGGAAAGGGAAATGCCAGCGGATTGCAGAACGCCCAGGTGGGCGACGAGCTGGTGTCGGTGAATGGTACACTTGTGGAAGGTGAGGCTTATCAGGATACGTTACGCATGCTGAAGCACTCGCCGAAGCCGGCAGTGCTGCGCTTCCGACCGGGCAAGAACCGCCGCGAATCGATGATGTCGGTGGCATCTGTCACTTCAGTGCGTTCGAACCCGAGTACTCAGCGTGAGGTAAACAAGGTTTCGAGTCGCCACCATGTACCTCTTTACGACCACAACGCTGCTCCGCCTGAGCCTGTGGGCCCGCCTCCACCTGTCAAGGTCGAACGGACAGACCGCGATCGCTCTGACCGCGAGAGACAGAAACGGAAGAAACGAATTCCACTGGATGTGGCACGGGAGCTGGTGGCAGCGTCTCAAGGATCGGACTTAGACCACGCTATTTTCGCTGGTATCCCCATCACCGCCATTGAAGAAGGATCAAAGGAAGCCCATTTGTTGCGTGTTCAGGCCAAGCTTTGTATTTCAAACCAGGCAAAGGCTGAACGTAACACACCAGCCAAGGAAGCGCTGTCACGTGCTGAGCAGGAGGCGAAGGTTCTCCAGGAGGCACTGGAGAAGGTGAAGAACCAGGCTAAAAAGTATGAAGAGATCCTTGAAGCACAGTCGCGTGAGCGCGTGCTTGCTTTGGCGGTACGACACAAACCGGAAGAGGTTGTGAAGCGCCAGAACAACGTGATCCACGAGCTGGCAGGCGTGATTTCAGGTTTTAAGCGCGACTCCTACACTGATGTGGATATCGTGCCTCCTGTGATTGAGGACAACGATCACGTACAGAAGATTATGGATGACTTGCAGAACGTTATGAGCATTCCGGTAGTGGTGCCTACCGCTAAATTCTGCGCTGATTGCGGTACAACGGAGAATGAGTCGAAGCTGGACATGGATGATGACGGTGAGTATTACTGCAAGGACTGTTGGGACAAGTTCCTCAACTTGTCTGGATCTGCCCCTGCGAGCGAGGAAGTACCTGCTGCCGAGCCTCCTGCACCAGTCAAGGTTGAATCGCCTCCGGCATCAGAGGAGCATGTTGAGCTGACCCCACCCGCCCCCGCTCCAGTGGAGGTGCAGGAAGAAGAGGCCCCTGCGTCTCTGAACGACGCACCGTCACGTTCTATGAGCCGCATGGCCATTGAAGACCGTGAGGCTGAGGAGCAAAAGGCTCGTGTTGAGGCTGAGCGCAAGTTGATGGAGATTAAGGAACTTCGTCGCTCAGGATCCATGATGCCGGAGCGTCAGCTGCACAAGAATAATGCAGAACGCTCACGTCGCGAACGACGCGGGTTGGAAGAGCTAGCTCAGGCGCTGCTCGAGGAAGAAGAGCGTGCTCGTGCAGAGGGCAACCTTGGATTGGCTAAGAAGCTGAGTGCCCAGCGTGCGCGCACTATGGCTGAAGCCGCGGGTGAGAGTGCGCACCCAGGCATGACACCGTTTTCGTCGATGGGCAACTTGCTGGCCAGCCACGATACCGAGTTTAGGAACGGACATGGCAGCCCCACGAAATCGAAGTCGGCATCTCCGATTGAAGTCGACACACCGTTGGCATTGAGCCGCTCGGTAAGCGCAGACTCCAGCTTGCCTCCCCCTGTGCCAGTTTTGGTGTCTCCACCAACTTCGCCGGAGCCGATGCCGTCTCCCGTTGCTGCCGCAGAGCATCACGACAATGTGGCAGCAGTGGCAGCGGTAGGAGCAACAGCAGCGGTGACAGCTGCAGCTGTAGCTGTCGCTATGGAGACCCCTGGTTCTCCAACGACAACTGCGGAGGCCACAGCATCTTCGTCTGGTGGTAACGACTACGCTGATGTGAACTCGGACGAGGAGGCAGAAGACCAAATGCATATGAGCGACGAGGAGGACGTACTCCGTGAGGTCGAGGAGAAGAACTTTGCGCTGGCGCGGCAGCTGGACGAGGCCCACAGTGTCATTGAACGTGCGCGTATGTCTATTAGCATGTCCGGGGACGATGACGACGACGAGGCCAACGACGACGGCCTGAGCGAGGAGCAGATTAGTTTATTTAAGAAACTAACGAGTCAGGCAGAGGAGCGCATGTCCATGGTGGACCGCCTGCACCCGCAGGACGACTCGGACTCGGATTCGGACTCAGACTCGGAGGAGGAGGAGGAGGAAGACGAAGGCGTGTGGATCTAAACCCCCCAAGTAGTAGCAGTATCAGCGACGGTGGCGGTGGCAGATATATCCGCGGAGTCGCTAGCTGGCAAACGGGAGGGCGCGCCGGCGGACGCAGCGGGCCTGTACAAACACACAAAGCAAGCGGCCACCCCTCGCCTTAGATTTGGCGGCTTCGCGTTGCTGTCGAGAGGGCAGCAGGTCCTCGTCGCGGCCGTCCTCCCGTAGTGGTGTTAATGCCTAGTATGTGAGTAGCTTTAGCCTTTTACCCCCCATCCGCGTCCTAAGACAAGATAAGCCTTTCATATTCGCTCTTGCCAGTTGAGACTGCAACACGTTGAAGTGCATGTCGCTCGCCAGATAAGTTGACTACTGTGAAGCGAGGCAAAGGTATGTTCTTCAGCCCGACGCTAGCAGTGACGGGTGATCGGCTTCGCTTCGAGTGCAAGCTGGGCGATGGTGGCGTGAAAGCTGCAGACATGATGTCGAGACGACATTACCGGTGCTCCAGAGGTTTCAGAGCTTCAGCTTCTGGTCGTGTAGTTGTAACGGGCCGGCTCGCCTTCAACTCCCATTCCTACTCCTCTGCAGTCGAGCGAAGACCATGGGCAAGAGCGCGCGTGTGGGCGGCCTCGTGCTGCTGCTGTCGGCCCTGGCGCTGGGCTACACGTTCTGGGAGGAGCTGCGCACGGCGCGGGAGACGCTGCAGCTCACGTACGCGCACCGCTCGCTGAGCGCGGACCGCGACGCGCCGCTCAAGAGCGTCACCGTCTACCGCAACGGGTACTCGACCGGCGGCGTGCAGATGCAGCTGAGCGCGGAGCTGCTGGCTGCGCGCACTCGGGAGGGGGAGCTGGCCGCGTATCTGTCGCAGTTTGTGGCGGTGGAAGGGCTCCACGAGTCTGTTGCAGTGGCCGAAGACGGCGAGGAGGAGGACAAGGCGAAGGAGAAGGAGTACGACACACCTGGCACCGTGGCAGACCGGGTCTTCAACGGACAAGGAAAGCTGCTGCAGACCTACGCTGACATCCTGTCAGGCGACAGACTGTATCTCGTTGCACCGGGGCTGCTATTCGTGTGGCCCTTTGTGGAGCTAGGCCATCGCGTGACGGTGACGTCGGAGGCCAGTCCGACCAAGGAGCCCGTGATCATTGAGTCCATCTCCGAGTCACCAAGGACATTTCGTCTGCATAACTTTTTCAGCGGCGAGGAAGCCGACAAGTTGATTAAGCGCACGCTGGAGATTAACGACCCGAGCAACAAACTGCAGCAATCCACTGTGGGCCCCAACGACAGGAATCACAAGAAGCAATTGTCCAAGCATCGCACAAGTGAGAACGCCTTTGATACGGTCTCGGAAACTGCGGTTGCTATCCGTAAGCGCGTGTTCGATGTGCTGTCGCTTGGCCAGTACCAGGATGACATGTGCGACGGACTTCAATTGCTGCGGTACCAACAGAAGCAAGCGTATATCGCCCACGAGGACTACTTCCCGGTGGATGCGACTGCCGACTTCAACTTTGACCCGCACAAGGGAGGCTCCAATCGCTTTGCTACTGTCTTCCTTTACCTTTCGGATGTTGCGCGTGGTGGCCAGACGGTGTTTCCGCTCGCGGAGATGCCTGAGGGCCTTCCGGCCGAGTACGGCCACCCTTCAAATGCAGCTCAAGACTACGAGGCTGCGGGGGCGGAGCTATTTGAGCCGGGCAGCTGGGAAATGGATATGGTACGGAAGTGCTCAACGAAGCTGGCATCGTACCCCTCAAAGGGTGGCGCCGTGCTGTTCTACAGCCAAAAGCCGAATGGTGAGCTGGACCCGATGTCTCTGCATGGAGGGTGCCCTGTGCTCGATGGCACGAAGTGGGGTGCAAACCTCTGGGTCTGGAACAAGCGTCGCCACGGTCTGGATGCAGACGAAACTGCGTGTAGCGTAAGTTTTACGAACCCGACATCTCGCGAGGTGGGTCTGTACTGGTCTGGCACTCTGATGAACACGCTTGAGGCCAATGGCGGCACCATCACATACAACTCGTTCACAGGGCACCAGTGGGTACTGAAGGATGGCGACCGCATCCTGCTCGAGTACCTGGTTGATGCAAAGGATGGCAAACAACAATCAGTTGTCGTTCCAAATCTGGCGGAGGAGGTTGCAAAAGCGAAGACCAACACGAACACGAAGACCAGCGATAAAAATAAGGGCAAGGACGAGCTGTAGATGCCAGCAAGTCAATTTCAGTTCGTACTGCGTGTGCTATCATCGTCTAAAAGGCTGCATATATTGTTATCGCGTTGTGTTGCTGCCTCTAGGCAACTCGACGCTTCTTGTTCTTGCTGCTGGCGACGAAGACCTTCTCTAGCAGGTCCGCGCCGTCCTTACCGTCTCCCAGCGACTGGTTCTGTTTGCTACTGGTCGGCGCCTTCTGGTGGAACGTACGCCGCACCTGCTGCATGGCGTCGTGTGCTGCGTCTCCCTCCTGCTTTTTGTCGGCCTTGCGCGCCTCCATCTTCTCGAACTGCTTGGACTGGTCCACACGCTCCAAGTACGCCTCGTTCTCCTTCTTGGCCTGCGCGATCTCCATGCGCAGCTTCTGGTCGCGGATGCGGTTCTCGTACGCGATCTTCTCGGTCAGGTGGTCCCACTTGAAGCCCTTGAGGTACTTGAGGTTCCACATGTCGTCGTGGTAGTAGTCGCGCTTGCGGCCGCCGATCTGCGTGGTGTTAAGCATCTTGGCCACGCGCTTGGCCACCTTTTTGTCCTCGAACTCGATCCAGCCCTCTGTGTACTTCTGGCGCCGGTTGCCGCCCGCGCTCACGCGTTTCTTGTGCAGCGTCTTGTCCTCCGGCACCAGGTAGATGCGGTTCAGCTCGCCGTACTTGCCCAGCAGCGAGCGCAGCTTCTCCGGCTTCATAAAGGGCGGCACGCGCGCGATGTACACCACGCCGCGGCGCTCCGCCTTCTGCTTGAACTGCTCCATCTTCTCGCGCGACAGCCCGGCCAGCGGCTTGGCCGCGGCGGCGGAAGGCGAGGCGGCGTCCGACATGCTGCTGCTTGTGCGACTGCGGTTGACTGGCGACGACGCGGGGTGGTGTGGGCCACGCGAGACACATGTTGAGTCATCTTTTGCAGGAACATGAAAACCATGTCATTTTTTGAAACTTTACTATATTTTAGAGCAAAACCTTGCCCTGACTAGGTTTTAGAAATCTTTAGCTTATTTACAAAATTAGACGTCAACTTTAAACTCCTTCCAGTCAATACATACAACCTTGTGGCGGAGGTATCAGCAGCACACTGTCCACTATGAGTACACGTTACTATCAGTATAGCTTACTTAGGAACTACAATCATCGTCCGTTTACCTCTATACTATTCACCACATCTCTAACGTGTCAGCAGCGGTCACCCCGCAGCGCCTTTCCAGAGCGGTGCTAGTTAGTATCTCGGATAGCCATGAATCGCCAGGACCCGAATGCGAGCGCTTTGGAACAACTATATCACACTTCGTGATGTACGAGACAGCAAGTTTCCTGCCAATCTACGCGCTGCGAAGAGGTGCCCTGAGATCGTTGACATGCTTCGCAAGTTGCTTAACCACGATCCAACTACACGACCAACTGCTGACGAAGCTGTCCAGTGGGGTCAAATGATGTATGAGACGAGTCTTGCGCAGAAGGCTATGGATCTGGTTCGTTCACCGCGCAATCTGGATATCGTACGTGCAGGAGCTGCTGCATTTACTGAAGCGGTGGTGGCGACCACTTTCTCGCTGAAGGTAGATTCTGCACTGGAGCCCTGTCGTGGTGAGGGTGGCGGAGCGCACCGCTTGCCCAACCATAGTTTATTAAAGCAAGTGTGGGACGTGATCGCCGCTGTGAGCAACGGCAAGGTCGAGATCAAGGTGAGGAAAGTGAGGGTGTCACGATCCAGGAGTTTGAACTGGACCTCCAGGCTGCGCTGAAGGACGCGCCAGGCACTGACGCGGATGGCCCGTAGTAGAGCCGTCGAGGACTTACCCGGAGTGCAGATCGTGCATCGATCGACTAAGCCGTGGCTGGACGATCGCCACAACAACAAAAACAAACAATTATGAGTTAGTAGCTCATCGAGTACAATAAAAAAAACGCCCTGGTCAAGCAGGCATTGAAGCACAGCAATGTTTCACGTCAAACATGAGAATCGATCAAACATGAGTGCTAAAAACATCAACCAGAGGAAGCTGAAGTTTCCTTTTCAAGGGTTGGTTGCCTTTCGTTCCTTATAGCGAGGGCCATGTTGAAGCTACCATGAGGCAACACAGCTCACTTGGATTTCCGCACTCGAGCACTAAAGAGGTGGATCTGCGCACCAACTTCTTTCCCTGCGTCATCGATGCGCCGCCGCGTCACTTCCGCCTGCACCCGTGCCAGCGACCGATGTTTTGCCTCTCGCCGACTTCGAGATACTCTGGTCCTGCGTACAGCACGTAGTGACGCTGTAGTCAGAATGTTCACGAAACTTTACGTGTATTACTTATCCTACTTGTTTATGGTGATGTTAAATTAATGAGTGTATGTGCACTTAATGCAGAACGCAATAGATAACATGCCAGCTCTGGCCAGCGCGCCTGCCTTAGTGCGCGACGTCCTCGCCCAGAAAGTCAAACTGCGAGCAGGACGCCATAATCTCGTCCAGTGAGTTGGTGCTCCACATTTGCGGCCACGCCACCTCGCTCACTGGCTCGTGGAAGTCGGCGAAGATCTCCATGAGTTCACTGTCAGTTTTGGCGCCGAGCCAGGCGGCGCCAGCATCTAGTGACAGCGAAAACAGCGATTCGTCCGCCACGACGGGCGCGAACGGGTCGGTTGTAGCAGCATTTGCGCCGTCGTCAGCCGATCGCGGCGAGTCCGACAGCTGCTTCATAAACGTCGGAGTCTGCGGCGGCGCTGCGAACACTGCAAAGTCCGTCACCTCGGCCATTGCGATGTCTAGTGCTGGTTCGGCCTCCTCGAGCGTTGCCACGCCGCTCACCAGCTGCATCTCTACTTCGTCCGAAGTTTGTGTCTTGGTAACAGCAGCTGTTGCCTGCTGGTTCTTGGTCTTCTTGCTCTTGTTCTTGTTGCGCAGACCACGCTGCTGGCGTTCGTGCTTCTGCCTGTACTTCTGCGCGTGCGTCATTGTCTGGCGTGAGTCCTTGGTGCCCACGTAGTCGGCGATGGCCTTCCACGGCCCGGACGGGTACACGTCCAGCGCCACAAGGAAGCGCGCGTGCTCCTCGCGCGTCCAGGCCTTGCCCTTGTTCTTCTCGGCGGCCGAGCGCGCCTTGTGCGCCGCCCGCAGCGCGCGCGAGCTCTTGCGCAGCGTCTTGAGCAGCTGGTTGTCGGCGGGCGGCACGGCCTGCACCAGCTCCTTCTGCACGCGCTTCGTGATCGTCATGGCGGAGGCTGTGCGCGCGGGTGCGTGCTAGCAGGCAAAATGAGAAGTGGCGGGTGCTGCTGGAGGGCAAGTTGCCTTTTGACTGGCGAGACCATCATTCAGGGGGATCAGCTGCCGATTGCCGCGTGAGTGAGGTTGAAGTGGTTTCAGCCAATCAGCGGTTATGGTGAAGGGGTTTACGCCAATGGATGGACGCCAAGCCATGACTGTCGGACTGCATTCTTTCAGGAATAGATACACTTATGCTGTATCAGAACACGCAGACCTCAACAAATTGCATAATAGCTAGAGACTCAGACACAGTATAAGGGTCGACTATCACGACAGGGAGAGCCACCATCAGACTTGAGAGGTTGCATTTGGCGGCGGTTCCACGTGGTTACCGCTACACTTGCTTTTTGTATGGTCACAAGAGAAAACGACCGCCGGATCCGAGCTCGGCGAGCAGACACCGCGGTGTCTGCAGCCTGCAAGCCACGTGACTACCATGCATGCGCGCGGTGTGGGCGCGGCGCAGCCACGGGATTCTTCTGCGCTGCGTGCGTGCGTCCGCCCCGCGCTGCGTGCCGTCCAAACACGCCGTTCAGATGAGGCGGGGGAAGCCATGGCCTCCCCCCTCTCCGTCCGCGCGGATCGCGGCCGCCAGCAGCGGTGAATCTGCCTCCGATGCAGAGTCTGGAGACGTTCGGTCGGCTTATCTGCGACCGCGGACCTGCTGCTTGGCGCAAGTTGCAGTGCAGCCGCAGCAGGCTGAAGTGTATCCAACCGCGTTCGTCAGACCACGCCGCGCCAAGATCCGAGTTTGTGCAGGCATTGAAACAGTCGCGGACAGAAGCGCCGATGGATACATGCACACCCCGGCCTCGGCGGTGGGGATCCTGCTGGTGTCGGACCGAGAGAGCAGCTTGACGGAGCTGCCGTCGAGCACCCGAATGGTTGAAGCCTGCGCCGGCGGACGGAGACTCCCCTCGACATCATCGCAGATGGCCGCGATGACTTCATCGCGCGGTGCAAGCGCAAGCAAGGCGAACAGCGGACACAGCAGCCCTGCCGAGCGCGTAAAAGTCGGCGCCAACAGCAGAGAGGAAAGAAAGCAGCGGAATGAAGCGGCGTTGCACTGGCCAGCCCTGCTCTCGGGCCCGGGCGTCGTCGAACGACACCAGGATAGTCGCGCCTCAAGCATGTCCCGAGCGGCGGCGCCCGTGCTCTCCGCGCCGCGACATTTTGCGGCCAGCGCTTCTCTTCACGACGTGCGCCGCCCGGAGCCGCTCCCGCGCCTCTGCTGGAGGCGAAGTGGCTGTTCCCCTGGCACCGACCACCGAGCGCCGTTGCAAGCACGCCGATGAGCCGGAGGCACGTCTTCGGGGATGACATGGCTCGGCCCGCGACGAGACGATGTCGCCGAGGACGTGCATGCAGCGCTGACGATGCGGGTCATGCACGGCTCGATGGCGGCGGCGCTGACCTGGCGCTACGCGGAAGGCCGCCGCGTTTTCGTCGAGCTGATGTGCAAGATGAACTCGGCTTGCGCTTCAAAATCCTCTCGCCGCGCAGCGCTGGAGGATCTGCTGCCGGCGAATGCTGACGCGAAGCGCTCACTCACGTCGCTCGCCCCGGCCTCTGGCCGCCGCGTGGGTTCTCGTCCGGGTCGGTTTGCCTGCAAGCAGGCACGAACGGATTATGATTGCCGGCAGCAGCGCGACCGCGCGACAGCGGGTTGCTGCGGATCCAGCGGCGTCTGCGACGTGCTTTGGCGAGGACGAAAGAGGCAAGATAGAGCGAGCTGAGCGCGCGCGGGGCGAGGAAGCGGTCCGCCTCGGCGGCGCCGCCAACCATGCTCGTGTTACAGCTTGCGCGCGCGCCAGGCATCGTGTATCCTGCGCTGACCCATGATATATTGCGATATGAAGGCGGCAGCGGCGGCGGACGATCTTGTGCGGCGCCTCCGAGGCCAGCGGCGGCCGCGGCGAATTTGCCCGGCGCGCGCGAGTCCGGCCTCGCCCGAGTGATATGGCTCCAATCGCCAACTGCCTCCCGTGCGGCTGCGGACGAGTCACCATTGGCAGTGCAGCGGAGTCGGCGGCGGCGGCGCCGGCCTGGATTCGCGTGCCAACACGTCGTTTCGCGCGCAAAACAGCCGCCGCGCTCGATTAACTCTTTGCTGCGTGGGTGAGCAGAGGTTCTGGCGGTCCGCGCTATGCAGGGCGCAGTGCAAGCGCGCGCGTTAAAAGCCAAATCGCTCGGCGCGGTGCGCGATGGAGTCACCTTGATTGCGCGCCGCCGCTTGCGCCGGCACCGCGCCGCGGGCCCGCCCCGAGTCTCTGCGTCGTGGGCGTCTGTGGCGAGCGCTGGGGCTGGCGCTGGCGGTGCGAGCAGCGAGCGGTGCAGCGCCCGCGCCGTGCAGGTGTGCCGCCGCCGGCGCGATACACCGAGGTCGGTGCCTGTTGCGCGCGCGAGCATAAACTTCAACTGCCAAGGAAGGGGGATGGGCGCGAGGTGTCCGGTGGCGCGCTGAAATGATACCGAACCCATCTGGACAGCGTGGCGCCCCGCGCGCGGAGACCGGCCAGTCGATGTGGACCACGCGGGCACCGCCGCGAGACATGCGCCCGCGTATCTTGGCGCTGGCTGCGGCTCGGCCGAGGTGGCGGCGCTGTGGCGGCGGAGGTGCCGCGGCGCGCGACGAGCGGCGTCGGCGTGTTCGCGAGCTGGAGATTGGCAGCGTGCGGCGGTCTGCAGCGGTGGACATGATTGCTAACGCCGGCGGCGCTGTCCGCGGGCGCCGCGGGGCACGGCCCGTTCGAATTTGTTTATCGTGGGACGCGCGCCGGGCAGGCGTCCTGCACGTGCCCGGCGGCCGAATTCGAACGCGCCGCAGATGTCGAGCAGACCCGCAGCTGGACCGCCGAGCGAACCGCCGAGCGCGCGCCTCGCCGAGGAGCTCGGCGGCCGCCCACCGCGCCAAGGCGAGGCAGCATGTCGGGCGCGACGGGCTCCGATGGCCGAGTCTCTTGAAGAGGGGCGCCACGGTACGAACGTCGCACATCGGCGCTCGGCCCAGAGAGTGTGCGCTCACTGAAACCACGCTGGGACACTCGCGTCCCCCTCCTCGGGGAAATGGAACGTGGACGGACGCAACGCGGGGGCTAATTGGGGGCGCGCGCGCCGCTAATCCCGCGCGGCGCGGGCGCTATTTCCCGGCTGGGCGGCAGTGGGTGGGGCAGCGTTGCGGCGCTAATCCGGCGCGCGCGCGCGCGCAACTCGCGGTCTCGGCGCGGCGATCCCGCGCGTTTACGGCCGCAATTCGCGGCCGCGGCTTAGCCTCTGGCCGCGGCGCGTCAGCAGCGGCGCGCCGAGGCTGTGATAGGCACGTTAGCCGCTCGGGCGGGGGAGAGGCGCCGCCAGCAAGCGACAGGGGCAATCCGGAGGGAGCCGTCTGCCCAGCCAGACGCGCGCTCGATCTTGTGTGTCAGTTGAAGATCTGCGTCGCGCGAGCCAAGTGCCAAGCCGAGCGAGGGACATGTCGTTCACCAACATGGTCGAGAGCGCCGCGGGCGAGTGGACGCAGCAGCAGCAGCAGCAGCTGGAGGAGGTCAAGCCGGCGCCCGAGGGCCGTGGGCTCTGGTCGCCCGAGGAGCACCGCCTGTTCGTGGACGGCATCAAGCTGTTCCCGTCCGGGCCCTGGAAGGACATCGCCAACCACGTGGGCACGCGCACGGCGCGCCAGACCATGACTCACGCGCAGAAGTACCGCCAGAAGATCGCCCGGCGGCTGCGCAACGTGCGCATGAGCGGCAAGCACAACCTGCCCTTCCTCATGGACCGGTCCTCGCGCTTCAACGCGCTGCTGAGCAGCGACGAGCAGTTCAACGACTCGATCCTGGCCACGTCGCTCGCCATCGCCGCCGAGCACGAGCTCGACATGCTGGGCGAGGCGGGCGACGGCAGCGCGTCGCCCTCCATGCACATGCAGATGCAGATGCAGATGGGCCCGGCCCAGCCCAACGTCATGATGGAGCCCATGGGCCCCAGCAACACGTACCAGAAGCAGCTGCCGCTGGCAATAGACTTCTCCTCCACGGAAGGCAACCCGTACTACCTGGACGCCCCGTCCTACGAGCCCAGCGACATCGAGTTCGACAAGTGCATGGACTTCTTGATCGAGACCTTCCACCGCGAGACCTGAGCAGCGACAGCCTCCGCCGGCGTCCCCCGGAATCGAAGCGTATTTATTTGATGGGACCCGGCGGGCGTCGGGGACTGCGGGGGAGGGCGCAAGCACTAGAGAGCGGGGGAGGAAGAGCGCGCCGTCGTCGAGCCTGCGTGCGCGAGCGATTCGTGTTGGTGTGTGCCTCGCGAGCGAGAGAATTGTTAAAACAGTAATATATTATGGTAAAGAGCCGTCCTTTATGAACGAACGCCCCGAGGTGTCCGCGACTAGCTCGGTCTCGCCACGCGGGCCGCCAGGATCGCGGGCGCTGCGCGCCATTCATCGCCGCCGTTTGGAGCGCGAGAACTTCAAGGTGGTCCCGAGAAAGATACGCAGTTTCGCCGGCCGTGTCGCCTGCCTGTCAGCCACCCGACACGCCCAGGACGTCCTGGGCCCCAGATAGCTGCGGAAGCGCCCAGCACCGTGCCGGCAGCACGCCTTGGCACCCACGACGGCAGCGCGTGATTCAGGTGCTGGCAGACGGGAGGCTTTCGCGGCACGTTCTCGTGCGCGGGATTTGCCTGATCAAAAAGACAAGAGGCCGCTCCGACGGCCTTGGACCAAGGCTGGGTGGCCGCCGCGGCACCGTTTGCAGAGCCGCCGCTCTCTGTCGGCTCCAGGCGAGGGCATCGGCCGGAGCTGCCGAGCCGGCGGATTGTCGAGACCGCTTGCTAGTCGCGCCGCCGCGATGCTCCATCAAGCGCGCTTGACGTCAAGTGGCCGGAGCGGGTCAGCGCGATGGCCAGCGGGGTGCACGCCCCAGGAAACACGGCAACAGCAGCTCTCTCGCGTTCGGGCCGGGTCTGGGGCTGCCGGCGTATCCCCTAGTTCCGCGGCTGAAGCGCTGACACGCGTGACGTGACGCCAGCCAGATGGCAGGCTGCGCGAACAGCAGCAGCTGAGCGCGCGGCTGAAGCAGGGTAAGCTTCATGATGAGTACGAACAGAAAGTTAAGCTTGGCGAAGCATGCATGAGTCATTGGGATGCAATACGCTCTTCCAGCGGTGCTAAGTCATGAAAACATACATACTCGAAAGGGGTGTACACAGTAATATACAGCAGCAGTTTACGGCAAGCAGAAGGGATCAACAGCACCTTGAACTCATCGGTTGTGTAGACTCGGTACTCGGTCCGGACCAGGCTGATGCAGAGAGCAGCCCGGCCACTTCTCGTCCATATTCATCGCTGCCAGTTTTGAAGCGTAAACGTCGATCGGGCAGACGCTGGGACCAGCCTGGATGGCAGCTCGGCAGACGCCGTGCCAGAAGAGCGTCTATCGAGACAGCGCCAAGCCACCGACGAGCTCCATCAGCAGAGGTCTTCGCGTCAAGTTGGTGCTACCAACTGCAGCAACTACAGCATCTTCCCAGTCGACTAATATAAAGGTGTGCCCCCGCCCAAAAAGAGTCGTTGCCACGGCCGGTCTCGTCTCAGTATGGTAAGCTTCATGATGAGTACGAACGGAAAGCTGAGCTTGGCGAGGCATGCTACGTGCGTCACTGGAATACAGGACGCTCTTCCAGCGGTAATGAATCCTGTGAATAAGGCTTATACCCGAAAGGCGGGTACCTCGGACGAAGATATCCGACAGCAGCTTACTGCCAACAGAAGGGATCTTGAACTCATCGGTTGTGCAAACTCGGTCCAAGACTCCTGGACCAGGCTGACGCGAGGGCTGTACGGAGAGCCCGGACATTCTCGTCCATATTCATCGCTGCCAGTTTTGAAGCGTAAACGCTGGTCGGGTACACACTAAGCAGTAACTCGGCAGACGCTGGTGCGTCTATAGAGACAGCACCAAAGCTCCATTGGCAGTTGTCTTCGCACCAAGTTGAAACCGCCAACTGCAGTAACTACGTCTTCAACTGCCACCGCCTAAAATCCGTAACTACGACTAGCCTCTTTCAGCCGCGTTCGAAACTGTGGGCGGCGGCACCAAAGGCTGGGTCAGTTGGTGTAACGTTTACACACTGAAGCAAAACTTTTCGGCCATCAGCATAAACTCAAACGCGCTCCATCCTTTCATCATTTCGTACTCCACGATTGTGCTCTGTAGTGTTTTGGCGACGAATGCCTTGTGTTGGTCGAGACCTCCTTTCAGCTCTGGCTGGTCGTGCTCTTCGATCTGATCTCCTGTCGCAATCGCAGTCGAGGCAGATCAAGCAGCAGTAGATATCAGCCTCGCAGCAGCAGCCCGGGTCGTCGGCCCCGGTTGCCAGCATGAGCACCATCAACGAAGTGAAGCCGATGGCAGCACCGGCAGCAGCGACTGACAATAGCAAACTCAGCACGATGTCGGTGTAGATGTAGATAGCGCCGTGCGCAAACTCGTCCACCGCCACCACTTCAAACATGCAGGTGAGATCCCAAGTGAACCATGCCAATAAGGTGAACTGGAAGATCAAAGAGTACCCAAACGCTGCGTCTGTCACGAAGCGTGCGCCGTAGATCATGAAAAGCACGCAAGATATTGATACTACTGCAGCGTAAGACAGCGCCCCTGCTACCAGAGGCGACATCAGGTGGCGAACAGGAATTGGAAGCCCATCGATGGGGTCGTCTTTCAGGCGAATGCCGGCTAACATCATCATTATCAGCACCCACGCGAATGTAGCACCACAGTTAAAGAAACCAATGTGAGTATCGAACATCACGCCCAGTCCAACGAACGTGGCGGCCTGCGCTGCACTGAACCACAGCAGAATCAAAATGTTAAGATAGCGTCTGTTGCGTTGGAAATAGAGAATGCCGAGTAGCATGAACGTCAGTGCTGCAGACACTACTAACAGCACAGGGCTGTGCTCAGCAAAGATTGGGATCACTCGGTCGTGCACAGGTGGGTAGAAAGTGGCAAGACCAACAGCAAACCAAACTGCTAGCAGTTGCAGGGCCAGCACGATTAGCAGTTTCCGGCGGAAGGCGGCTTGTGGGCCCAATGGAAGCGACGTGCTTACATCCAACAGCTCTTCCGATACATATCCATTGCTCCAGCACTCTATCCGCCGCGCAATGTAGTCGGGCTTAGTCGCACACGGTAGTGGAAGAATGGGAGTTGCAGTTTTCTGCCGTGCATGGTTTTCTTCAATGCTGTTCGTCAGATCAAGCAGCACGTAATCCACACCCGAATCGCGACCATTGCCATGAGTGTGAGTGTCCGCTTGAGCTGGCACCGAGGGGAAAGGAGGCATCAGCGCCCCAGCGTGGTCGTTTACAGTGAGTTAAAGCAAAAATCTACGCCTCGAAGGTAGACTTCAGCAGGAAGATGGAAGTTTGCGAATGCGTCGAAAGCCACGAGAGCTTCAGGTTTCGACCGGCGCTTGACAACTCCACAAGTCGGTAACGGAAGTCGCGACACCAGTGAAGAAACGTCCCTAGTGTCCCCCCCCCCCCCCTGCAGACACCCATTTCGAGCTCTCCAGGACAGGCTCCTTGAGCTGAACCGTATGTGCAGCACACTTTCCATCGCGACTAAGGCTTGGCGCTGCTGGTCAGACTCGAAACTTCGCAGAATATCCAAAAAGAAAACGGCATACAGCTAGCAGTGGTGACTAGGAAGCAGCTCTGCTAGTTCGAAGCCTCCATCCCATGGCCATCGCTATCACCCAGGCTCTCGAGAAAATCCTGCTGCTGCATTGGCTGGGAACGTTGGAGCAGTGCTTGGAGCTCCATGTTAAAAGCGTTGGTTACAGTCCCGAAGGGATCCTTTTCACCTTGCGAAGCCTGCGAAGCGTGGGGCGGCTGCCGTTGTCGACTACTACGCGGTGGAGCTCGAGGTAGCGCAAACATGGCATTAGCGGGGGGAGGTGCTGGCGCTCTATCTGCTTGGGTTGATGGAAGTGAGAGTACGGGGGGGTCATGCTCGACTTGCCGCGTAAGTCCTGGTTGTGCGAGGGCTTGGCGGTGCGCCAACACATCGCGTAACTCACGCACAAAGTACGGCGTTGGCGAGGGTGTAGTGGTAGCATCAGTTTCCTGCTGGTTTAGCAGCGCCTGCAAGTCGAACCCCTCGTCGCCTGTGCTCGTGCCTGTGAAGACAACAGTGTAGTTGGGGTCTTCTGCAGTAGGAACACGTGAAGGCGAGGCGACAGTGACTGGTTTGGACTCGGAATGACTCTCCTCCTCCTGACTCTTTTTAGGTGTAGCTTGAGGGCTATCATTCCCGCTGGTCAGCGAGCTGAGGGCACTTTCGTATCTGCCCCAAGCTTCCTGCACTTGTTGAACCATGGATTGCATTGCCTCGCGCGAGTTTGCTACTCGTTTTATAGCAGTATTTCCCGAATGCAACTCATATTGAGCTGCAATTACCAAGGCACTCAGCGTTTCACTGCTGGATCGGAGTTCCTGTAGATGCGTAGCTACACCAAATAGGCGGGGCTCTGAAGGTTGGCTCGGCTGCAGCTCACGTTGTCCCTCCGGTTTGTCTGGTTCTGACGCAGAGGAAAGCGCTTTTGCTGGGCCGCTCGTCGTGTTCCATGTTTTGAGATCGATGGTCCAGGCATGCAATGCATGAATAAGTTGATCAACCTCAATACGCATAGATACTAACACACGAAAAATGTAGTCACCACTTTCGACGTGTTCCTGAAAGCACGCACAGGCAAATGTTCGTACGAGTACTGATTGCACAGCGCTCTCTAGCAGTAGTACAGCCCGGCTGCGTTGTTTCGCAAGCGCTGTGAGTAGTAATGACGGGGCCTGAGCGTCAATAGTATCATTTACTGTATCCATGTTCGTGTTGAACCCCGGTATCTTTTTGTCATCCTCATTAAGAAATGTTGAAGTTATCGCCTGCAAATGTTCATTTAGCTTTCGCAGTCGTCTTCGCAGCGGCAAACAGCGCAAATTCAGTTTCACAGTGGACTCATTAACCGTCTTCTCAGCTCCATCGTCATCATTGTTGTCTGCATTACTGGCTTCCAATCTACCGATCGGTGGTAGCAAGCCTGCTCCCAGCCGGTATCCCCGACTCGCCAACTCGGCACGCTTCACCAGCGCCAAACTGGCGTCATACGCGTCATTATACTCCCCCAACGCATCTCCAAGCGAATTTATCGCCCCCACCAACCGTTTTGATCGGCGTCCGTACCAACTCAACAGTAATCGAGCACTCAGCTCCAGCGCAAGCAGCACAAATACTACGACACCAATAGCCCACCCCACCACGCGCAGTAAAAGCCCCGCCCCGCTCTCCCAAGGGGTAGGAACCACCGCAGCTAGGAGTATCGCCAACGCACCAGCCACCATAGCAGCTCTGTGAATATCCCAATCAACTCTCATGTCGACGTCGGCCAGCAGCTCCACCAGCACAAAGTGTCCCCTCCAATGTCCTCCACCTCCATCCGTCATATCTAACACCGCGACTCCCCTCCCCGCCTGTTGCAGCTCCTCCCTGCAGAACCCACTCCATCGTCACCCACTGCAAGGACCCCAACGCTCTCCGCCAGAACCTCACCGGATCGTCGGGTGGAATGCACTCAGCTCCGGCAGCAGTCGCTGCATCGCCGCCAGCTCCACGCGTCTCGTCATCCCTTTGGCCCATTGGCTGCAACTCGTCGCCGCCGTCCGAGGCCGCAGTGGCTTCTGGCGCTTCTTCGCCGGCGGACGCGGCGTCGCCAGCAGCTGCGCCGCGGATTCTCCGTCGCCCGCCTGCGCGTCCAGCTCTGCACATGCGACACGCAGTTAGATCGGTGTCTCGGCAACATGGTGCACTTGCTCGCAGGTCCGTAGACGCCCCACCCGCCAGGTACTGGCCCAGCGGCGACGCCGCCGCCACGGCGATCTCCATGCTCGGCCGCAGTGTCAATAATGACGTGGATGTGGCGCACACAACCCATCGCTGCGACTTCCCGCCTACTTCACTGCCACTTCACAGCGTTACTTTGCGACCGTTTTGCGACGCGAGGCTCATTTGGTGACGCGTCACGAGGCCGGAAGATGCTCGTCCGGCGCCTGCTGCTGCTGGCGGCGGCGCTCGCGCTCTCGGGCGCCGGCGCCGTGGACCGCAGCAAGTTCCGCACGTGCGACAAGACGCAGTTCTGCAGCAAGCACCGCGACGTGGCGCGCGCGGCGCGGCCGGGCCGCGGCTGGGCGGTGGCGCGCGCCAGCGTCCGAGCGGACGCGGACGCCCATTTGGTCCGCTTCCTCGTTGAGGACGCGACTCAAAGAGGCGTTCCGCTCGAGGGCTCGCTAGGCTTTGTGCTTAAAGAGACGCAGGCGGCGCTGCCGGCGCTGCGCGTGCGGCTGCGCGAGCAGTTCGCGGACCCGCAGGACCCCAAGACGCGCTGGACGGCCGACGACATCTCGCTGGAGGCGGCGGCGGCCGAGACGCGGCCGCTGCGCCAGCTGTCAGCCGCTGAGGCGGCGCTCAAGACGCCGGTGGACGAGCAGAGCGTGCTGCTGTTCGCGCCGGAGGCCAAGGACGGCGAGAAGCCGCAGGTGGTGGCGGCCTTGAAGCTGGCCGGAGGCTTCGGCGTGGACCTGTATCTGCACGGAGAGAAGGTGCTGTCCTCCAACGACGACGGCCTGTTCCACTACGAGATCCGACAGGATCGCGCCGACGCCGAGGCGCAGGCGGAAGCTGCGGACCAGGTGGCTGTCGACGCCCACGGAGGCAAAACGATCGTGGATTACGGAGAGGACGGTCTCGCGATCTACGATGACGGCACGGTGCAGAAGAAGGAGGAGCACACGGTCACTACTACGGCCACGGTCGGCGCGGACGGCAAGGTGGAGGGTTGGGAGGAGTCGTTTGGCGGACACACGGACAAGAAGAAGTTCGGCCCCAGCTCGATTGGACTTGATGTGTCGTTCCATGGGTCGGCGGGAGCACCGCGTACACTGTACGGTATCCCGGAGCATGCGACTGACTTCGTGTTGAAGGACACGCTTGAGCCCAACGAGGAGGGAGACGACAAGTGGAAGGTCGTGACCGACCCGTACCGATTGTACAACTTGGATGTATTCGAGTACGAGCTGGACAACCCCATGGCCCTTTATGGCGCAATCCCGGTGCTGGTGGCGCCGAGCAAGGAGAACACGGTCGGCATGTTCTGGAACAACCCAAGCGAGACGTTCGTGGACATTTGGACCGACGAAAATGCACACAGCAAGAGCAGCCACTGGCTGAGCGAGTCGGGTGTGTTTGACCTGTTCTTGATGGCAGGTCCTAGCAGCGCTGACCTGTTCTCGCAGTACACGCTTTTGACGGGACGTGCTCAGCTCCCGCCGCTGTTTGCTCTGGGATACCACCAGTGCCGCTGGAACTACAAGAACGAAGCAGACGTGGCGCGTGTGGATGCTGGCTTCGACGAGCATTTGATCCCGTACGACGTTCTATGGCTGGACATTGATCACACGGATGGCAAGCGTTATTTCACGTGGGACGAGCACGCGTTTCCCACGCCGAAGGACATGCAGGAGGCAGTGGCGCGCACTGGTCGCAAGATGGTAACAATTGTTGACCCGCACATCAAGGTGAGCCAGTCTAAGGACAAAAAGCCGTACTACATCCACACTGAAGCAGAGGAGCTTGGACTCTTCATCAAGGATGAGCAAGGCAACGACTTCAAGGGTTGGTGCTGGCCAGGCGAATCCTCGTACATTGACTTTACGTCGCCCAAGGCGCGTGCATGGTGGCGCCACCAGTTCCGCTACGAGAACTATCAGGGCAGTACCAAGCACCTGTTCACGTGGAACGACATGAACGAGCCGTCGGTCTTCAATGGACCGGAAGTGTCCATGCGCAAGGGCTGTATGAGCATTGCCGGTGTGGAGCACCGCGAGTGGCACAACCTGTACGGCATCCTGTTCCAGCGATCGACTATGGAAGGTCAGCTTGTGCGCCAGCAACCCCCGCCGGAGCCTCTGTCGGCGTTTGCGGAGGAGCTGCAGCTCACATCGGACATGCAGCGTCCGTTTGTTCTCTCTCGTGCGTTCTCTGCGGGCTCGCAGCGTTACGGTGCGATTTGGACGGGTGACAACACGGCTGAGTGGGGTCACCTGCGCTACGCCACCAAAATGCTGCTGTCGATGTCGGTTGCTGGACTTACTTTCGTGGGGGCTGATGTAGGCGGCTTTTTCGGCAACCCGTCCACGGAGCTGCTCACGCGATGGAACCAAGCTGCTGCGTACCAGCCCTTCTTCCGTGGTCACGCTCACCACGACTCGGCACGCCGTGAGCCGTGGGTGTTTGGTGAGCCGACGACTTCGCACATCCGTGCTGCGATCCGTGAGCGCTACTCGCTGCTGCCGTACATTTACACCCTTTTCCACGCGTGTTACGCGCGCGGTATGCCCGTCATGCGTCCGCTCTGGGTGCACTTTACGCAGGAGCCGCAGAGCTTCAGCGAAGAGGACGAGTACCTCTTGGGCGATTCTCTGCTTGTGAAACCGATTGTTGAGGAGGGCGTTCAGGCGACGCACGTGTTCCTGCCATCGGAGAGCGCGGAGGACAAGACGGTGTGGTACCAGGTGACCGACGGGTACAAGCGTTTCTTCGGTGGTAAGACGTATGAGAACGTGCCGGCGCCGCTGGATGCTATTCCGGTGTTCCACCGCGGTGGCACCATCCTGCCGCGCAAGCAGCGTGTGCGCCGCAGCTCGGAGCTCATGCATGATGACCCGCTCACGCTGGTCGTGGCGCTGGACCAGCACTTGGAGGCCCGTGGCGAGCTGTACGTGGACGACGAGCGCTCGCTGGCCGCAGAGCTCGAGGGCGAAGGCACGGTGGTGTCGTTCCACCAGACCAAGGAGGGTCTGCGCTCGACGGCAGCTGCTGCCACCTCGCAGGGCAAGCGCTACTCGTCGCTCATGTGGGTGGAGCGCATCGAGGTGTACGGCTTCCAGTCCGAGGCCAACCTCCCCAAGCAGGTGCTGGTGGGCGGCGAGCGCGCCGTAGAGTTCCACTACGACGCCGCCAGCGATCGCCTGGTGCTGCGCAAGCCGCAGGTGCTGGTCACGGACGACTGGGAGCTTCGGTTCGTGTACGACCAGGCTCTCGAGTAAGAGGCTCCCGAGTAGTCGTAGTCGCGAGCGGCGACACTAGAGTCGAGGAGTTGTTGAAGCTGTCAAATCAGATAAAGCACACGCAGGTGATGCGAACGTAATGCAAGATGGCATTGTCTTGCTAACAGGAGCGCATGCTAATCCAAATCCGCACAACAATTAAAGGCTCACTTGTGCTACCAATGCTCGTCTTCCGTTGCTCATTCTCACTGAAGGAGCGATCGGCGGCATCGCCGTTCGGATCCTTCCGCTTTGCAGAGGACAGTGCCACCATTAGGCACGCCCTAACGGCGGGTTAACTCTACGCATACTCCATGCTGGCGCAATGCCTGCAATCGCCGTGGGTGCAACGCCGCCGCGAACAGCAAAGCGCCTCCGTCTGTCCTTGCCAGCCTTTCCCCTCGCCGATGTCGCTAGTCAGACCAGCTAGTCAGATGTCAACCCAAGTTTTGGTGTTAGGACGGGCGCGCGCACCGTTACTAGCGTGACTTCAACTTCGCGCTGTCCGAGCCGATTGAGTGATTTCCCGCCGGCCAAAGTTTGCGCGCTGCTCGCACCGCTGGCAGTTGATGCGGCTGCGCCGCCTCCGCGCGGCGATAGAGAAGGCGTCGCAGACGGCAAAGGCGGCGCGTCTTGTCCTGCCATCTGCCGGCCGGTCGCCGCGTGCTGACGGAGGGCGAACTAAAGCATTACCGCAAAACGTCTGGTCGCGGGTGCAACTGGACAGAAGGTCAGAGGGAGAGGACAGTCGCCGCCGTGGTCCTGGGCGTCCGCGCGCGGCCGCCGGCGCTTTCTGTCGCCTCCAGTTCCTCATTCTCCTTTTCTCCCTACTCGAGGCAAGCCTCCAGTCCCTAGCTCCCAGCAGCGCCGACCGCCATGAAGCTCAGCGCCATCCTCCTTGCCGCGGCCGGCATCGCGTCCTCGGTCTCCGCTGCGACCTCGTCGAGCGGTTCCGCCGCCGCCACGACGACCGCCACTACGTCCGCTACCAGCTCCGCTGCCGGGACGGTGGCCCCTGATGCCACCACGGCGTCGGCCGGCACGGCTTCGTCGGCTGCTGCCACCACCGCCAGTTCGGGCGCCACCACCGCAACGGTGTCGGGTGACGACGTGTTTGCCGGTCTCGAGACCAAAACGTACCCGGAGGACTCGTACCACATGCCGGCAGTGCGTGCCATCCACGCCCGCGTGCAGAGCGACGCCCCAATCCTCGTGGACGGCGTCTTCGTCTCCAGCTTCGGCGGCGGCGAACTTGAGGCTGGCTACCTTAGTGCCATGGACACCGTCAATACCGCGTCGGTGGAAGGTGCTTTGATGTACGTCCAGGCCGAAGGCATCAACGTCAACGTCCGTGCGGAGGAAGAGCGCTGCGCGCGCAAGAACGACATGGCCAACATCGTGTTCTACGAGGTCATCATCGTGCAGACCAACGAGACGCTCGCGCAGTTCCAAGATTCCTGGGGCAAGACGCCCGAGTACGGGCCCATGCTCCCCATGGACGGAGGTCGCTGCACGCCACTCTCGGGCGACGACGACTTCCCTGCTGGGTGCTTGCAGTTCAACGGCGACGACAAGCAACCCAATGTCGGCCCATTTGTTGGCGCCGGCATTAAGGACGATGATGTTCGCGCTCCGTATCCGGACAACTACTGGTTCTCCTTCCCGGGCACGTGCCCGCTGGAGGGCTGGGGTGACAAGACGGACGAATGCCGCAACAGCACCCGCAAGGGTCTGTGCACCTACGGACAAGGTCCCGACGGTGTGGACTGCACCTTTGCCTACAACATTCTGGGCTGGGTGACCATCGACGACGTAGTCGGCATCACTGCCATCGAGAATCCTGACACTGGATCGACCTACGCCAACTTCACGGAGTGGTGCATGGCTGACTCCAACAACACCGAGTTCGCTGCTGATGCCGACAGCGGTGAAATGGAGACTGGCCTGCCTTTCTGGGAAGACCCGCTGAACACAACGGCCAACGCTGCCCGTGCCGAGGCTGTGGTTTCCAAGTATGAGGAAACGCTTAAGTCCGGCTCCAGCCAGATTGAGGACACGCTCGTTGCTGCCTTCCGTACTTTGCCTACTCCTGAAGAGCTCGCTGCTTCCAACCCGCCTTGCTACATGACGGTGGAGGCCTGCGGCTCTGGCAACGGATGCAAGCGCGTGGGCTACTCTCAGCTGTGCACGGAGTGTGAGGCCGGCGAGGGCTGCGCAACCAGCGGAAGCGGCTTCGAGTACCCCAAGCTGGAGAAGGCGTACACCGAGCTGTCAGAAAACGAGACCACAACTGTGATTGACGGGTCCAGCAACAACGCCACCGCCTCTGGCTCGGCTGCTGGCTCTAACAGCACCAGCGCAGCATCGTCTCTGACCTTCACTGCTGCGTCAGTAGCGGTGGGTCTCTTGGCTGCGGTGCTCGCACTGTAAACCGACTAGAACAAGCGTCTGAACGATCGAGTGGAGCCTCGGTCGATGTCCATTTCGCTTCCGAGCTTTTGACTAGTAAATAAAAAGGTTTCAGTTGTTTAGTTACATGCTCTTGTCGATATTTGTTTTTTTGATCCGACTTACAGGAGCATTTCGCAAAAGATTCGAAAGCGTGAACATGAATTCTATAGGCGATTGTTCCTGGATAATTAAACTCAATGAAGAGCTATTTCAAGAGACAAATTGCTAACAATAGGGGGTTTCAGTTTATAATTTCTCGTGATATTGCTGTCAAAGAGTGAGCCAAGAAATGAGCCTCATCTTGCATTTTGAGGCATTTCAGTTCTTACCAGATCGGATGCCATACCGTCAGCACAGCCCCTCCCGTTTTCTATTAGCATGCTTCACTAAACGCTTTTATGGCTTCCCGTACACACCGTCAACGCTGTCGGGCCTTCAGAAGCTGAAGATCGTCATCCTGAACGATGTTAGGAATGCTGCGCACGACATCACCTTACTATTTAAGTCTGACACGCTGCAGCGAGCACGATGCCTCGTTATCTTAACTCATTCAAAGAGGGCAATTGGATGTTGCGCTAGTAGCGCTAGAACTTATGGTAAGACACGAATGAATGCTACGACACGCTGTCGCCCAGTACTGCTTTCACCTACGTAAGTTGTGTATATCCGAACCACCTCCCGCTAATGCTCTTGTCTCTTCTTGGTGGATCCGCTGTCCAGCTCTACGCAACACAAGCGACGGCCCGGTTGCAGCCCCAGCTCCGTCTGGTGCTGCACCGTGTTAGTCTTCAATTTGGGATGACACGTTGAGCTCGTGGCTGCGCGTGCACGACCCGCTCCGAAGCTTGTCACCCGTACAGAGCGAGTAGGTGCTCGTCGACACGCATGTCATTTGAACAGACCTTAGCGAGTCGGCCACCTGCTAGCAGAAGGTCATGCACTGATACACGAGCAAGAAGCGCTGCAGGACGCAGCGCAGGACACTAACTTTAACTTCGTCTCCGTTCAACCAATTGATAAGTCTGGCTTAAGCGATGCTGATGGTCGTATTTCCTGCTTCTTCACCGGCCAATCTCTGGGTGCTCGACTCAACTTTTGCCTTGGACTCCTTCTGCCGATCCGCATTCGCCATTGCAGGCCCTCGGCAAAACACTTGATATTGACTGTCAGCATATGTACCCTCCTCAATTCGATAGCATCATCGCTGACAGGGCGTGCAAGGAATATGTTAAAAAGATGAGCCCCCAAAAAAAGAGCTTAAGAAACGATAAACTGAAACCCCCTAATTGTAGACTTTTCTACTACGTAGTAGATGCTCGGAGTTGGACAAACGGGACGTTGTTCCTTTCAATTGGACACACGTGTATTTCTTTCTTAAGCGAGAGAATACATTTAGGTAATACAAATCCACCGACTACCACTGCACGACAGCCCTTCAGGCTCGGGTGGTGCCAGTTTCAGGCCCTCATGCACCTCAGGAAACAAGTGTGCTTTTAAGCACGGCGTGGCTGTTGTTATTTGTTTTGCGCGATACCAGCGTCAGTGTGGTGTTTTCGTGGATGATGGCATTTGGAATGAGCTACGGCAGCGTTATGACCAGCTTTACAGTAACGAAGCAAACCACCATGGACTTTGCGTGTCACTTCCTACAAGTTCCAAGTTCCTCAACTGGGTGTTGACCGTCCTAACACACACAGCGCTATTACTACAACATCCCACGCTGCGCTCACTCCCACAGTCTCGACGCCCGACAGGACTGCGCTGCGGCTTAGCCATCGCTAACAAAGCTGGTCCAAGCTTTACATCTTTGTCCTCGTGCTTGGTGTTGCCACAGACCACGTGCCACCGAGAGTGAGGCGAACAAAGACGCACGCATACATCGACTTGTTCTTGATGTACGTGGACATTATCGTTATTGCTGTCGTGACTCACTCTACCTTCACCGAGTATACCGACTGCGAGAGCTCGTCCGGCTTACATGCAGGAAGAAAACGAGTGTTCGGCTCTACACAACATGCATTAATCGACAAGTTTACGGTACGTGACTATGACTCCCATCATATTTTGCCCCTAGCTCAGCTCATCGCGTAGCAGCATATGAGCAGCTATGAGAACATTACCGACTGACGCCCACGTAAGAAACAGGGGAATGAAGGCTCTCCGTTGCTGTAGTTGCGCGAGATTAATACCGTTCGTTTCAGCTAGAACGCTCGACACATAGTCCACAACCACTTCCACGACTAATTGGATGCCAACCATCGAGAGCTGAAGTTAGGCCACTAGCAGTGTCTGTAAGCCCGTGCTGAATGCAGAAGCCGAATTTGGGGATAGACTCTCACCTGGTTCGATACCAAGCAAATACTTTGGGTGACTCCAAAAAATGACAACAACTGTGTAGGCACAATTCCTGGGCCACGTACTCCAATAGCATGTCCACGTAAACCTCTGGTGAGTGATGTCGAAGCAACGAGCTTTCCAAAGCTCGAATACCTCCATACCTTCAGTCCGAGTTTGATGTCGCCCAACTGAAAACCCCATCGCAGCATCTCGCGTACCTTTGACGTGTACGTGATTTGTCCTAGAGTTTAGTCGTCGCACGATATCAACCGCCCGTTTTGAAAAGCCGTTTTTGGCTTTGTGAAGCCCTCGTGCATGCTCCTGGTTACGAATTTCACGAAACACTAGCTGTGTTTTGACCAGCCGAACAAGAATTTCAATTAGCGCCATGGCCAATGTACCAGAAAGTTGAGAACTGGTGTTGTGAGCATGTAGCAGTGCGATACGCATCTGGGTGTCAATTGCGATAGTCGGTGTACCAACTATTACGACTATAATGCGGGCATTCCGTAAGCGGCATCGAAGAACGTAACAGCTTCGCAAACGTCGAACACCGCAACCCATCGTCTTTTCAGAAAGATGTTACCTTTTGGTAGTCGCACGATACATCTTGAAGTTTGATCCTCGTCAACATGGCAGGGATCAAACTTTAAGATGTAAGAGAGCTGGCAGCGTCAAATTGAACCGATTCTGGTGCTAGGAAACCTGAAGTACAACAAAAGGTTGCTTGTCGTCAAACTACATCTTTTTAGAAGATTCAGACCGAGAAGATCACAACAAAGAAACAGTGTGATAATGTATCAGCAACCGGGACGAGTGCAACCAGCGCTTTTCAACTAGCAGACAACGAAAGCAATATGCATCTTTGTTGTTTCCATCCATACTCTCCTCCCTCTCCATCCAGAGTTTCCACTCCCCAAAAAAGTATTCTCGCTTCCCTCCATCAGCAACAGCCGCTCTTGGCCTTGCCAGTGTCCACGTGCGTGGCTCCCCGCACTCTCAGTCCGCTACTCCTGGACGCGCCGGGGTTGAAGTCGTCGTCTTCCACGATCTGAATGGGCTGGCCCCTTCCGCCGCCGCGACTTCTCGGCGCCTCCTCTGCCCTGCTGCCCTGCGTCGCCTGTTGCTGCATTGGCGTCGGCGCCGGCGCGTGCTGCTTCTGCTTCTGGCTCGGCGGCGGCTGCGACAGCGGCGCGTCGTCCTCGTCGTCGTCGGCGATGAGCGCGCTGCCTTTTTTCTTCTTGGCGCTGGTGCGCCCCAGCATGCGTCGCGTGAGCTCCACGAACACGTCTTCGAGTCCGCGGTTGAGCTTCGCAGACGTGTCGAAGTGCGCGGCGCCCACCGACTCGGCGTAGCGCTTGGCCTCGTCCTCGGGCACCTTGCGGTTGCGGTGCAGGTCGCTCTTGTTGCCGGCGATGCAGATGGAGATGTCGTCGCCCACGATGCGGCGTAGCTCGCGCACCCACGTGCGCACCTTGCGGAAGGACTCGGCGTCCGTGATGTCGTACACCAGCAGCGCGCCGTCGGCGTCGCGGTAGTAGATGGGGCCCAGCGCGTGGAAGCGCTCCTGGCCCGCCGTGTCCCAGAGCGAGAGCGCCACGCGGCGGTTGTCCACCAGCAGCCGCTTGTCCAGGTACGAGGCCTGCAGCGTGGACACCTGGCGCTCGTCGTACTCGCCCTTGATGTAGCGCAGCAGGATGGACGTCTTGCCCACGCGGCCTGCACAGAAGGCAGGCACGTCAGCGCCGCCTGCCGCCCGCCGCCGCGACAACTCTGCGAACACGCACCTTCGCCGAGCAGAACGACCTTGAATTTCCGCGTGGAGCGCTCGCCCATGGCGTCGGAGGCAGGGGGGCGGCAGACGCTCGAAGTCGGGCCGGCCTTTTGCGCGTTTGCGTTCTGTTCTTCTCCGCGCAGATTTTGGGGTTTTGTGACATTTTGGGGGCTGCACCCTTTTGCGCCAATAGCGAATTGCGCAAAATAGCGAATTGCGCCAATAGCCAATAGCGCGGCCGCCTTGAAGCCGAGAGATGCAGGCGCGGCGGACGCTGCTGCTGCCGCTGCGCGCGCGCCGGGCGGCGTCGCGCGCGCGGCGCCTCGAGCTGGACGAGCGGCTGGGCCGCCGGCTGCGCGAGACGGCGCGCGAGCTGTCGGTGGAGGTTCTGCCGGCGCTCAAGGTGCTGGCCGAGAGCCTGGGGCTGCTGCGCCAGAGCCCCGCGCTGCGCAGCTGGAGCGCCGCCGACTGGCTCGTGGGGCTCTCGGTGCTCGCGCGGCACCGCACGCGCCAGCGCGCCGGCGGGCTGCACGACGAGGCGCACAAGAGGCCGCTGGTGGTGGACCAGGTGAGCGCAGAGGCTGCAGCTGCTGCAACTGTTGCCGTCGCTGACGATCGTTGCCGCTCGCGCAGCAACTGCTGGCGCGACTGCTGCGCTACGTGCGCGTGTGCGACGCCGTGTACGCGTCCACCGTGGCCGGCTTCTGCGACCAGGCGGGCGTGGCGCGCGCTGACGTCCTTCGGGCCCACCCGGGCGGAGTGGTGTCGCCCCGCTGCGTCGTCGTGGCCGACCACGAGCACCGGGAGCTGCTGCTGGCGGTGCGCGGCACGGCGTCGCTGCTGGACTTCTGCACCGACCTGTGTCTGCAGAACGAGCCGTTCCAGCACGGCCAGGGCCACCGCGGCATGGTGCACGCGGCCACGTGGCTGGTGCGCCACCTGCGCAAGGACCTGCGCGAGCTGGCGGAGCAGTATCCGGACTACCGACTGGTGGCCACGGGCCACAGCCTGGGCGCGGCCGTGGCGGCGCTCAGCGCCATGCAACTGAGACACGAGTTCCCGAACATCCACTGCTACGCCTTCGGCACGCCCGCCTGCGTCACGCGGGAGCTGGCGGATGAGAGCTACGACCTGGTGACGTCCGTCGTCAACGGCTACGACTGCGTGCCGCGGCTGCACCAGCACTCGCTGCTCAAGCTGCAGGATGAGATTCGACGCTTTGACTGGCGCGCGGCGCTGCGCCAGATGGTGGCGGACGAGATCCGCAAGCAAAAGCTTGCCGTGGAGAAGCAGCAGCGAGCCAAGCTCGAGGAACTGCAGGCAGCGTTGAGGAAGATTGACGGACTGCAGCTTAAGCAGAGAACGAGTGAAGCAACAGCTAAATTGGATGAAGTGAAAAAGGTATGATCGAGGGAGTTGATTGTTGGCGAGGTGAAAACTTATTGTGCTGTTTTGCTTGCTGTTTTTTTCTTATTTTCGCGTACAGTTTGCATCCACGAATATCAAGGAGTTTGCAAATGATGTGGATACTTTGGTCGCTGATAAACTGGACGCTGCTTTTTCCATCTTCAAGACGGACAAACTATCTCTGGAGCACGTCACTTTCATCAAAAATCTACTTAAGCTTGAAGACATCAAGAAAGGTATCGAGGTGCATGCGGTTCTCGCGATTTCAGGTCAACTAACATTTTAATGACGCAGGGGATTCGTTTTGGTGGAAGCGCATGGACGAGAGTGTTCTTGCCCTTGAGCGTCTATCAGCAGCAGTCAACAAACCTGAGGAGCTGGAGCGAGTACTAACAGAACTAAAAGAGATACTCCACAAAACGTCCGCAAGTACGCGAATGCTACTCAAGAGCGAAGACGAATCTGGTACGTGGTTTCAAGGTCTGGTGCCAAAACTTGCTGGTTGCATAGGTATCTAATGGAATTCTTACATGAAGATGCCATCGCGGAATCTACTCAGTTGCAGCTCTTCCGCTCACGAATTAACGGTATTATCGACAAAACGCGCGAGTCACTCAAGACACGAATCAGCGAGCAAGTGTACGTGTTCTCAGCTTTACCCTTTGACTGTACATGTAGTTACACCGAGCTGAAGTGTTCTTTGATTTTTCACAGATCGAAGGTGTCAACAGCTGTAACCTCTAACGTGAAAGACTACGTCGACACGATAAAGGAAGAGACAGAAGCTTTTAGTACAATCGTGCAAGAAGAGATGGACGATGTCGCGGACGCTATCTCGCGCAATCTGCCTTTTGTCGTTGGACTGAACGATAAAAACGCCGAGGATGCTCAATCGCCCGCCCAGTCTGCTACTCTGAAGAAAGAAAAACACCGTCATGAAGTATTTGCTGATGCTGACCCTTCTGAGCGAATTGAAGGCGAGTCGAATGAGGAAGGCGAGCAGCAATGGGAGAAGCTCAAGCAGGAGCAAAGGCAGTGGGAAGATGACAACATGCTGCGCCACGACCCGCTGTTTCCCCCAGGACGCATTCTTTACTTGAATCGTGTGGTCGCTCCGGGGCCATCACTACAAAGCTCGAGCGCTGTCGATAACAATGCTGACACGCACAAAGTACCGGACATTATCGAGTTTGTGGAGGTCGCAACGGACGACTTTGGTCGCGTTGTTCTCTCCAACCGAATGCTACTTGACCACCTTTGCACTGACTACGAGCGCGTTCTTCAGTCGCAAGCTAAGCTCTTGGAGCCTGTGTCCAGCTCTACCTAGACAGTTTTGATCATAGACAACACGTAAAGGACGCATGAATTCAAAGTTCACTCTCTTCATACAACCACGCATTCTTACACAAAACTCAATATTTCGTTGTACAGAAGATTTACGGCGAGTCCCCCGCGCGTTGCGATGCTTCCCTCTCACCTGTTGGTGACAAAGGCGGCAAACTCACACGCACTTCGCGAGCTTCGCGTGTCAGGAAGTCGAGCATTGCAACGCTGCGACTGATCACGGAGTGCATGATCGCCGCCTGTAAGAACATGTTCAGCGCCTCTTGTCGGTGTTTCGCCACTGGAGCTCTGGTGCTTGGAAGAAACGTTCGCGGCGGGAGTGGTGGAAGCCCATCAAGAACATATCCAGCCGCCTCGAGCTTTGCACACAGCTCACGGAACTCACTGAAGCGGCGGAAAACAGTCCACTGGTATGGACCTCCGTAGACTTGAATTTGGAACACACTGAACGACAGCAGCTTATCGATCGCACGATTTGGGACGTTTGCGTGCGCATCCTTGTTCTGGAGATGGCAAACCTCGACACGCACAGAGCGAAGAGGCTGTGACCGCAGATCGTCATTGGAGAGGCCAGATACTGTTGTGTCTTGAACGTTCTCCATCAACACGTGCAAGTCCGTTCGATCTTCATCGTTCTTCAGGAGGCCTGCTGCTCCATTATTGAAGCGTCCGCCACCAGTGATTCGAGACTCCTCTTGACTCTTCTCGAGATTTAATAACAAGTACCGCGTAGCTGATACATCCACACGAGCTGAGTCCACCGCTACGCGAAAGTTGGTCGCTGCCACCTCGTTGTCGCATTCAATATTGTACGACCTCGATGGGGATGTGGACTGGCCAATCTTCAACGTAGCACCTTCGACAACAATCTCGAGCGTGGAGTCAAGCGCAACCTCCCACAGTTTCTGACCTGTCTTGCCGCTCAAACAGATCAAGCGTTTGTCCGTAAGTAGCAAGAGTCCACGGTGCGGCTCGATGCCATAGTCCACGTGATAGACGTAACTACGTAACACACAGACAGGTTAGCATCTTAGTCGTTTATATAAATTGTAGAACAAAACGTTAAAGCGTACTCATCGGTGGCATCCAACGATGTCAGCAGCAACACCGCATAGCCCCGAGCTTCTCGTTCCGAGTAAGACACAAGAACGCCATCCGAGCTGCAAATGAAAAAAAAATATTGATGAGGACGCACGATCACAATACACCGTTCAGCTTTTTACGTACCAGATACGTCGCGGTAACCTGAAGCGCGTGACTGTGTCAAATGAGTTGCGATCTGTACCATCCAAGGACTCGGCACTTGTTTTTGCTCCTCGAGAAAGACTAGTGAGCAAGTCCAAGAAGCCGGCTGTGGGCTTCACGATCAAGCCTGCGACACCCTTGCCGATACCAACTACGAACCCACCAGCACCGTCTTGCTCCGCTCCGCGCACTGGTGCGGCCACAACACCCTTAATGCCATCCCAGACGCCTCCCACAAGTCCTTTGCTTCCTTCTGCAATTGCGTCCCCTATATCGTTGATCTTCTTGATCTGACGCGTAGATGCTCGCTGTCGCTGCACGTTGTATTGCTCATCCATCGCCAACAAAGCAATACCCTTGCCTAGGGTTTCTGTAATTTTGCCCGTCGTGTGGAAGATGCCGACGGCCGTATTTCGAAGTAAGCTCTTTGAGCCCTTTGTCATCCCAGTACGCAGATTGTCGATGCGCAGACCGTTTTCGTCCTCTAGCAACATCTGAGCTGGTGTGTAGAAGAAATCCTTTACTCCCGTACCGAGCGTGCTTACAAGACCAATGGGGTTTCCCAAAAAGTCTACAGATCCCATAATGCTGTACCAACTACGCAAACCATGATGTAGGTAGTGCTGCATTGCATAGAATGCCAGGGTGTGAGTTGTTTCCAGCAAATTCTCAACGTAAAATTCCGGGACGCGGATGGGGGCCTGATCCAGATTCGATACCAGTGCCGCTGCTGCACTAATGAGCGTACTTAACACAGACGACATGTCCGGCGAAAGCTGCACACACAAGATTAAAGCATTAGAGGTAGTCCAAACTAGCAGCACAAAACAAGCTCAAACACCTACCAGTGATAGCAGCAACGATCGATCCGCAGTACTCGTGAAGGTTACGTTGACCTTCACAGGGCAAAGCAAGAGCCACCGCAGAAGCACCTTCATGTTCGAACCTCCGCCATTTCTTGTACTGCCTAAACGTCCACCAGCTGCTGTCGATAACAATGTCGGTGTAGACCATTCAATCTCCAGCAGTTTTAACGCCAAGTTAGAGCCAAATTCATTCTCCGATCGCTCCTTCTGCTTGGTTGTTCGCGTACTTGACGCTGTATGCGACCATTCCACCCCTGAAAACACATGAGCCAACGCCACAAGCGTCGCATCTTCTAGTTTAATTTCCAACTCTTGCAGCTGACCGAAAATGTAATTAAACTGAATCACGTTCGGTTGGCGACTAAAAACTGCCATCAGCTGCAGTGTCGGCAATAGCATCGGGCTGTCTGGTTGTCCACTCGTAGTGTTATTCTTTCCTCCATTTTCCTGCGTCATTGTATACCCTTCCTCTTGCATCTGTGCATCCAGAAGCCTCATCGGACGCAGCAGCACAGGATAATTCGTATCGAGAAGCTGATTGTCAATCTGAAAATGGCCGACCCGAGCGTTGATTACTTGTTTTCCGTCAGAGATCTGACCGTAGCTTAACTGGATACCAGCAGATGCATTTTGATCTGATAGCGAGATGCAAAGCACCTCCTGAGGTTGTTGAGGCCCGGATGCAGAAGCCACTGAGCTCCACGCACCATCATCCACAACAGAAATACAGATTCGGGCGACTTCAAGCTGGAAATGAAGGCTGAGGTCACCGTGTTGGTGAGCGGCTCGCAGTGGGTTTATAAAATCCCATTTCAGCGCTAACCTTAGTTGCCCAATCATTTCTAATGCTGAGTGCTGATGAGTTCGTTGCTGTGGCGAGTACAATGCACATATGCGTTCATTGAACGTAAGTGCTGAAGGCTCAGCCATTGGATTTCCATCCAGAGACATTGGAGTGGACCCATTTGAAAGAGATGATGGCGGCAACGGTACCCAGCACTCTGCTAGAAGCACATCAAACCGAGAATCCTGCTTACTGTGGTCAAGATGATCCATCATAGCATCATCGCCAAAGAAATACAAGAACGGGACGATACTTGACTCCTGCGAAGCTGACAGACCATGATCTGACGTTTCATTTCGCAAGTATACACGTACCAAAACTTGTTCGTCACCAGAGCCAACGGCAGGCTTGGTGTTTGCTGTTTCAACAAATTCGACACGTCGATTCCACTCTGCGTCATACTTCCTTACACCCGTGTCTTCATCCGTTGTCTGGGCGCACGGAGGTCTTGATGTATCACTAAATGTCATGCGTTCGGGTGTTGTAGGTTGATACAAAAATGACAATGTAAATGTTGCTCCAATGAGTTGCTCTTGACTTTGGGTACCGACCCCCTCTCCCCAATGCATTGCCTTTTCGATCACAGCAAATGATGCGTCACGGTGAAGATTCACAATCGATTTGTTGTTCGCTGCGACCACGGTGTCACCGATACGAATTTTTCCTTCATATACCAGAGTTCCACAAGGACCATCGCACACGACACCTTGAACAAGCACACGACCGTTTCGATACACCAAATCAAGTCCTAGCATTTGTCCTCTGGGGAATTCGTACGTACGAACTTGCTGCAAGTGAGCATTGTTTGCTGGCGCTGACATTGAGGTCCGATCTGGAGAGGGAGCCTCATCATTTTTGTTTTGGTCTGCTTGTCCAGAAGATGCTGTCGAAGATTTCGCCACTGCAGATAAAGCTGAACGTGTAGACTCCTGATACGTGATCGTGCAATACACCTTTGGCTCTAAATGATCCGTTGTTCCGTGCGTGTGCTTAAAATTTGCTCGAATAACCTCTGTGGGGACTTGAAGATTGGAAACTCCAATAAGAACTGCAGTCAACCGCTTTTCGTCGCCCATTTCTTCGTACGTGCCGTCACTCGTAGACTCGTCAGTAGTCACCGATACTGCAGATCCTCGAACGGAGTTAGTGCTTCTACTGCGAGTTCCAGAGCTTTCTTCATCTATACCGGCCGAACGGGAAACAAAGCGAGTTAGGCCCGAATCTTTTTTCTCTTCCGAGGATGAAGGATCCGGTACCGACCGAAGTGCTGCGGGAATATTGGTCCCACTAGTCGAAGTGTCTACAGCTTCGCGCTCAAGCAAAAGTCTTAGCTGTGACTTGGAGCTTACCAGCACATCCAGTTCCTTCTTTAGCTGGTAGGCGGACAATAAATCTGTCACCTCTTTTACAATATCAAGCGTGTCTCGACCTTCTCCACTGGACTCAGCAGCAGCAGACCGAGTCGTAAATGTTCGTTTGCAGCACATTTGAAAACGAATTCGCGTTTCATTATCTGCGGCACGTGACGAGGCTCCATTTTTTCGCGCAACCCGTACAGGTGCAAGGAACTCCACTACCTGCGCCTTGTAATTAGCCTCGCTTCTTGCTGAGATCATAGCTGCCGCACAGTATTCCTGCAACGGAATGTGTGCAGTTGCTATGATAGACGATCCAAACAAAATTTTATCTGCTTCTCGTATTTCCACAATGATCTCGCTGCCCGCAGCAAATTCGTGGCTAGAGCTCTCCTCAATGCTTTCATCTTCATCATTCAACATCAAGGCACTCAAAACGGCCCGTGAGTTTGGTGCAGGGAGCCACCGCGGAAACATTGTTGTAGACTGAGGGGCTAGCTTTGTCCGAACTTCTTCGCCTCGAGTCTTCAGCGAGAATGTAATGAATGGTTGACACGAGGTCAAGTCGCTGCGCCCAGCAAGCAGGAACACATCCTCCAGATATGTTGCATCCACCAGTCGGACACACAGCGCTAGAGCCTCCACTTCTTTTTCTTCTTCGACCGGAGGTATATTGCTGACAGGATCTCCAACTTGGCTTGTTGCACCTGAGGTCGCAGATTCGTCAGAAGCACCTAGTCTTCCTTTTGCGTCCGTCACGTCCGCTGCAAAACGCACTCGTTTTTTCTTTGCAGGTACCTCATGTGCAATGTCTTCGTCAGACCCATCCGTCAATTGAGCCGTGTGTGCCGCAAGGACATGTGATATAAACACAATCGAAGTATTGTAGCGCTTCCAACTGCGAAGAAGGGTCGCTCGCCGCCGCCGTTTGTGTTCTCCAGAGAAACCGGGTAGCATATCGGTGACCAATAATGTTTTCGTGGTTTCATCCAGCAATACTTCCGCCCACAGACGCTTTTTTACAACACCCTCTGATACATCAATCGTTGGAAGTCGCTGGAGCTTTTTGAGCTGGACCTCAAAACTTGCAACCACTTGAGTTTGCCCAACACTCGATGCTCTAGAAAGGGCTGTAACTGGTGCAGCGCTGTCACCCGAAACTTGAGGATTAAAATTTTCTGCACGATGGCCATGGAGCGGGTGCTCCTTCCGTAATGCACCAATACCTAGTCCTGCCACCTTTTGAACCTGTACAAACACGGTTGGGAATGCAGAAAAACGGAAGGGCACGTAGTCAATGGTGTGGAAAGGAAGAACGGGCTCTCCACCTTCGAAGCCAATTGTCACATTTCCCTTGTCGTCTTTCACCAGTGTTTTCTGCCACACAACCAGTGCCAAGTTGCTGCATTCATTCTTGATCTTGAACGGTACGAATCCCTCGTTTTCTTTGTGTTTCACAGTCAGTGTGTGCTCTCGGTCGTCCTCTTCGTACTCATATGAAGATGGTGGAGAGAAGTGAATCGACTGGTTGCCTTCTTCAAGATACACCAAAAACGATGGATCGTGAAGCTCCACAGCCACGTTCAGCTGAATACCCTCTGCGAGCATCCTCTCTGCGCCACTGTAATCATCCTCTTCATCGCAAAACAAACCAGCTTCCTCGTCTTCGTCATTTTTCTCCTGTCTAGTGACGTTTCCTTCAAAGCAGTCAGGAAGGCAAGGCGGTGCTGGGCGAACCTTCGACTTTACACGCAATACAAAATTGCCTACAGATGACAGTTCGAATGGTGCACTCCATTGCGACGAGTTGGCGTACGAGAAAGTGTCGCCTGCGTCATGACGTTTATCGGGAAGTACAAAGCATATCTGGACTCGGGATGGTAACCGCGAATCACTCCAGTGAAAGATTTTGGTCTCTTTTGGACGGATTACAATCACTGCGTTCGGATCCGTCGAGCGCTCCTGCCGAATACGAATTTCAAATCGGTTTGAGGTGTTGATGAAGTAGTATCGCGGAACCAAGGTCACGACACGCGATCGCGAAAATTTTTCTGGACCTTGTTCGATCATAACACCGAACTCATACTGCTTGAAAGTCGTCTTTAGCCCATCTGATGGGGCTCCAAATTCTGCGATTGTAGAAAGTAGCGAGCGAGCATCACGAGAGCGATTTGTCGGCACTAGAATTTGCCCACGTACCCCAACAGCACTGATATCAAATGGATCTGATTGCACTTCGCGTTCGCCCTTACCACCTTTGATGCCAATCTTCATTTTTGACACAACTTGTTTGCTTTCGCATGAAAAAACAGAAAGAGACACAGCGGATGACTCATCTTCAACGTCACCTCCCTTATCGTCATATAGACGACCTGGATGGTTTGATGGTATGAGGTAATCGTCTGCAGTGTAGAACGCAAGAGACAGCGACGTTCGGTCAATCAACCAGTATTCTGTGAATACGCGACAAATAACTGGGCAGAGCGTATTCAGTGAGCGGGAACGCAACTTTTCTAGCTGCGTGATCTCAACACAAATTGTAAGCTTATTTGCGGGGGTTGGGGCTTCTAATTCACTGTCGTCCCGCATGTTCAGTTCGATTCGCTCGCAAAACGACTGGCAACCGTAAATAAATGTATCTCTTGACCATCGTGAAAATCTTCGCAGTTGGATTTGCGGAAGTGCAAGACTGAGTCCAACCACTGTCGGTGTCTGCACAACCTCGCCGTTATCCAGATCACGCTCCAAGATATCCAATTCTGCAACGCAAGCTGAGCTTCCTGATGCAACCTTGCCATTTGCACCCGAGAACGAGGCTGCATTCTTGGCCACCCACACAATTTCGGCTTCCGATTTCATGCAAACAGTGCGGTATGATAGCTCATAGGGCACCAAATTCTCTAAAACAATAGGCGGACGCAAAGTGATCGTCGTTTCATGCCGCTCAGATTTGCGCAGTGCTGTCAAGATGACTTGGAACGGTGGTAGCGACACACCAAACATGAACTCAGCAGCATCTTCACCACCACTTGGATGAACATCCCAGTAGAAAGTCAGTGCTTTGCGTAGTTCCAATGAGCCAACATTTTGGCGGCGGTTCGAGCGGCCACGATATTTGGCATCATTTGACCGCAATAGTGATGCTATCGAAAGCGCATCTGAACGCTGAACCTTTCCATTGGACAGTAGTGGGCGGAACGCAATCGTTCCGGATTCGAGATATTGAATAGGAATGTAATGAGCTGTCTTTCCGCCAGGTTCTATCGTTTCTTCCCTTAGATCATTGTAGATAACTTGAATTGGAACGCTGAAAAAATTTGTCAGCTGCACTTTTCCTCGTAGCCGTAACACAAGTGTACCTTGTTCTGCGACAGTCTCGCAAATAATGCTTTCGCCATGCCATGATGCCCGCTGCTTTCCGCTACTTTCTAGATGAAGATAGCTTCGATTTGAATATCCAATTGGCACCGGAATCGCCTTCGATGACGTTGCTCGTTGTGAATGAGATTGCGGCTTCAACCACAGCAAACGACGAAGAGGCGATGTTACACATCCTGCAGGTGCTTCGTGAGCAACAATTTCAGTTGCGACGCGTTCGCCACTTTCAACTCTGATCCACTTTGTGTCTGACGAAGAAATATCGTTTAGCATCGTAGAAAGCCGCCGCCGACTCCATGCGTTGCTATTAAACATAGCTGTCCCAGCCTTCATGATATCATCGTTGGTATCAGCACCCGGAACTTCTGTAGGCATTTCTATTGATCCTGTGGGTCTCCGAGACGACGATGGTGTTCCCCCCGCTGTGGGGGGTGCTCCTGTTGAAGAGGATGGATGGGTAGCAACGACAAATGGAATGCCTGACTGATTATCCACGTAAATGAATGGGCCAAGTCGCGACGATAAAGCTTCGTCAGCCGCAGTAACTTTGGTCACCAAAGCAAAGAAATGCACCAACACATTAATCACATTGCGTGACACGTTGATGTTAAAGTCGTCTTTCACAACGATCATGAAGCTGTTAGCCAGCTTAGCACCTTCTTGCACATCTGGCTGCTCCAATAGCTCGCGGTAAATAAAATTTTTCGATTCCCACGAATGTGCTGCTGCATTAGTGAATACTTCCGTTCGTGACGAGCGGAACAGGCACAAAGGCATACCATCGCATCTCAGGGCGGCTCCAGTAGGAGAAATCGACTGTCGTTCCGACATGCAGTAGTCGCACAACACGCCACCCTTTCCGTGAAACGCCATGTTCACCTCAAAGTCTTCTAGTACAGGCTCCCAAACAGCTAATTGAGAATTGTAAGCTTGAATCCCAAAGCGCAAACTTGTTAACGCCGTAAATTTGTCTTCCAGTCTCCCCCGTATGTCTGCATGAAGAGTTGCTACTCGAAAGTGAAGTAGTGGCAGCAACATGTTGTGGAAGTCATTCACGACTGTTGCGTTCACTCCGGGGAGGGTAAACTCCAAAATCTTCAAGTTTTCCAGGAATGAGGCATACGTAAAGAGTGTTTTGCGTGTTTTCCTACCCCTCTTCTTTTGTGGTGCTGGATCACTTTCCTCGGTGTCTTCAGGATTGTCTGCAACATCAGCAGTATCAGCAGTTTCTGCTTTGGCATCTGGATCGGGAGTATCTGTAGCGTCGTTGGCGATGGTACTGGTTGTTTTATTGCGCTGAGAGGACTTTGATTTCAGTTTGCTAGATACAATTGATAACGCAAACGGAATTGGAGCATCGCCCACGCCGTTGAACATCAGATATCCCCCACCCCGCGCCCCAGTTGTATCTACCGTATGTGCCCCCTCGGCCTGAGGTCCTGATCGGGCAGAATTAAAATCCATTTGTTGCCCAGTAGCGTTAGCAGCGCCAAATTTCTTGCCTTTACTGAACGAGCGATATATCGTGAGCTCCTCAAACACAATTAGTTCTCGGTCGTAGATGACGCTTTTGTCTGAATTAAACATCGTGCTTCCGTGCTTCCAAATTGTAGTCTCGAAAGTACCTGCAGAGCCTTCTGGGCCTAAGTATCCAATCGCTCCAAGTTGGTCGTACTTTCGGATCAGGGTTGACTGAGGAGCTGTCCTTGCCGCATCTTTATTAGCAGCAGCTATTGGAGCGCCCGCTGCGTCTTCTTTAGACGGAGATTTGTCTTTTGCAACCTTCTCGTCATGATCACTGTTGTTATCCACTACAGCTTCCAACACGATCCTGTCACCGTAGTAGATTTCATCGCCAAGCTGTCGTCTGCTTCCAGATGCTGGTAGGATTCGAAACGCTACGCTTTGAACTAGTTGCCGTTGTTGTGCTGTATATGGCAACACAAGGTATCGCTTCCGCCACGTCGAATTATAGAACCCCACCACTGGTCGTGTTTCAAGTCGGCCACGGAAGCTTGCTGAAACCAGATAAATTAGGGATGATCCATACAGAGCAGCTGTACGTTGGCGCTCACCCTTTTTAGAGGATGTCATAGCTAGACTGGAACGTGGGGATGATGGAGTTTGACGACGACCACTCCAAGACGAAGCTTCACTATCAGCTCCACCACCAGACAGAGAAGATATTGAAGATCCTGACATTGAACGGCGCTTCTGGCCCCCCTGGACTGTTGATGGTACGGCAAGCACTGGCCGGCGGAAGATGTGCTCTAAGGCTGCTAGCATTGTGCAAAAGTCCAAATACCCAAAGCGTAGCTCCATCACGCGATCAAAGGTAGTGCGGAAACGAAGAAAACGTGAGCGAAGATCCATTTGCAGAACGGTTTCCATATCAATCGGCTTTAAACAATCAGCAGATGCGGCTGTTGCCGCCTGCTCTGCTGCCCATACGCTTTCCTCTGACAATCGCGACGTTGCATGAATGTTTTCAAGAGCGATACAAAACTGCAATTGGTTTCGGCTGTGCGCAGGAGATTCTTTCACCTTATCTTCCATACCAGGACATTCATCTTCGTTTGTTTGTCGCAGATAGTTTAGAATTACAGATGACTCCCACGACAACATCAGTGCCCGAGACTTTAGTTTGTGCGGGTCTTCTACTAACAGCAACGCAGAGGGACCCAGATTAAGCTCCAAACCAACTCGACGATAGATCGGTGACACCGTTATCGTTTCCTTCCTGACATCAGGGTCTGCAGTCGAATCTCTATCACTATGATTTGTCTCTCCCCGACTACTTACAGAGACTTCTTCATCTGCATTCCATCCCGAAGGCATCGTCAAGAATTGAATTACATCGTAATGAATATTTGACGGAATCACTTTGAACCCTGCAACATCAATAACTAAATCCATTCTTCCTTCCGTCCCTACCACTGTAGGTGGGTTCTCATCATTAGATTTTTCTGAGCGTGCGCCACCGTGACTTGTTCCTGTGGAAGACATCGGTGAATACGCAGAAATTTCCGAATCCGTCCGTCTCAGAGAAAGCTCTGATCCGAACAAACCAACAATGGCCCTCGAGGACACACTCCTGAACTGCGTCCTTGGTGTTCGCAATCCATTCCCATGTGAAGAAAAGGCAGGATCGAAACCCATCGTTGCAATATCAACGTCGAAACTTTCACGTCCAAACTGGATTTTAATCGCTTTTGGCAATCCTTCTTTGCACCGCTCAAATACTACTACATCACGATACGACACCGACATCTTTGAGTTTACGCGCGAGTCACGAATATGAATGCCTTCCAGATCAATATCTGCCGTTAGCCGACCATTGGCTAGGTTGTAGTCAGCTCGACCGGACAGAACAGAGAGAGCCAACACACAAATTGACCCATCGTTTGTTTTGCCTCTTTCAGCCATGTCAAGATCGCCACTGCTTGACGGGTGGTACCCGTTTTGACCTTGTAAAATCTCCATTGTAATCTCTGGGACATGCAGATCAAGCATTATATGGCGCTCCTCTGTAACTTCTGGGGTCTCCGAGATACTTGGTCCGTTACTAGCTTCATCACCGTCCTCAATTATTCTTCCAGAAGAAGAGACCCCGTCAAGACTTCGAGACATCGAGAACCGGCGAGACGAAATTCGAGCTACAGCCTTCGCTGGTGCTTCTGTCCCTTGAGTGAAGTGGTATCGACTGCGTTCACGGTAGTTTTGAAATGGAACGCGCAGCACAAATGCATATTGTTCCTGATTACACACCAAACGGACGGGACTATAACTAAGATTTAATTTCAAATCGGCATGAGAACGGAAATCAACGGATAATGAATAGTTCGTTAGGCCCAACAAACTCTGAGTAATAAATCCTCCACCCCCTAATCGCTTGTCCACGTCACTGCGGTCCACGAGTATAACCGACACAACTCGAAGAGCTTTCGTATCCAATTGCAATTGCTTCAACGAGGAATTCAAAAGCACTTTCGCGACGATGCGATTCTCCATACCAAGAAAACTGTTCACAACACATTCATTCGAGGCTCTAAAGTTGTCAAATCGTAGCAAAAGCGACTCCGATGACATGCGGTGGGGTGGCATCTCCAACACAGTATCTTCCAGACGAATATCGACAAGCGGAAACATAGAGACGACATCAGATCCCAGAAAATCACCTGAAGGCAATTCTTCTTCCTCTTCTTCTTCTTCATTCAACTGCGATTTAACTGGCACTCCTTGAAGATCTGCCAGCTGGAAATCACCCTCCCATAGCATATCGGCTTGTTCTCGAGACAATATAGACAAAATAGTCTCCAGTAGTATACCTTTCATCCAGTAATTGCGCATATCGTCCACGAAGCTGTAGAGAAAACGGATTCGAGGTGACTTTAAACGGACAGAATATCTGCTACTATAACCTGGGTGCCACGTTTCTTGGATAGAATCGGCGCCGTAAAATTGTGCAGCACATGAAAATACTGCTGGTACACTATCAAGTAGATTCAGAATCTCGTTTAGTGTGGGAACATGACCAACAGCAATACCACCATCGTATTCTTTCGTATCATCACGTCTAATCCACACCTTGTCCTCTTTTGGTTCAACAGTTGCGTTTCCATGTGATATGATTTCACTTAGATGCTGATCCAACAGCGATACATCGCAGATTTTCAGCGAGGTGAGGTAAGCAAACATACTCAAGTAGCGCGGAAACCGCTGCACACAGCAACAAAACTGCTGAGCGGTCAAACTAGCAAATGCCGATGGCATACCTTCTGGTCTTTGCTTATCATCCAGGTGCAGATACATAGATAGTCCCTCCACATGCAGACGCAGCTGCATTGAGGCCGGGAGCTCTTCCTCAACATCATCATTCGTGTCTCTTGGTGCTGGTTCATCTGGGTCCTTTTCCCTCTCTGGACTGGCGACCGGTAGGTTGTCCAAAAACGAAGACGCCATCCATACACCAAGTTTCCTCGAAAAAGTACCTTCGTTTGCTTCGGTGTCTACCGAGGATAATACAGACTGTTCCTCTGTGTCTGTAGCCAATCTTTTTCTGCTTGCTGTACTACCCTCACTAGCACTTCGTAAGGATGGAGGGCATGGCGGAGTTGTCGGAACTTCCTCGTCTCCGTTTTCCTCTTTCGCGTGCTTGAAAAAGAACACGAAAACTTCTGCTAACGTATCTTGATAAACATCAATCGTCAATACACGCAAACTTGCATCGACCGAAAGTGTGGTGATCAACGGGTCTTGCCAAACCGAGTTCTTGTCTGAAGATGGTGAGAGGGGTGAATGCCGAGCACGTTTCCACAGGCTTTTATCTTTTAGCATGACTGCGTCAGCGGCAATGCTTGTGATTGCTACGTGAATCAATTGCTCAGATGAAGGTGGGGGCTTACTAGACGAACTATCCCCATCAATTGATTTTTCTTCCAAGTCTGTCACCACGCTATGATTTCCTGACTTCATGAGGAACCGCTTCTTCTCCTGCACTTTCGACGTCGGCGATGCTCTCGTAAGCAAAATATCTTCCACTAAAAACGTGCCTAGCGCGAATTCCAGTCTCCTATCGTAGGATCTTACCTTCAACCGAGTATTAATGTCGACTGCACGCACACGGACAATCTTCCCTGAACCATGCTCCATGTCTCGAACCTGCAGTGTGAGGACGATCTTACCGACTCCAAATTGAAGTTGGCAAATCACACGCTTCCACAGTTTCAGCAAGTCGTAGTCATCAATATCCTTTTCCCTAAATGTATTTTTCCGCTCGAGTTGGATTTTCCTTGCCAAGCCAAGATATGGGCTGTTTTCACATGTCGCTGCAGGCCTTCCGCTTGAGCCGCTACTAGATAAAGCAATCGCTCCAGGTTTCACATAGGAGGAAGTCTTTCGCACGAGTTTCGGCTTACTACGCCGCGGCGTGCCTGTTGTCAGGGGGCCAATGCGCGAAGGCTGACTTGCCACATCGACAGCTGAAGCTGCATCTCGATCAATCCGTCTTTGGGCATGAACCGAAAAGTTATCTCCAAATGAATGAAGCAGCTGCATCAACGAGCGAAAACTTGTAGCCGACAAGTTAAGATTGACGCTGTCGACACCCCCGAACAGCTTCAGAAGAGGAATGCTGGGATCATCTGGTGTAACGCTCATATAGAAGCTAAATGATAGAGATGTTTTCTCCAGTAAATAGTGCCACGCTGACGTTTTGCTTGAATGATTTTGAACCCGAAAGACTTTCCGAGCGATACTGCTGTTTCCACCATCAATAATTTGCACCTCAATTCCAGAGATACTGATCTCCAGGATATCATAAAGACTCTCTTCGGGAGATGTCAAAACGGCACTTTTACCCGCTGTCAAATCCTTTCCCAGATCTCCGAATTCACTTGATATATCACTGTCACCAATCAGGTCATTTGGATGTTTCGTGTGTGCCTTTAAATGACCAAGGAATACTAGCAGGCTTACCTCGTCCCCTTTAGGGACCCCAGTGTCAACTGGAGGCGATTGTATAATATTGATCAGAGGAGAAATCACATCCAAGCGCATGTCCACTTTTGTTCTTCGAGCCAACGCATCCCGCAACTGAGCAGCACTATAGCGTTGCAAGCTCTGCGCTCTTTTCCAGGCACTTTGCTCGAGGCCCGATAGATCCACATTAACTGGCCGAGAAAATACGGCCACCACATCTAAAAGAAACATCAGGTTGACGTTGCACTTGATAGGTTGTGTCACAAATGAAACCTTAAGTAAATGAGATACAGACGCTTCATCCGGGGTGGCCAACTCAGTTTGTTTTTCCTTGGCATCCACGTCAACTTTAGGTTGGCGCTCGGACTCAATGCTAAGCTGCATCAGTGGGAGTTCTTTCTCACAGTGACGAAGTCGCACACTACTCATTTGCTCGCGCACTCCCACAGGATGATACTCCAGTACCTCATCCATATCCATACGCTGAAGGAAAAAGTCCGTACCCGAAGAACTTACTGACCGCCTCCTGTGGGAGAGTCGATCGTGAAGTGAAGATCGTGAGCTCTGACAGAAGAATGCGTCACGTAGTTGAAGTCCTACTTCGAAGCACGAAGGTCGTACTAAAAACTGAATCTCCACATCATCTAACGAAGCGATTAAGTACGACGACGAAGCAGACTTCGGGAGGCCCATTTGGCTAGCTCCTTCGTGAAGAGTAAGGCCACTGAGATCAGCAGAGCCATCCTCAAGGCTGAGTCCGAAGCTTGCCTTACATAAAGTAAGCTGGAACCGGTACAAAATGTGCTGATGTTCCTGCATCATTCGCTTTTTGCGCGCGGCGGCGTCTTCGATTTCGCCACTTTCAGATGTTCTACTTTTCTTGTCATCTTCCTCCGGATGAAAATCAATTGCTTCGTAAAGGTCTTTAGTATCCTGGTCACTCCATTTCACATCTTCAACACGCACCTCTCCACCTCTCCGTGATGCTGAGTCGCTGCCGGAAGATCCACTTTGCGTTGCGCCAGCACCGGTAAGCCATGTGGCGTACGACCAAAGACGTGAGCTAGCTGGGATATCAGTTCCTTGAGAGAAAGCTGTGCCTTCACCCTTAATGTCACTTTCACGCTGGTTTTGTAACTTGCTCAGTACTTCTTTTTCTTTCTCTTTTTCAGTGATATCTTTACGCACAGCTCTGCGAAGTTTAATTAAATCTTTAACATCCATAACAAATTCCAACTCGTCCAGCTCGCTTCGCGCCATTTCTTTTGGCAGCAAACGTAAATCCGACGGAACAAGCGTGGCCGCAAATGTAGTTCCATGCATCACTACAAGATACAGAGCTTTGTATCGATCTCTTTGCTGCCGCGTTTTTTCTAGTGCTTCCCAGTCCACGTGGGCCAAACGCTCGCGAACATCCAATAGCACTGCGTTGATTGCATATCGCCACCACGCTCTCGGGTTGTCTTTTAAACTAATCCTCGTCGGTCGAAGCACGTGATAGCGAGCCTGACGACGCTTCACCGTTAAGAAGGAGATGAATGAAAGTGCGCTCAGATACTGCTGGCGATGCAGTGACGTGCTGATTTGGTCGATACTTGCTTGGGCATCAATGTACGTGCTTTTCTCTTCCATCACGTGGACAACCGCCTCACGATACTTGACGATGCAATGCTCAACACGATCGACCTCTTCCAACGACCACTGCATGCAACTTGACAATGCCTCCTTGAACTGCTCCACCGAGGGAATCTCGTCCTCTTCCTCCGTCAGGTCCCTCGCCACTGACCATGCCTCGGAGAATACAAATCCTAACGTATACTTCCGTTCTCCCGCTAACTTGGGCATCATATCCAGGAATTCGCGCCAGGCTTCATCCCCAATAGCGTCGATCGTCTCCACCATCCACGGCGTCCCGAGTCTCGAGAGCACCCGCTCACTAAGTTCATGGTGCGTGATCGGCAGCTTTGCGTTCCCATCGTTCACTGTGAGCTTCATCGACACTGTCAACGGATGCACAATGTAGTCGCTCTGTTTAAACAACACCGGCAACTTAGCCTTGACTGGTTCCACAGCTGACGTCGGTGGTGAGGGTACAGGCTCCGTCACCCCCGTCGAGAAGTTGCTCCTCATCAACGTCGCGAACGCTTCGGCGTCGTTCAGCACCTCAGCCGGCACCGGCACCAAAGGCAACGACCAGTATATGCCGAACTTGTTGATGTCCATTTTCTTCCTGATGAAAGCCGCGGCGTTCTGAGTCTGTCCCCTGCCCACCATGGTGTAGTTCCAGCCCTCATCGGCCGACTTGACAATGATGGCTTCCAGCGTCATCCCCACCGCGTAGGGGTGTGTGGGGTCTGACACGGCGTCCTCCATCCTCAGATGCAGGTGCTGGATGTGCACCTGCACGTTGTCCAGCACCTTGACCAGCAGCTTGAACAGGAAGCTCTGCGTCCAGCTCTGTCCGGCCGACTGTGTCCTGTTCTTCTCGTTGAACTCGGTCGCCTTCTCCAGCGCGTCCAGCGCCGCGCGTTTGCGCTGCAGCGTCTGCAGCTTCTGCCGCGCCGCGCGCCGCTGCTCCTCGGGCGTGGGCGGCTCGGCGTCCGCCGCGCGCTCGCCCGCCACCTGCAGCAGCAGACTCACGTCCTGGATGTCCACGCGGATGGGCTGCCCCGCCAGGTTGGTCCACGGCAGGTCGATGCGCAGCTGGCGCAGCGTGGCCTTGGCCAGCCGCAGCTGCGGCGGCAGCGGGAAGGCGTCGGGCTGCAGCTCCACGGCCTCCACCTCGATCTGGCCGTTCCACACGCTGATCTGCAGCGCCGCCGGGTCGATGTTCTTCACGTAGCTGCCCAGCACGGCGTCCAGCACCACGTGCGCGTAGCGCTGCAGGAACATGGCGCCACGCCCCTCGGGGCTGAGTTCACTTGAAGTCACTATATGCGGGAAGGACCGAACTTAGCGCAGGATCCGCTTCTTACGTCGAATTCGAACGGTTCATTTCGGATGGATACACTACGAGACATGGCTACACGGTGTGCTTCTTGCTCGATCGCCTGGGAGCCCATGACGCCCTTCCACCAGAACGCGAGCTCCTGCATCCCCACGCCGGCGAGCTGTCTGTTGGCATGAACGATGGAGCCCTCGCTACTTTTTTTTTTTTTGTGGCGATGGTGAAAAGTAGACGCATGGGTATTTTGGCGATGCTAGCGTCACGGCTGACCAAATCGCGAAGTGCGAGCTGAGACTCTCAGTGAAAGAGTCAGCACTGCTGGCGCAGCGATGCCGTAGCAGCTCAGCAGAAAACACTCATCTAATAAGGATGATGACCTGCAAAGCCTGTGGTCGCGACGTAAATGTATCTACGAGCCAGAGGTCGCATCTCATCAATGTCGCGCGAATGTCGCTCACCACTGGCGCAACCTCCGCTTAGTGTCGGAGCACCATGGAGGCCTTGGTGCAGGCGGAGCGCGAGCTCGGCGACGCGCGGCGCTTCCTGGCGGGCGACACGTCGCCGCTCAGCTACTCGGCGGCGGAGGAGCAGGCGCTGGAGGAGAAGGTGACGGCGCGTCTGGCGGCGCTGCAGCGAGCGCTCGACGCGGCGCAGGACTGGCAGGCGGAGCTGGCGGACGCGCGGCAGGCGCAGGACGCGGCTCAGCAGCTGCACACGCGCCGCGCGCAGCTGCAGAGTCTGGCGGCCAGCTGCCGCCAGGCGCTCGCGGCCTATCGCCAGCGCGCGAAGCTCCAGCGGCTCGAGCAGCAGCGCCGCAGGCTGCTGCCCGCCAGCCCCAGGGAGCGGCAGGTGAAGGCGGCGGCCGGCGGCGCGGCCGTGGACGTCACGGCGGCGCTGCGGCGCACGCGCCAGGTCATGTCGCAGGAGATCGAGCGCGTGAGCTCCGTGACCAAGGTGCTGGACGACGGCCGCCTCAGTCTGCGCAGCTCCCACGAGGAGTTCGGTAGCGTCAACGCCGAGATCGCAGAGGTGCGCAAGCGCCTCAAGGCGCTCGAGTGGCAGGCCAGACAGGACAAGATCTGGATCGGCGCCGGTGTCATGGTGCTGCTATCCACGGTGCTGTTCATCGTGTACGAGCGCACGGGGCTCATTATCATTTGAGCGGCGGCTTCGGACCGAGACTTCGCATATCCAACATGGCAGGGGTTGCTGTAACGGCCCCGGAATCAAGGCGGTGACTTTGGTATGTGTCGCTCTTGGAGATGATAATATTGATCTCACTTATACTACCAACGCCTGCAGGACACAACTAGCATCATAATATACGCTCTGTGCGTTCTGTCGTCTCCAGCATGGGTTGGTGCATCCAGCAGCGCTTACTCTACGTGACTACTTGTGCAACGATGAATTGAAAATGGACCCCAAAACGTGTACTGGTACGTCAGCACTACGATCACAACAGAATCTCACGGGCAACCCGCTACGCCTGCCTGGCCTGCGAATCATCTCGATCAGTCTCTTGATCAGCCTAATCACGCGTATTCGACGCCGCCGTTTAACTGCAACTTCAACCAGTACCCCCTAGTGATCCCATGAGCGCCATCCTACCGGTGGTCCTGTCCCCAATCCATTTCCAGATTCGCCTAAAGCCGCGAACGCACCGCCACAAAAAGACTCCAAGATGCCGCCTGCCGCCGACACCAGCAGCCCCACCAAGAAGGCGAAGCTCGTGGGCTGCCAGAACTTCGTGCGCCACAACCCGCGCTCCGACCGCTTCGACGTGCGCAAGTTCCACCACGTCGAGTTCTACTGCGCGGACGCCACGAACGCGTCTCGCCGCTTCGCCTGGGGACTCGGCATGGGCCAGGTGGCCAAGTCCGACCAGTCCACGGGCAACCACGTCTCGGCCAGCTACGTCATCCAGAGCGGCGAGGTCACGCTGGCCTTCACGGCGCCCTACGCGCTCGAGACAGTCAAGGCGCCCGACGCCGTGCCGCCGCTTCCCGGCTACGACCCGGTACGGCCGAGCACGACACTAGTCTAGGCAGTGGTCGGCGCAGTACTTGCAGTCGACACGGAGACTCATGAGGTGTTGTGGATGTTGTGTCGAGCAGGAGTTCGCCCAGAAGTTCGTGCTCAAGCACGGGCTGGCCGTGCGCGCGCTCGGCATCCTCGTCGGGGACGCCAAGGTTGCCTACGAGCAGTCGGTGCAGCACGGCGGCGTGGGCGTACTGGAGCCCCACACGCTGACGGACAAGGCGTCGGGCAAGAGCACCACCGTGTCGGAGGTCAAGCTGTACGGCGACGTGGTGGTGCGCTGGGTGAGCGGCGACTTCGACGGCCCGTTCGTGCCCGGGTACGAGCAGTGCGAGTGCCCCGACGTGAGCATCGGCATCAAGCGCCTGGACCACTGCGTGGGCAACGTGCCCAAGCTGCTGGAGGCCGTGGAGTACATCACGGGCTTCACGGGCTTCCACGAGTTCGCCGAGTTTACGGCCGAGGACGTGGGCACACTCGACTCGGGACTCAACAGCATGGTGCTGGCCAGCAACAACGAGATGGTGCTGCTGCCCGTGAACGAGCCGACGTTCGGCACCAAGCGCAAGAGTCAGATCCAGACGTACCTAGAGCAGAACGTCGGCGCAGGGCTGCAGCACATGGCGCTCAAGACGGACGACATCTTCCACACGCTGGCGGTGAGTGCACGCATGCTCTGCATTACTGAGCGAAGTTTGTGTTGCCTCTGGTTGTTGCTCGAGAAAGCTAACTTGTTCACTCTGGACTGCTGCAGGAGATGCAAAAGCGGAGTTTCTTGGGCGGCTTCGAGTTCATGCCGCGGCCCAACAAGGTCTACTACGAGCAGATGCCGGAGCGTATCGGTGACGCTCTGACCAAGGAACAGTACGAGCAGATCGAGAAGCTGGGATTGCTCGTGGACAAGGACGACCAGGGTATCTTGCTGCAGATCTTTACCAAGCCGCTTGGCGACCGCGCCACGGTGTTCTTTGAGATCATCGAGCGCGTGGGGTGCATGCAGGATATCGCTGGTCGACTGGAGCAGGCGGCAGGATGCGGAGGATTCGGCAAGGGCAACTTCTCTGCGCTGTTCAAGTCGATCGAAGATTACGAGAAATCGCTGAACGTCTAACAAGGAAGTTGTGATGCTGTTGCTATGCTGCTGCAGTTGTTAGCTGTTGGTAGTGTGAGACCCTGGTACTTGGCAAGCAAATTTATAAAACTACTAAAGATACAAATAGTGTTTTGGTGCCTGAAAAATTTTGTGTTCAGGATTGTACTGCTACTATCGATGATCGTCCGCGGGCTGTATCATGTACTGCATAGGCAGTGCAGGAAGTAGAGCTCTTATCACGGCATCGACATTTACGTTAGGCAAATCGATTGCTTCAGCACCATTTTCACCTGAAGGAACAAAAACTACGATACCAGCTTTACCGATAATTGAAATCCAATTCGAACCTCGTTTTAGCGTTGCGGGGACTTCACTGCCATGTTTGCAAACACCATCGGCGAGTCGGGCTTCTTTATCTAAAATAAGAAATGGACGGCTGCATCGACCTCCTTAGTGTGTTTGAAGGGGGCATTCCATGCTAACTTCAGTCACCTTAGCTTCGGTCGCAGAGAATGACATGCATGTATTCGGGAAAGGATGTCTGCGTCATTGTTGAGTCACGTAAGTAAACGTCTAGAACCTCAGCATTATTTCGCGTCTTCGGCAGTGCTTGATAGCATCAAAGCATGTATAACCTGGATGTTGGCAATGAGTTTGAGTAATTACTTGATTTAAAAATTTTGTTTTGGTGCGAGCAAGATCTGATGGTTGAGATTGCACTGTATGGTTATCGGTGATTGTTCACAGGCTTTACCATTAACTGCTGCATCGGCCGTGCTTCAAGTAGAAAGCTTACCACGGGAGTTCTGGGGTAGAGTCTTTCGTGTCCACCGAGCAAAACTTGCCTGAATCCTTGAGTGAAAGCTTGCTGGCAACTTCAGCAATGGCGGTCGCGCTCTCCTCGGGTTTCATCCAGCCCTGCCCGTTTGTCAGCTCGGTAGTCACATACCCGGGGTGCATCGACACGACCACAATGTTGCTTCTCAGCATTTCAATGGACATGGAGCGCATCAGCATGTTAAGCGCGGCCTTGGAGGCGGAGTATCCGTAGAGATCGCCAAAGTACGTGGCCTCACTCGTGTTGCTGGAGATACTGCCCACGCGGGATGACATGATCACGACCTTAGCACTCACGGTGGACTTCGCAGCTAGCTCCAGGTTGGGTTTGAGAGCTCGCGTGACGAGCAGTGGACCTACAGTGTTCACCTCGAACATGCGCATAATATCCTGCTTGGTAGATGACTCAAAACTGCCCTCAATAATGATGCCGACATTGTTAATGAGCAAGTCGATTGGCTCCCCCTCCAGTTGTCGAGCAAAAGCGAGTACGGAAGTCTCGTCGCCCGTGTCAACAGTGACAATTTTGTACGGAGAGAGGGCTTTTAGCTTGAAAAAGTACCAAAAACAAATAATCGTTAGAGTCGTAATAAAGTTGGCGAAGACAGCACAACTGTCAGCATGTAATCTCTGCGAATAACGATACCTTTTCGGCGTTGCTACTTGCGCGCATTGTGCCAATGACTTTCCAGCCGGCATTGACGTAGTGCGTCGCAATAGCGAGGCCGATGCCACGAGTGGCACCCGTGATGAGGACGGTCTTGGTAGTAGTCGCCATGGTTAATGATGAGTGTTTGGAGGGGCTGGGTTTTAGGCACTTCTGAAAATGACACGAAGATTTTATTTACCCACTCAAGGTATCCAGCCCGACGTAGAGCACTACACCCCGTTTGTACCTACGATATCAAGCAAACGTCGCTCAAACTCATGGCCAACACCCACGTATCCTTGAAGTTATCAAGCAAACAATGTCATAAATGCTCATACAGTGCACCGTGACTCAACAAGTTTTGTAGCAACCACCCCAAGTGTGCCCATATCAAGTAATCACTCAAACTCATTGCCAACATCCAGGTTATACATGCTTTGATGCTATCAAGCACTGCCAAAGACGCGAAATAGTGCTGAGGTTCTAGATGTTTACTTACGTGACTCAACAATGACGCAGACATCCTTTCCCGAATACATGCATGTCATTCTCTGCGACCGAAGCTAAGGTGACTGAAGTTAGCATGGAATGCCCCCTTCAAACACTAAGGAGGTCGATGCAGCCGTCCATTTCTTATTTTAGATAAAGAAGCCCGACTCGCCGATGGTGTTTGCAAACATGGCAGTGAAGTCCCCGCAACGCTAAAACGAGGTTCGAATTGGATTTCAATTATCGGTAAAGCTGGTATCGTAGTTTTTGTTCCTTCAGGTGAAAATGGTGCTGAAGCAATCGATTTGCCTAACGTAAATGTCGATGCCGTGATAAGAGCTCTACTTCCTGCACTGCCTATGCAGTACATGATACAGCCCGCGGACGATCATCGATAGTAGCAGTACAATCCTGAACACAAAATTTTTCAGGCACCAAAACACTATTTGTATCTTTAGTAGTTTTATAAATTTGCTTGCCAAGTACCAGGGTCTCACACTACCAACAGCTAACAACTGCAGCAGCATAGCAACAGCATCACAACTTCCTTGTTAGACGTTCAGCGATTTCTCGTAATCTTCGATCGACTTGAACAGCGCAGAGAAGTTGCCCTTGCCGAATCCTCCGCATCCTGCCGCCTGCTCCAGTCGACCAGCGATATCCTGCATGCACCCCACGCGCTCGATGATCTCAAAGAACACCGTGGCGCGGTCGCCAAGCGGCTTGGTAAAGATCTGCAGCAAGATACCCTGGTCGTCCTTGTCCACGAGCAATCCCAGCTTCTCGATCTGCTCGTACTGTTCCTTGGTCAGAGCGTCACCGATACGCTCCGGCATCTGCTCGTAGTAGACCTTGTTGGGCCGCGGCATGAACTCGAAGCCGCCCAAGAAACTCCGCTTTTGCATCTCCTGCAGCAGTCCAGAGTGAACAAGTTAGCTTTCTCGAGCAACAACCAGAGGCAACACAAACTTCGCTCAGTAATGCAGAGCATGCGTGCACTCACCGCCAGCGTGTGGAAGATGTCGTCCGTCTTGAGCGCCATGTGCTGCAGCCCTGCGCCGACGTTCTGCTCTAGGTACGTCTGGATCTGACTCTTGCGCTTGGTGCCGAACGTCGGCTCGTTCACGGGCAGCAGCACCATCTCGTTGTTGCTGGCCAGCACCATGCTGTTGAGTCCCGAGTCGAGTGTGCCCACGTCCTCGGCCGTAAACTCGGCGAACTCGTGGAAGCCCGTGAAGCCCGTGATGTACTCCACGGCCTCCAGCAGCTTGGGCACGTTGCCCACGCAGTGGTCCAGGCGCTTGATGCCGATGCTCACGTCGGGGCACTCGCACTGCTCGTACCCGGGCACGAACGGGCCGTCGAAGTCGCCGCTCACCCAGCGCACCACCACGTCGCCGTACAGCTTGACCTCCGACACGGTGGTGCTCTTGCCCGACGCCTTGTCCGTCAGCGTGTGGGGCTCCAGTACGCCCACGCCGCCGTGCTGCACCGACTGCTCGTAGGCAACCTTGGCGTCCCCGACGAGGATGCCGAGCGCGCGCACGGCCAGCCCGTGCTTGAGCACGAACTTCTGGGCGAACTCCTGCTCGACACAACATCCACAACACCTCATGAGTCTCCGTGTCGACTGCAAGTACTGCGCCGACCACTGCCTAGACTAGTGTCGTGCTCGGCCGTACCGGGTCGTAGCCGGGAAGCGGCGGCACGGCGTCGGGCGCCTTGACTGTCTCGAGCGCGTAGGGCGCCGTGAAGGCCAGCGTGACCTCGCCGCTCTGGATGACGTAGCTGGCCGAGACGTGGTTGCCCGTGGACTGGTCGGACTTGGCCACCTGGCCCATGCCGAGTCCCCAGGCGAAGCGGCGAGACGCGTTCGTGGCGTCCGCGCAGTAGAACTCGACGTGGTGGAACTTGCGCACGTCGAAGCGGTCGGAGCGCGGGTTGTGGCGCACGAAGTTCTGGCAGCCCACGAGCTTCGCCTTCTTGGTGGGGCTGCTGGTGTCGGCGGCAGGCGGCATCTTGGAGTCTTTTTGTGGCGGTGCGTTCGCGGCTTTAGGCGAATCTGGAAATGGATTGGGGACAGGACCACCGGTAGGATGGCGCTCATGGGATCACTAGGGGGTACTGGTTGAAGTTGCAGTTAAACGGCGGCGTCGAATACGCGTGATTAGGCTGGACTGAGCCAGATGGTTCTGAACGGAGATCTGCTGACGAGGCTCGGTGAAGCTTCATAAGATTGCGGGGCTGAGCTAATCGTTGGGGTGTTAATATCCCCGCGTTAAACTAACTCGCGAATGTGACCGAAGTACGTGAAATATTGGCAGCCAGCTATCGTCGCACAGCGCTAAGACGAATGCTACGTTGCGGCCACGAAGGTTTTCCAAATCGGAGACGGTAGAGTCGCCATGAACGTCGAGTGCTTCGAATGTGTTGTCCAACAAAGTTTTGGCCAGTGTTCTCGAGGAAGAGACCGCTCCGCTGCTTGGCGTGCTTCAAGCACCTGCTTCAACGTCAAACCCTAGCATTCGACCACCGAAAGGCAACTTGTGACCACGCCGCGATTGGACGCCGTCGATACCCGTCACCGCTGCGATAGATAGGGCAGTCGTCTCAACAGCGAGATTGCCCGAGTCTACCCGACGCGGTGCTCCGGAGCTGCTGCCGCCGTCGATGGCATTTCACTTTCCCACTTGCCCGCGAGACCCACCGCCATGACCAAGCGCGCCACGTTCGACGACGACGTCCCCATGCTGGACGCCAAGCGCCAAGCCAAACTCCAGTGGAACGTGCAGCCGTCCGAGTTCTCCAAACTCTGCTCGAACCCGATCCGGAAAATCGTGGACAACATCAAGAAGCCCGCGACGTCGACCAAAACGCTGATCCCGCTGTCTCTCGGTTCGTGCTACTTCACTATACTTTTTGGGAGCTGCATTAGTGCTGACAGTGTTGCTTTACAGGCGACCCGACCGTGTTCGGCAACTTGCACTGCCCCGACGTGCTGGTCCAGGCCGTTGTCCGTAATGCTAGGTCAGGTGAAGAAATACTGCATTTGTCCGACCGAGCTAGGCACTGACATCATCTACGGCTTTTATTGCATGTAGATCAATGCAACACAATGGTTACATCCACTCCGCCGGTTCCGAGGCGGCTCGCTCGGCAATTGCCCAGCACTTTGGTAATATGAGGGCTCCATTGACAATGGACGATATCATCATTGCCAGTGGGTGCTCTGGTGCTATTGAGATTGCTCTTCGGGGCTTGCTGAACCCCGGTGACAACATTCTGCTACCGAAGCCGGGATTCCCGCTGTACCAGTCCCTTTGCGAAGCGCACAAAATCGAATGTAGATTCTACAACCTCAAGCCAGAGTGCAACTGGAAGGTTGATCTGGAGCACATGCAGTCCTTAGTGGACGATAACACGAAGGCAATTCTGGTGAACAACCCGTCCAATCCGTGCGGCAGTGTGTACTCAAAGGTAAAGCTTACCGTACGCCAAATTCGTTTGGTATGTGGCATGCTTACAAAGCTTTTGTGTGTTAAATAGCCTCACCTGGAAAAGATTCTTGCTTTGGCGGAGCAGAACAAGATCCCTATCATTGCGGTATGTCGATCTCTCCATCCTAGTCCGTTAACTTGCGTTTCTAACCCAATCTAACTCTAGGATGAAATCTACGGTGACATGGTATTTGGGAGCAACGTGTTTTTTCCGATAGCGACTCTGACGAAGACCGTACCGGTCGTGGCCGTGGGCGGTCTGGCAAAGCAGTTCCTGATCCCGGGGTGGAGAGTGGGCTGGATCATGGTGCACGACCGCAACAATATCCTGAAAGACGTGCAGACTGCGTACTATAAGCTCTCGCAAAACATTATCGGCGCGAATTCTCTGGTCCAGGTATGCATGCTCTCATACTTGCTGAGGTATCGTGGTACATTGCTAACTTGCTCGTTGTCACCGCAGAGTGCCATCCCAGATTTGCTAACTCCAGTTCCGGGTAGCGCGGAGGCGCAGTCGCTCGTAGATTTCAAGAAGCGGTATTTTGCGACGCTAGAGGCCAATGCCAACTTCACAATCGATGCTCTTAGCAAAATTCAGGGATTGGAGGTTGTGGTCCCTCAAGGCGCGATGTACGCGATGGTACGTAACACATCGCGGAGCGACCTTTATCGCCAGTACAACAACTAACTCAACATGCCTACAGGTGAAAGTCCGAACCGACATCTTGACGAAGATCATTGACGATGTCGACCTAACGCAGAAGCTGCTAGATGAGGAGTCCGTCTTCGTGCTTCCTGGTCAGGTAGGATTCTGTAAAAGAGTGTCGTCACTGTTTTCATTTGTCTCTAATAGTTTCTTGCTTACTTTGACCCCCCAGTGCTTCGGGATGACCAACTACTTCCGCATCGTTTTCTCTGCCCCGCACGAGGTGCTGGCTGATGCCTACACCCGTCTCGCCGATTTTTGCCGTCGCCACCAGTGAAGTTGGTGGACTCTCCAATCGTGGTAAATGAACTCGTAACGTTAGGGGAGAATACAAGTACGTAGTAGGATGGCGTTGAGTATCGTGGTGAATATGGATCAGTACAATTTGCTTTCGCAACGCTAAAGGTTTGGCAAGGATCACGTTAGATGTATCCTTGCGAATTGTCTACGGCAGAGTTTCAAGCACCCAGCCGTAGAGGCAGAGACCGGGCCTTTGGCGTCAACACGCAGTTCTCCGCAGCTCCTGGTGACGACACCAGTGTGCATCATGGGCCCTCCGAGCGCATGCAACGCGTGCGGCAAGAAGTTCAAAGTCTTCGTCTCCAAGAAGAAGTGCATACACTGCACGGACGTGGTGTGCAAGGCCTGCCTGCCGGCTCACCTCGAGCTCAAGCACACGCCCCTGCGTCAACGGCCGCGAGGCCTGAATCGACGCAAATCGCTGGAGCAGTTCGACGAGCTGCACTTCGGCCTGCGGGACTCGGAGCTCGAGGACGGCGACTCGGGCTCGCCCGACGGACCGGAGGGCGCCGACAACGCGAGTGACGAGGACGAAGAAGTGGACCTGTTCGACTACGACGTGGTGGAAGACGACGACCTGCTCATGGCGTCGCTCGTGCGGCAGGGCTCCGTGGAGGAGGAGGAGACCCAGTACTCCGAGATGCTGAAGATCCAGGGCGCCGTGGCCGCGTGGGCGCTCAAGGAGAAGCAGGTGAAGCAGGACATGCGGGCCAAGAAGAAGAATCGCCTCTACCAAGTAAGTCCTCTGTTCCCGGAAGTCTGCAACCACGAGAACTGCACCGCGTTCGCAGTCACCTACGCCGTCGTCGCCACTGTCGCGATCTGGGCTCTGTTCGCGCTGCTGCTGGTCGTGTATCTGCACGGCCGCCGTCTCCCCGTCGTCGACGCGCTGTAACTTGCAGCAACGCGTTGAGCTCGAAGAGTCCCTATAGTATCGATCTATCTTTTTCAAAACGTTCATGCACTCGACGTTCTACCTTCTCCTCGTCGCCATAGCAGAAGACCAACCACTTCAAGCTGCACGTCACTCCATCGAAAGAGTGACCTCCCGCGCCTCCACAGCCAATCGCCATTTGCCCAAGTAGAACGCCACTACCCGCCCTACGCACGCAGCACCATGGAGGCCAAGGCGACGCGCTTCCTGACGCAGTTCTCGCGCGCCGTGTTCCAGCAGTGGACGCAGACGCCGGCGCGCGGGCAGTTCTGGCAGGACGAGGCCTTCGTGCTGGCCACGCTGGAGGAGGCCGTGGCCAAGCTGCCGCGCGGGCCGCTCAAGGCGCATCTGGTGCGCGACCTCCGGCCGCTGGCGCCGCAGCTGCGCGACCTGCTGCGCGGCCTGCACGCCGACTACGCGGCCAAGCAGGCGGCCGAGGCGGCGCAGAGCTCGGCGGCGCACGGCGCGCTGCTGAACGAGGAGCTGACGGAGCTGGAGCTGGCGCAGGCGGCCAACGCCCCGGCCGCGGACAAGCAGCGGCGGCTGGCCGGCGTGTTGGCGCTGGACGCGGATCTGGACCTCGCGCGTCACGCGGCCGACGCGCAGACGCAGGACGCGGCGCAGCTCGCGCAGCTGTTCGCCTTGGTGGCGGCGCGCAGCTACGAGACGCCGCAGCAGCAGCAGCACAAACGCGGCCTCGTGCTGCGCAAGCTGGCGGCCTGCGCGCTGGAACAGGTGGAGAAGCTGCCTGCAAACTGGAGCTGTGACGCTGAAGGCGACGCTGCGAAGCAGGTGCTGGAGCTGCGCGCGCTGCTGGAGCGCGTGGTGGTGCAGGACGCCGTGGCGCTGACCGCGGACGACGAGCAGGTGGACGGACTGAAGGCTCCGTGGACGTCGTTCTACCGCCCCGAAGAGAGCAAGGAGCTCAAGAACACGGCGTACGACGAGGAGGTGGCCAAGATCTATGGCATACTGCTCGCGCTGTCAGTGTACTACCCGATCGACTTTGACAATGACGAGGACGTGGAGACGTCGGGAGACTCCTCTTCGGACGAGGATGATGATGCTACCACGCAGGAGCCGAAGACGCAGAAGCAGCTTAGTGTTCTGACGCAAGCGCAGCTCACAACTCGGCAAGTTCTGCTTGCTGCGCAGATGCGGCAGCGTGGGCTCGACCAAAACAGCCACTGGCTGGTGTCGGTGCTGTCTGTCCTACAGAATTTACCTAAGCCTGCGACTTATCTTGATGAAGACGAAGATGAGGCGCTTGACGCAGAGGACCGACGCGCACTTTTAGATTGCATCGGGCAAGTGTACACACGCGCGTTCGCTAGTGTGGCCCTGTTTGACCAAGGCAAGCAAAATGTTGCAGAAGAGAAGGCCGCTGTGCAGGACCGCGCGCTCTTTGAAGCCGTTGTATGCCTTCGCCACGCAGCCCACTTCATGCGTGCTGAGCGTAAGTCGAGTCTGCCGGCCATCACCACGGCGATGGCGCACCTGGCCGGCGTGCCGTTGCCCACGAGCTTTGTGGCTTGGTTGGACTACGAACAGACTGCAACCCCCAAGACCGTGCTGGAGAAGGCAACTCAGCGGTTGTGGAAGAAGTGCTACGGCCAGGACAAGATGGTGAACTTGATGTTAAGCTCAACTGATGTGACAGATGAAGAGCTACCTCTTATCCATAAGGTGGGTAGCCATTTTGAACAGGTCAATGTCTACTGAGTGGAGGATATCTAACCTGCTGTTATTTCTCGTGCACTTACAGAGTTACTCGGAGTACCTACAGCTTGTGGCTGAAGGCAACGTTGCCAAACCCACTGCTCGGACGGGTGTTGTTTCTGCTGTTGCTGCCGAGGAAGCTGCTGTTAATGCAAACAGCTTGTTCTACGTGGATAACGCGGGTGGTGAAGCTACAGAACCCTTAAGCAAGTCGCAGAAGAAGCGCGCTAACAAGAAGAAGCGGGCGAACAAGAACAGTGAGGCATCGCCTTCTAAGCGCAACCGAGCTTCGAGCAGCTAGGTATCTCTGATGCAGCTTTCTGTTCCAATTTTGTAAGTTAGAGTTAGCTACTAGCAGCAAGAGATTGCTCATAGAGACCACGAAGAGATAATATCTTCATGAAGAACACTCTTCAAAGTACCAGACATTTCTTGGTCTTGACAGAGGATCGCTGTTGACCCACCTGCTTGCTTGTTAATCAACGAGGTAATCGAACGATGAGGCCTGGTTGCTGATCATTACCTTTTCGGGTCGCCCTTGGATCTTGCGGCCTCAAAAAGAGACCTCATCGAGTGACTTGGCCGTTCTCAGCGAGCTCGAACGTGTAGACGAACTGCAATGAGTTCACCGATACAACTATCATCACCCGAACCGACGCAACACGAAAAATGGAGAACTGCCGCCATGCTTGTTACAATCCTGTTTTTATTTTGTTTTCCATACTGTTGCTGTTGATGATGTCTTGGCTCCGCCAAGGCGGAAACCAGTGCGAGGGTCCGCACTGGTTTGCTAAATAGTTCCTTCCTATTTTGTCCAAAAATTCTAAAAAAAATCACAATCAAAAGTTTGCACACTTGTCCATCGACGACGCCAATCGTCCGCAAGTTCCACTTGCCTGCGGACGATTCTTCCTCATGCTCGCTCAGTCAAGCTGTCACCAGCCAACTTCGCTTGATATTCATACCACTCGACGTGATACGAAGCTCTGCATCCGCCCACTCGTTCAGCGCCTAATCATTTGCCGCGCCACGCTTCAGCTCCATCATAAACCCCTTGAAGTAGAAGTGTCGCCACGCGGCAGCGGCAGCGCAGGAGCAGACGGCTTCGAGCTGCGATCACTCGTCGCCCCCACATGTCGGCCCAGACTGCTGCAGTCTCCGTCTTCGTCTTGTTTCTTTTTTTCGTATTTTTGTCCATCCTCCACGGCAAGTAGACTCGCCGTCCACGTCGTCTTCTCCTTGCTTTAGCACCAGCAAACACCACACGACATGTCCGACTCGACCACTCTCCGTCTGCTTCGTCTCGCCCGCCCTCACTCTCTTAACTTGCTGTTCCTTCGTTCCCTTCTCTCTCTCCACTCCGCTGGGCCACGACGACGTCCGCTTACCAACTGACTTAGTTTGTGGACGTGTAGTAGGCTCGACCGCTCAATACGCTCGGGTCGATCTTCGAGCGCAGAGGGGGGATCGAGTAAACGCTGGGAGCTTGGCCGCTAGCGACGTTGAGCGGCGGCAAACGGAACGCGCCGGCACCGCACTGCTGCTGCTGCTGCATTTTCCGCTCCTCGGCTCCTGCGACACGCATTGGGGACAGCATGCCGTGCATCGGCGCCGCCGGCAGGGGCAAAGGCAGGCGGTTCTGCGCGTTCTGGTAGCTCATCTCCGTGATAGCGCTTAGCACGCCGCCGAACTTGCGGGCCGGGAAGGGGCTGCCGTCGGGGGAGGCGCGCAGGGGGCTGAGCCGCACCTCCGTCTTCTGCATGCACCACTCGGGGCTGGGTCGGATGAAGCCGGTCTGGTTGGCGCCCCACTCCATCTTGCGAATCTTCTCGCTGAACTCCACGGACGCGCGCGCCACGACCTCCTCGGGGCACTGCTTGATCACGACGGGGCTGGACATGTCGGCCATCTCGACGTCGGGGGGCGAGGACGGAACCGGCAGCGGCTCCTGCTTCATGACCTCGATGGAGGCCAGCTCGGCGAGCCGGAAGAGCTCGCTGCGCGGGGCCTCGTGGCCGGGCACGCCCGTGAGCGACCGCGTGGGGCTCACGGACTCGTTGGGCGGCGCCGTCGTCGCGCCGTAGTGGGCCATCTCGTCGCCCGAGACGTACTCGATGGCCTTGAAGAGGTTCTCCTTGGCCGAGTACTCCTGCGCGTCGGCCTCGCTGTGCTGCGAGCCGTCGTCACCCGCCTGCTTGCGGCCCTTGTGGCGCAGTCCGCGGCGCCAGCGACTGATCTTCTGGCGGTACTTCTGCGCGTGGGTCATGGTCTGGCGGGTGGTCTTGGTGCCGATGAAGGCGGCGATGACCTTCCAGGGCCCGGCCGGGTACTTCTCCATGGCCTCCAGGAACTTCTCGTGCTCCTCCTGCGTCCACATCTTGAGCGGCTGGCTCTGCTTGGACGAGTAGACGGTGGTGCCGGCCTTGGCCTCCGTGGGCTTGATGCGGATGAGCTTGCCCTCGCTGTTCGTCATCTCGAACAGCTCCTTGCGCACATTGGCCGAGATCGTCATCTTGCTTTCCCGCGTCTTAGCACCCCCACGCCTGGCGCCGCTGCATGTAGTGGTGAAAGAGGAGGGAAAGGAAGAATTGGCTTTGGTGGCCGAGCGCCAGTCCAGCAAGCGACACGAAGAGCGAGGAACCGATCGCACTTAGGCGGGCTTGATGGATCACTGTCGGGGAGATGGGCCGCCACGCTTACTGGTGGATACGACGTGGATTCATTTCCCGCCCCGGCGCTGCGCCGCCGCGACCCAATTGGAAAGAAGATACCTACCCAAAACAGCCTATTTCGGGCGCTTTTCGTCGGTCGCGAGCGCCGCCAACGTTGCACACGCTCCCTCTGCGAGCTGTCTCGATCGCGCGGCGCGGCGCGTCTGGCGTCCGAGGCCGGGCGGCCGCTTTCGGTGCAGACCGCGGGGCGGGACCGACGCCAGCGCGCGCGCCGCCAGCACCGACCTTGTCTGGCGAGATCGCGCTGCCACCTGGGTGGCGCGCGCGCGACTCACGCCAAGTCAAGCGGAACCCATGTGTCCGGCGCTGCACTCCCCTACCCGCGGCCGCTATTTTGGGTGACGCGACGCATAGACATGCAAATGGGTTGACCCGAATTGGCATGAGACCTGCGAGATGGGACCTCCGCGCAGCGCCAGGCCAAAAGGCAACTTGCCGAGCCCATTTTCGATGGCGGCTTCGTGGCGGCGGCAAGCCGCCACAGCCCTTCGCTATAATATACCACATCCGTCTGTAGAGCTGCGCCAACACGCCTCGAAGGCTCGCGAGCCCACCTGTCATTTATGTTCGGGCCGTTTCGGCAGCGCTTGGACCTCGTGGATTTTCACCGCGAAAGTTTTAACCATGCCGTCGCTCGAATACAGCGCCGGATTCCACTCAAAACAGAATCGTCGGCTCCAGTCTGTGTGGGGAGAGAGTGGGGTGTGGCCGAGTGGCTACTCTTTGATCGGAGCCAGATTCGCCAACCGAACGTTGCTGTGGATTCTGTCTGTCAGGTTGAAAGGCTATTACGCAGTCGCGAGCTTTCGAAACATGATGGTGTGAGTAGATCTTTTATATCGACAGGAGCACCAGCTAGCGTTCCACCCCGCGGGGGTGATGGCATTAATGGCAGAACCATCGGTTCGGCGGCCTTGCTGTACTGCACTAAATCACAAAATTCTAGCTGCTGAATTGCTGCGTGGAAAGCAAACAGCGCTGGGCGAAGCTGGGCCAGCCGCTCCAGCTATCGCTCGCTAGTCCAACGTCGCTGTCGCCGTCCCGCTTCGTAGAATCAGAAGCGGCGAGGCATCAGCGTGCAAAAGAAAGAAGCCCAAGTTGAAGTGCGCCGCGCGCGCCCATTTCGAGACCCATTCAGGCCGCTGCCCATTTGGTAGGGCTGGGGGCGAGAAACGGCAATAACGGCCATTACAGTGCGGCGCCGGGAGTCAGTCCGCCCTTCAAGCGTCTTGACGATGGCGAGCCCAACAATCCAGGCCGCGCTGCAGCGCTCGCCGCCGCCGCGCCGCTCGCTTCGGGGGCGGCGCCGGCAGCGTCGCGGCAGCATGCGACGCCCGGCGGGCGCTTACTTACGCTTGCGACGAGTGCCCGGTGTCCGATTGAAATTGAACCACGGGGGAGGGAACCGCGCGCAGAGTAGAGCGGGTCTCTGCACGAGACCCGGCCAGCGGATCGGCCGCGAAAATGAAGCGGATGGGTACACGGCGCTCTGCAAAGCTGTGACTGCAAAGCTGTAGCCATCGCGCGCGCGCAGCCATCTCGCGCTGGGCAACCGCGGCAACCTGCAGGGCCTGCTGCGAGCGCTGCGGCTTGGCAAGGCCGCCGAGGCAGCTGCAGCGCCGCAGTCTCCCAGCCGGCGCGGCGGTAGCGTTCTCGACCAGACTAGGTGTCTCACTGCGGCACCTGAGCCCCGGCGCCAGGCCCGCGCCCAGAAAATCCCGCGCTTCGCTTGACCATGTCGGGGTGCGGCGCTGCTGTCCGTCCTGGCTCCGTTGACACTGTCGCCGAGCGCCACGCGCGTCTACAGTCGGAGCGGGTCTGCGTCAGGCCGCAGCAACATCCTCGTCATGCCTTGGCGCGGGCGGTCTGTTCAACGGGGTTGCCGTTGCCGTGCCCTATCCGCGCCACGTGCAGTGCGATGGATACACCGGCGCACATGCGCAAGTCGAGCTGCGGGGCGATTTGCCGTAGCGATACAGCCTGCGGCTTCAACGTGGCCGTCATCACCGCCGGCATCGCCGCCGCCGCCGCGCGGACGTAGCTCACTCCGGTTGCCCAGGCCGTTGCCGCGCCAAGGCGCGCACGGCGATCGGTGCTGGTCAGCGCGGTCGGCGCGCTCTCTGGGCTCTGATGACGCACTTTCGTCCAATGACAGAGCGGGGCCGCCGCCTTTTCAGCCAGTGCGCGCGCGCGCGGGCCTTGACGTCGGACCATCATACAAAGCCCAAGTGCGCGCGCGTGAACCCACGAGAGATCCAGTTTGACAGGGGCGAGCAGAATGGGTACACGTGCGTGAGTAACCCTAGCCAGCCAGGAATCCGCCCGCCCACTCGCTGGGCGTCGTGTCGCGCCATCCACCACCGATAGCGGCGCTCACTTTACCTTTGGCGGCGGCAGCATGACCATCTCGCGCAGCGTGTACAACCAGCTCTTCGAGCAGGCGCCCGACGCCGCGGGCGGCGGCAAGGAGAAGGTGATCCGCCTGCGCCCCACCGAGGCCAAGGCGGGCGCCGTGGTCATGTCGGCCAAGAACAAGATCCAGATGTGGACCAAGGAGGAGCACGAGCGCTTCCTGGCGGCGCTCGAGAAGTTCCCGGCCGGGCCCTGGAAGAAGGTGGCCGACTTTATCGGCACCAAGACGCCGCGCCAGACCATGACGCACGCGCAGAAGTACCGCCAGAAGATCCACCGCCGCCAGCGCGGCCTGCGCAACCAGAAGAAGAGCGCGGCGGCGGCCGCCGAGGCCGGCGCCAACCCCGCGCCCGTGGACACCAAGGCCGACGTCAAGGGCGAGCCCAAGGCCATCGTGTCGCCCTACGGCGTGGCCGACCTGCAGCTCAAGCCCGGCTCGGAGCCCGCCGTGGCGGCGGCGGCCGCGGCCGCAGTGGCCGCCGGCGCCACCACCAATGATCAGCTGCTGAACATTCTGGCGCAGCAGGCCACCACCATCCAGGAAAAGCCGCAGGACGCTGAGCCCATGGACGTGGACGCCGCCGTCACCGTGGACGCCGCGGCGTCGCTCGATGCGGCGGTGGCGGCGGCCAACCAAGGGTCGCCCAACAACAACCTGCCATCGCTGGCGGAGATCCTACACCTCGGCGGCGCGGAGGGACAGGCGGCGGCCGCTGCGGCGCAGGCCGAGAAGACGCAGTCGCCATCGAAGACGCAGTCTCCGGCCAAGGCCGAGGCGGAGGTGAAGACAGAGACCAGGACGGAGGCCGCCACCGAGCCCAAGGCGACGACAGACACGGAGAAGGAGCAGACGCGGCCAGCGGACTGCAAGTGCAACTGCAGCTGCAGCGCGCACGGAGGGAAGAAGCCCGAGGCCGAGGAGACCACAACGCAGCCGCGGCCCGAGGAGAGCTGAGTGCATGTCGGAGGAGGAAGGACCGGCCACGGACGCCAGCGCTAGCTCCCGCCGAATAATTATTGTTAACAAACCTTGCAACCCAACTCAACCCAGCGCTTCTGTAAGATTCCGTTCCGCTGTAGCCATTACAGCGCTTCAACTTGAGCTGTAGCCACCGCCTCATGCAGCCATCCCCGCCTGTAGCCATCGCCTCCTGTAGCCATCGTTGCTGTAGCCATACTATTCAGGTCTTGGCAGAACGCTGTCGAGGCGTAGTTCGTGCCGATCCACGCAGAGAAATCTGTCCCTCGCTTGCGAAGAGTCACCAAGCTAAGAAGAAACAACAAAAAAGGTAAGGATGACAATAAAAAAAACTACGCATGGTCGTATTTTCCAAAGCTTTAGACCCCGGCTTACACTACCAGCGATGGAACGTCAAAATACGCAAATGCGCTGAAACTCCAAATGCGGAGGCTCCAGGGGCGGAGGGCTCATGCACAGTCGATCCACCGCAAAACGAGCTTCTGTGTGTTGCGATGAGACCAACCAAGTGACGTGAACTAGTCCTTTGAGTCAGTGGACTCAATTTATTCCATGCGATGCTTGGTCGTCATCACCAAGCGAGCATAATGATGTAGTTCCTTTGTCGTCACTGTATTGACACTATATTGGACGGCGTAGGATTGCTTCACGTTGCGCAAGAGCTCGCATCCCATTTACCTACAATCATACTAAGTCCTCACAGTCGGAATGAACCTGTTGCATGCGAACTTCGCCAACCTTGAGACTCTGCTTCGCACAATTGGCAGCACGGCGCATGCTCTTTTCACATGATTGGTTGAGAGAACGTCTTTGATCGCGCTGCGATTGACAATCTACCGATACCGGTAAATTCGAGGCGTGGTGAACTGCTGAGCGCTGGATCGCGGACGAAGGTGGAATACCATACATCTTGCTCAGCTTGTCGTCGATGCGGTCCATATAATCGTGCACAGCAGCATTAACCTTCTCGATTTCGACGCGTCTTCTGCGCTTTGGGGTTTGCGCGGAACCACTTACATTCCATGATTGATCGGTCGCCGATGCAGAAGACTTCGTAGGTGAGAGCTCGATCGAGGCACTGGTATCGTCTTGGAAATGCGCAACTCTATCAAGCGGTTGATTGTCGTTTAGCGCTCTCGGCAGATTGAGCTGCTGCCACTCATTCAGAAACGTTGCTAACTCTCCTGAGCGGCAAGACAAATTCATTTGTACGCGAGAAGGCAGAGGTGACACCGAAGCTGATGGACTTGCGCACTCGCTGCCGTCTTCATCTTCTACACGATTTTCATCTGTTCGTTGCCGAGATGTGCTAGTTGGTATTTCGGTGCGCTGGACTGCACCAGCGAGGTCAAGGATTGGTGCGATTGAAGTGTTACGCTTCGCCTTCATAGATGAACTTGCGTGCTGTCGATCATACGTGTGTGGTAAGTGCCCTAGACTTACCTTTCTGTCATGTCTTGCCATGGGTTTGGTGTCATCTTCTTCAGCTTCGTTGTCGTCGTTAAGACTCTTTTCCAGCACCCGCAGCTTTTCCTCGCGCAGCTCGCGATCTGCTTTTTCCTGCTGACGCCTTAAATGGTTTACCACTGTCTGCAATGAAGACTTCTCCTGGACCTCCTGCTCCAACTGCCAGCTAACTTTCTGGTAGAGTTCGTGTGCCTTCTTGACGGCTTGCTTGAGACTGCGAACTTCGTCTTCTTGCCGTCGTGCTGCGGCTTTAGACTTGTCAGCCTTGGCTTCCTCTTCAAGAGAGCTGCTCTTTAGTTGGCCAAGCTGTCGCTGCAGCGAGTGTTTGTCCAGTTCCATTTGGGCGATGCGAGTTTCAGCATCGGAAACCGCGGACTGGAGCGCTTCAATCTTTGCCTGCGCCTCAACTAGTTCATCTTCCTTCGATTGTATCTCGTTGTCTTTTTCATGAGTTTGGTGTTGTACTTTTTGGAGCTCTTGTTCACTTTCACTTCGTAAGACAGCTAGCTCGTCTTGTAAATCCTGTGCTTTTTTCTGGAGAACCTCCATGTCTTTCAGGCTGTTAGCTTGCTGATCTAGCTGGAACTGAAACTCATAGTTCTCTTTCTGTAGTGAGTTGCGTTGATAATGCAGATCTTCGACTCGCTTGCCTAGGGCCAGTATCTGTTTCCGTATTAATGTCACTGTTGGAATATCCTCCTCGAGAGTTGAAGCACTATCGTATTCGGTCATATCATCATGTGAATCGCCCCACGGTTTAGCTCGTCGTCGCCGCCTCTCGAGCAGCGCTTGACAGTGAAAGACTCCATTCGTATTTGCCATTAATGCATCTTTTGATTCCGGATTAATAGTCATAACAACCTTTAGAATGACGTTGCCGAGTGATGCAGACATATTCCCTGACGTCTGTGATTCCATAGCTTCCGCAACCTTTTCTGTGATGTTCATCTTCTTTAAACGATCGAGCAGTGGTCGAAGCGATAGTCTCGATAACGTTTGATGAGGAGGGAGTACTTTAATAACGGTGGGCTGAGAATTCAGTGCATACCTCTTCCTTGCTTTCACCACTTTAAGAGGTGCACACAGTCCATACGCACTCTCTTGTCTTATGGAACTCGGGGTAGTTCCAAAATGTTGAAACCGGTTCATGGCAAACACTGCAATAACAACACGTCGGAAAACAAGTCGGCGCTTTCGTTCCTTGCGTTTATCCTCGCATAATACTGTCGTTGGGATCATTTCCTTTAATACCTGGCCGATGCACTCGATCTGTTCGTGAGCGTGGGCAAATTCGGCATTTTCCTTCGAGAGGAGCCGTTTTTGAGCCAGTAACTCACTCACTTGTAGAATCAAGGGCTGGACCACTAACACGAAGAGATGTAAAATTGTTGCAAACACGGGCAGATCCTGCTCAAAACCATCCACCACGTGCTGAAGATGTTCGTTGTTTTCCTCAACCACTGCAACTTTAGCAATTTGTTCCTTGAGTTTAGCCTCCAGATCTGTGCGTTCGTTAGCCACATCAGCAATGCATTGTTCGTAGTGCGCTTTCTGTTCCTGTGCGTTCTTGCTATGAGCGCGCTCCACCTCTGCAACGGATTGCTCAAATCCACTTGTTTTGGCAGATAGCTCTTTCTCTAGCGATTGCAATTGGAGTTGCGCTTCATCCACATCGCAAATCTGCTTCTGACTTTTTACTCGCCACCGATCTCTCATCTCAACAATAGCATTTATTTCTTTTTCCAGTGCAGAGAATGACCGTGACAACGGTTCAGCGTTTACAAATTCAGTTTTTTCCCAGGACTCCTCTGTTTCGAGTGCACGATGTAGCTCTTTTCGTAAACGAAGTGTCATTTCACCATACTTTGTCAACTCTGCTTCCAGTCCCTCGGTTTTCTCACAAGCTTGCTCGCTCCATTTCAGTACCTCTTCCTTCTCTTGACTGATGATCTCGCGTGCTTGCTCAGCAAATTTGCGCTGTTCACGAAGCTCTTTCATTTTGGACGCGTCCTCCGCTCGCATGTGCTCCAGCTCGGTCACACGCTCAACCGCTACTGAAAGTTTGCTTCCTTGCTGGCGCACTAAGTGACGCGCTCTCTGAAACTCATGCACGATGTTCATGATTTCGTTTTGAAGCGCAGATATTCCAGCTTGAACCACCTGCAGCTCTGGAACCTTTTGCCAGACCTCCTCTCGACGCGATTGCCAAATATTTGCTAAACTCCCCAGCTCTGACTCATTTACTTCATTTGAGTTGTGAAGTGCTTGTTCCACGTATTGACGAAGAGCCTCGACTTGTTTCTGAGTGGTGCGTGCTTCTTCAGCAACCTCGGCTTTTAGTTCGTTTGCTGCTTCTTGCACTTCTGCTAGGCGATTTTCGAGGGTTTCACGCTCCTCTCGTATGTTAGCAATCGTGGTTGCGTCGCTTTTGTGTTTTGATGAGTGATCTTCTAGCTGAGCTGCGTACCTTTGAATCTGTTCCTGGTAACCTTGTTTGCGCTCCTTCCAGTGTTCCTGAAAAAGGGCTAGCTGATGTTCCAACTCTTTCTGCTTGTCAAGAAGCAGTGAATTTTCTGTTTGCATACGCTCAATTTGCATTTGCATATTGCTCCGCCCATTTTCCATTTTCTTGCGCTTAGCACGTTCTTCTTGATGGGTCTTCTGCAAAGCCTCCATCCCTTCCTCCATCCTTTTTACGCAATCCGCAGCAGACGCCTCCACTGATTCACATTGTGCAGCTTTCTCCTCGATAATCGAAGAGAGCTCCGCGATTTGACGCTTGGCTTCCTTTAAATGAGTGCGTCTTTCCGCGACCTCTTCTTCAAGAGCTGCAATAGTTTTCTTGTAGAAATCAAGCTCCTCCTCGGTTCGATTTCCTTGATGCCGAAGCTGTTTGGTGTTGCGCTTCCACCGCTTTACCTCCAGCACCAGATCCGAAATCTCTGCCTGCGACTGACCTTGGAGTTGATCGCGTGCGTCGTTTGCTTCTTGGAGGGCAGCTTGCAAATCGCGGATCTCGGATTGTGCTGCTGATAGTCTCTTTTGGGTTACTTTCAATTTGTGTGTTGTTTGCGCTACTGCAGCCAGGCTCAATCGATCACGTTGTACTTGTCCATTGAGCTCGCTGGCATCATCACGCAAACGCTTTACTTCACGCTCTCGAGCCTCGTCACGCTCTTTAAGAGCTTGGTTTCGCTCGCGTAGTGATCGTGACTCTTGTCGAAAACGGTTGTTCTCCAGTTGCAATCGCCGCAGGAGCTCAAGCTGGCGGCGTAGTGCGTCATTTGATGCCTCCTGCTGTTGCATTTCAACATAAAACTCCGTCCTGGATTTTGGTAAGCTAGTAGAACCAGTTTCTAGAGATGAGCGTTCTCCAGGTGACAAAATCTGCTGGCGGTGAAACTCGTCTCGAGCTTTTTCTTTGATTCGACGAAGCATAATTTGTGCGTGGCTATCATCATTGTCATCATCATCGTCGTTACTGTCATTTACTGATGGAGAAGGATGCCGGGGAGCACACTCCTTTCGAGTATAATGTGTTTTCTGACGCGACAGAGGGCCGATGCTAGTGAGATTATCCTTTTGGAAGCGGAACTTTGCCGAAGTAGCCCTCTTTGGAGAGATAGTACGTGATCTGACGAGCACTTCGTGATCGTCGCTCGACTGCGGTGAGCTGCTGCCATCCGAGGATGGAGAAGCGTTTCGGTCTGCCTGCAGGTCTTCAAACAATTTGCGCTGGCGGGCGTAATGAGCTTGCTGCTGCTTCAAATTTCGCTGCAGTTTTGTCTCCATTCGCTTGGCGTCTCGGTCATGTTGTCCTCGCCGTGCTTGAGCTTGTAGTTGGACCGGGGACTCTTCTTCATCGCTGGACTTTTGCTCGTCATTGCCATCATTGGTCTCATCGAGGCTAAATTTTTCTGCACCTCCTGACAAATTGTCTAGACTGAGTACCAGTTCCGGCGATGGTGGTGGTGACGATGACTCTGCCATGTCCTGTGTACCGGAGAGAGGAGGGGTATCAACCGTATCCAGCGTGAGGTCTTGAGCTGTCTCGAGCTGCTTTTCCATTCACGTGTAAGAGGTTCCGCTCGCGAGTAAGTGACCAGGTCAAGTAGCTTTCTGAGGTATTAACTGCCCGCACGCCCGTTCAGCGCCATCGCGTGTCAGCAATGCAGTCCGTACCATCGACGATGGCAACCGCTGCGCAACCGACACCTACGTGAAACTACGGCACAGTGTCAGCCAGCCTCACAACGACTTACGAGATGGTGCACGCCAGCGCGCACGAGCTGATTTCAAAAGCTCGATATGTATTTTTTAGGGTGAAGCAGCAGCAGGCGCGTTGGCTTCAACCAGCAGGTCGAAGCCAGCAAGCACTGGCAACCGCCTTCCGTCTACAAATGAAGGCACGCGCAAGTGAGCGAGTGCAGGAAGCAAAGAACTACCGAGGACCTAAGTCGATCGCGCGCGCACTTATCTAGTCCACGTCTTCGACCGACGACGCACCGGCCTTCCGCTGGCGCAGCGACGAGTCCTCCTTGGCGTCCTCGGCGTTCGAGAAGCTGGCGAGGATCTCGACGACGTCGCCGTTCTCCTCGCCCTTGGCCACCTCGGCCGCCGTCCGGCCGTCGGAGGCTTTGACCGCCAGCAGCTGCTCGCGCTTGGCCGCGGATATGCTGGACAGCAGCGCCTCCGCCGCCTCCGGTCGGCCGTGGAACGCACTCCAGTGCAGCGCAGTCCAGCCGTCGCCGTCCACGGCCAGGACGTCAGCTCCGGCCTTCACCACCTTTTTGATAAAGTCGTCCGTGTCCACGGGGGACCCGCACGCCACCATGAGCGCCGTCCACTGGTCCTCGTCCGTCTTGGCGTTCACCTTGCTCTTGACGACGCTCCAGAGCGCGTCGAAGTCGGCGTCGGCGCCGGCAGCCAGCGCGTTGGCGATGGCCTCCTCGGGCGTGAGGTCCGTCGTCTTGGTCTCGTTCTTGGCCGCCGTGGCCGCGACGGGGGCCGCCGGGTCCGCCGCCGCCGCCGCCGCGTCCTCCGCCGACTCGCCCTCCAGCCGCTCGTTCCAGATGCGGCCGTTGCGGCGGCCCAGGATGTAGGCCTGCACCAGCGCGTTGTCCCAGAGGTTCATGGGCATCATGACGCTCTGGATCATGACCACGTGGTTGACGCCCATCTTGAAGTGGATGAGCGACGAGATGCCGGCGCCGATGAGCGTCTGCTTGATGAACTCGTTGGCCTTGGCCAGCTCGTGCGCCTCGTACGTGGTCTCCGTGAGCTCGGCGTAGTTGGGCGACTGGTCGAAGGGCGACTTGACGCCCGGCACGAAGATCTTGCGCGTGTCGTGCTTACGCTCGATGAGCTGCTTCAGGTACAGCCCCACGAGCAGCGCCGTGACCTGGCACACCAGGAAGGCGGTGCGCGCGGCCAGCAGCGTGGTCTCGTTCTCGAAGTCGATCTTGCCCATGAGGAAGATCATGGGCAGCATGATGATCATGCGCGTGGGGCTCTGCTTGCCGGCCATGGCGGGCGGGGCGACGTGCGGGGGAGCGGGCGAAACGAGGAGTGAAGGTCTGCTTCGTGGCAACATCTTTGCCGGCTGGCTCACTCGCGCTCGCTATGCGGGCGTGTCAAACGCGCTCATTGGCGGAAATGCGCACTCGTTCTTAGCCGGGACGGCCTCGGCACTCGATAACCGTTGCCGTGATGGGCTTCAATAACTAGTATACAACGCGAAGCTCGCGCACAAGAGGCTCAAGGAGATCGCGCAATGCCAACAACTCCGCGATCAACTGAACGTACTTCGAGCGAATCAAGTAGGCCAGTAGCAGGTGTATTGGTGAATGAACTCATGTTAGTTATGCAGGCAGCGCTCGTCGAAAACATTTCGTACGTCGTACGTAGTACTAACAAACTCGCTATAACCCTACCACGGAATCTCAAATTCCCCCATGTGCTTGTCAGCGTTGTAGAATTTGCCGTTGTCCTTCGGCGACAGGTTGGCCACAATGTTGGCCATCGATTCAGCCGACTCGGAAGGCTTCAGATAGCCGCTGTGGTCGTTCATGTCGGTGTCGACGTATCCGGGGTTGAGCGTCACGAAGACGATGTTGCTGTTGCGCAGCTCAACAGACATGGAACGGGTGACCATGTTGAGCGCAGCCTTCGACGTCGTGTAGGCGTAGGCCTTGCTATAGTACTGCTCCGTCTCGCCCGTGTTGCAACCGATGCTGCCCAAGAACGATGAAACTTGCGCGACTGTGGCGGTGCCGTGGCTTTTGACCGCAAGCTGGAGGTTTGGCAGCAAGGCGCGGGTCACGAGGAACGGCCCGACCGCATTCACTTCAAACTGCCGCATGAACGCGTCCTTGGTGGCCGACTTGAAGTCGTCGGCGATGTAAACGCCAGCATTGTTGATGAGCAGGTCGGTTGGCACGCCCTCGAGCTGGCGGGCCGCGTCGAGCACCGAGGCCTCGTCGCTCGCCTCCATCTTGACGGTCTTGAAGGGCGAGAGGGCCATGAGCTGGTCGGTGTTGCTGTTGGCACGCGTCGTGCCGATGACGTTCCAGCCTTCCTTGGTGTAGTGTTCCGCCAAGGCGAGTCCAATTGTCATTCAGATACGTGTTGACCGCGAAGTATCACGAAGTGCGGCATCTAGTTCATTTGAGCTCCTAATCTGGAAGACGTTAGGAAAGTTGGCAGCAATATCTTTATATCGTTGCTGCTGCGCCTGAGTTTGTATGTCAAGGAGACTATGACACAGCTGGTACATGGCTGGAAAGGCTTTGCGTTCAAAATTGGCAAGTAAGAGGAGAGTTTTATAAAATCACGAGAGATGATGCACGGCAATTTTTGCACGCGTGAGCGCGACAGGCAGAATGAGGACATGCTTCCTCCTGCATTAAAGGACTAAGCTTGCCCGGCTTCAGCATTCTCTTTTTAGATAGTAATATACTTGAAGTTTGCCCCTATTTGTCTTGAAAGAGTGTGGGTTAATTATTAGGAACTGCAGTTTGCAGTATTGCTTCAAGTAAAGGCCTCACCTCCGAATGGTGCAGATCAAATTCCGTTAGGCTAAAAGCGGATGCTATCTCTCTAAGCCTATCTCAATTCAGCGAGTTGCAGCATCTTTCGTTTGCATTCGAAGCAAATACTAGTCTTTGATGGGCACAATAAAAGCTTACACAGTTGTTGGGCGGGCTATATTAGTTGTAGAAAATGTTGCTACGAGTTCGAGTTGCGAAGCTCGGCAAAAACGTTTAATCTGAAAGGAGTCGGAGCAGTTCCAGTCTAATCCCCTTTATGTATCTGGTGACGCGCTAAAAGCTCTAAAAGATGTTATGGCGAGAGTGTCAGAAGAAATCAGTTAATGTTTACCTGGCGTTTACCAGCAAATTGCAGAGCTCGACATCACTTCGAAAACCTTATTTTCATGGAAATATGATCTATGGTGCTGTAGACACCTCAGTCGTGGTAGATCCATTACCGAACTTTTCTCTCGACTGCAGCGTGTTAGGTTCGTTGCACAACCAGCTTCAAGGTGTTAAGATCGTCTTTTCATGTCGTTTTTAGCAATACTTTCTGCGATAGGAAGGCAGGATGAAGCTCACAAGAGTTGGTATATTGCATGTTTTGATTCCGAGACACTACCATAGTCTATGACTCCAAGCATCATCGGAACTGACTGTTTCGTCCTGCAGCATTTTGTTATTTAACAAACAAAACAAGGGAAACACTAGAGTGGAATCCAAAATAATAATGGGATGGTTGTGTTTATCTATCTTTTATTGCCTTTCGATCTACTTTGAAGAAGCCGACGGACCTTGCATGCTTGGGCTGATCTTGCTTAGCGTCGAGCAACACTCTCAAAAAATTCTACCATGTCCAGCACTCGTGTTTGCTGGTTAGGTGCTGGTGGCTGGACAACCGCCGATGGTCTGTGAATCAGCATACAACAGGTTAGCGTCAATGCAATTAACGTCTGCTTCGCGGTACCAACCTGTTAGAGAGTGTGCGGTTGGTGTCATCTACGGCACCATCCAGGAAAGCTGTGGCTGACTGGATAAGTGATGACATGGCGTCAACCCTGTCAGACATTCTGGCACACACAAATTGTTAGACTCGTGAAGTATTAACAATGGTACTTACTTACAAGGGAACCTCAAGGCGGCTTGCCCAAGGCAGCTGCACCTTGATGGGAGCACCGGACGTCGTGCTTCCGCTCTTCTTCGCCATGGGTGCTGTGGGGGTTGGTAGCCGTTGGCTGCTAGACGCTTCTCGTACCTCGCACTGGCACGTTGGCGCTTGCAGCAGCTGCTCCAGCAACCTACACAGCTTCGCCTGCTCCCGCTCCCGCTGTGTCTCGAAGTTGTCCACGGATCCGCTTAGCACCTGCACCGCCGTCTTCACGTCGTCTAGGCCATTCACGACGAAGTCCATTTGCTGCAGTGAGAGCGGGTAGACCGCGGGCACAGGAAGAGGCAGCAGCTTCTCTTGGTCTTCCTCTCCGGCTGGCAGCAGCTCCAGCCAGCGCCAAAAGCGCGACGTATCGCCGAGCAGCGCCTCGTAACTGCGCTCAGCTTGGGAGAAGCGCTGCACTGCCGCCTCAAGGAAGTCCTTGAGCTCCTGCGCGAGCTCCACGCCCTGCAGGACGAGCCTGTCGCAGAGCATCTCGAAGTCTGAAGCATCGGCCGCCGGCGCGGGCGCAGTAGGGGGCACGCGGAAGTGACGCGGCGGCGCGTCCAGGACGCAGGGGAAGATGCTGGCGCTGGGGTCCATCGCTTGAGTGCTTGCGTGCGGAAGTCGAAGTGAGCTGTGGCAGCCCCAGTGCGCACAAGAGTGATGGTAGCTTCAACTTGCCCCTCGCTATAAGGAACGAAAAGGCAACCAACTCGAAAAGGAAACCTTGGTTTGGTTGATGCGTTTTGCTCTCATGGTTGACACTAGTGCTTGACGTTAAACATTGTTGTGTTTCAATGCCTGCTTGACCAGGGCGGGTATTTTTTATTGTACTCGATGAACTACTAACTCATAATTTCGTTTTTCTTGGGTTTTGGCGACGGCTTAGTCTATCGAGCTCACGCGATGCACGATCTGCACACCGGGCAAGGCCTCGATGGCTATTACTACGGACCCTTCCACGTCAGTGCCTGGTGCGTCCTTCAGCGCAGCCTGGGGGTCCAGTTCAAACTCCAGGATCGTGACACCCTCACTCTCCATGTGCAGCCCACACTTCTTGATCTCGACCTTGCCGTTGCTCACACCGGCGATCACGTCGCACACTTGCTTCAATAAGTTATGGTTGGGCAAGCGGCGCTCTCCGCCATCCTCACCGCTGCAGTGCTCCATTGCAGCCTCTACCTTCAGCGAGAATGTAGTTGTCACCACCGCTTCAGTAGGGCCGCTAGCCATGAGGTGATCAATGCCTGGCACAAGCGGAAATGCAGCAGCTGCAGCACGTGCCATATCCAGATTGCGCGGTGAGCGAACCACATCCATAGCCTTCTGCGCAAGACTAGTCTCGTACATCATTTGACCCCACTGGACAACTTCGTCAGCAGTTGGTCGTGTAGTAGGATCGTGGCTAAGCAACTTGCGAAGCATGTCTACGATCTCAGGGCACCTCTTCGCAGCGCGTAGATTGGCAGGAAACTTGCTGTCTCGTGCATCACGAAGTGTGATATAGCGCTCCATAGTTGTTCCAAAGCGCTCGTGGCACAGCTCAAAGAGAATCATTCCCAATGAGTAGATATCAGTCTTCGCGTTGTACTTCTTGCCAGCAACTTGTTCGGGGCTTGCGTACAAGTAAGTGCCCACACCAGCTGTGACCTCGTTGCTCTCAGACATATTCGACCACATTGATGTAGATAACGGCGTTTCCTTCAGTCCCCCTGAACTTGACGTTCCTTGCTGGGAATCGTCCAGGGATGCTGAAGCATTGAGATTGTTGACGTTTGCAGCGTAGCGTGAAAGACCAAAGTCTCCGAGCTTGATCTCGTCCCTCTCGACATCAGCGACGAAAATATTCGCTGGTTTCAGATCGCGATGAATCAGACCACACGAATGCACATGAGCTAACGCGCTTGCAATCTGGACGAAAATCTTTAGCATCCGTGACAACTCCATTGGACGAGTCGGCACAGCAAGATAGTCTGCCAAATTTCGGCCAGCGCAGTACTGCATCTGGATATAGAGCCAGTGATCGCACTTTTCCGCAGCATTAAATGAAGAATCCTCAGCACTGCCAAGATCACCTGGCGATCGCGACGAAGATACACCTCGGGACGGAGGGTTCCTTGTGTGCGGTTTGTTCTGCACGACCAAATCTTCCTCCTTCCAGCCATTATCATTGACGCCAGACGAGGATCCTCGCTCCCACTCAAACCCATCATCATCGTCGTTATCGCTGATAAGGCTTCCGTTACTGTAAAACGTTTCAAGCTGTCGCTGGTTCCCTGAAAACTCGAGCTCCGAGATTGGTGCAAGCAAGTTGCTTGTTGAATAGTTTTTTGCGTTGGCAAGATCGCCTAATGAGCTGGTATCCGAAGCAGCTGACGACACAGCGACCAATGTTGATTTTGAGCTTTCTTCGACTTTCTCCAACCACGCCTGGTAGTACCGCACGATGTTAGGGTGATCCAAAAGTGCCAAAATCTTGACCTCACGCAAGAACTTCTGCAAGGTCTTAGATGTCTGGTTTTTCAAGTTCAGCCCCACGCGCTTGATAGCGTACTTGCGTCCATCTAAACGATTTTCAGCTAGCATGACTTGACCGAAGCCTCCCTTGCCAATCGCAGACAGTTCTTCAAATTCATTGACAAAGCGGCTTTGGCAAACAAATGGGAACAATACCTCTGCCTCATTTGGAGAAGTACTAGATTCAGACGAGGACGCCTCCGAAGACTCTTGTACACTCGATCTCTCTGCACTAAACTTTTCATCGGTCGTCTCGTCAGCACATTCTTCCATTGGAGAGATAGCGTCATCATTTGATTTGCTCCGAGCATGACTACTGCCACTACTGTTACTATTGCTGCAGCAGCTTCCCGTCGTTGAGTCCCCTGAAGAACTAATCGATTTAGCCCCCGTCAATGTCGTTACTGACTCTTCATCCTCCATAATCATTTCATCGTCTGAATCTGCCAGCTCAAATCTATCGCTTTCAAATTCGTGGTCGATATTAGGTGATAGAAACGCCACATCATCTTCGCTTGGGGGAAGCATTTTAACCTCGTATACGTCCAAGACATTGTGGTTTCGTGGATTTTTACCCTCAGCGTAAGGAAGCGCCAGTCTGTCGCCTGTGCGAGGCATACCGTGACTGGAAACCCTAACAGTAGATGATGAGGAGGAGGAGATGCCTCTGACAATCATATCGGTTAGCGAAGAGGACGAGGAAGACATAGTTGCTGTCGTTGCAGTTGAGTCGGCATCCGGATCAACCTCCAGCAGTTTCTGTTTTGTATCTGCGCGACCACCAGCTAGAAGTATTGCGGCAGCTTCGTTGGCAGCTAGACGTGAAAACTTCTCCATGAGCATCCCTTCGGTAGCCGGATCAGCATTAGCGCTTAATTCAGTCGACAAAACGCTAGCAGGTTCTCCATTCTCCAACAGCGGCACTTGATTGCCAACACCCAACGTATTCATCAGGAGCGAACGACTAATGACACTTGATATAACAATATCCTCCTCTCCTGGTCGCTGAATTGTGAGGCGGTGTACGTGAGACGTGAAAAACTGACTCTGGTCCATAGTTTTGATTGCCGACTGCGCTAGCGATGCAGAGAGTCCTTTAACATAACATCCCCAGGCTAGCAGCATTCCGCAAGTAGTCACTCCCAGTAGCATTGCTCCCACGTGCGTATATGTGATGAAAACGCCTCGCTTTCCGTCGTTGACAATCGGCTCCCAGAAAATGCGCCGACGGCGACGAGCACCTATCTCCTCGTGCAAATCATGAACGTCGTCGGTCTGTCTGCCATGGAAAGTGGGCGATCCATGCGAAACCCGTCCAATGTCGTGGTCCACAGCACCTTCATCTTCACTTGACTCGAGAAAGTAATTGTCGCCAAGTAGGCGTAACCGGAACCTCGCCTCCATAGCGTCCCAAGTACGGGGAACCACACGCACCAGTTGTTTATCAGTCTGCGGTGGTTGACCTTGTTCTTGATCTTGATCTTGAGTGCCCTGCTGATGGTCTGAGTTTGTCGCTGGTTCTCCTGCCCCAGCTTCAATTTGGTGGTGGTGATGCAATCCGCCATTTTCTAGTTGGGTAGAGCTCCGCGCCAGACTTGTCGCGGTTGAGGATGGACCATCAACTTTCCACTTAAAAAACGTAGCTCCACGCATTGTAGAAACGCCATAGACAGCAAGAACGTCAAAGTCAGGGACTTCGAATTCCCATAGCTGCTCGTTTGTCCAAGGGTCGAACGCCACGATGGTAGACCCCTCGTCGTCTAATGCAGAGTTGGGGTCCTTAGGCATCACGAGGATCTCTGGGACCATGTTGTGGCCAGCGGTACCAACCGAGCAATGGGCCTGCTGGGCAAAATCCAAAAAGAATTCCGAAATCTTGAAACATCGCGCCGATGACGCGTTTCGTGAGTGTACAGCACGCGTCGTGAATTCCGAGCGTCCAAACAGAATCTCGCTCGACCATGCCTTGGCTTCGGCGGATGACGAGAATGGACGACGAAAGCCACTTACTGCATCCAACGTGAACATCTCAAGCTTCTTCTCCCCAAACAGTAAGATGTCAGCTGCTGTCGAGCCTTCTACGCGCGGTCCACTTGCGCCCACACCAGGCGCCACCGGGTCCACTGCCACGCGTACCGGGCCGTTCACATTCACAATATCCGCCATCGTCATGCCGAGCTCCTTCACCTTGCTCTTGGAAAAGTGATACAACCTGCCATCGTACGACGGCACCAGCTGCGACATAAAGGCCGAGCTGGCCGCCATAGCTTGCGCCGACGCTGTCTGTTGCTGAATCACGGATCGATCCTCCACCTGGTTGCTGTCTGCTGCCACGTGGACGCTTCCGTCGACGTCCACATCGGCTTCCACGCGCTGGCGCGGCCTCGCCGCAGCCGAGTGGTACTTGGGCGGCATCTCCGGCCGCGTGGAGGGGTCGACGCCCAGACACTGCGACGAGTCCACCATGGGGCCGCCCGAGTCGAAGGACCAGAGCACCTCGCCGGACCAGGCGTTGACGGCGTACACGCGGCCGTCCAGTCCGCCGGCCACGACTACGTCGGGCGACTGCGCCACAGCGAACGAGTAGGCGGCGGTCGACGTCTGCGCGGCCGCCGCCGCCCCGAGCAACAGCGCGACACTCCACACACCCCACAGCAGGCGCCGCGCATGACCGCGACCTGCTCTCCTCAGCGCACAGCGACCTGCACTCCCGCGCATGCTCCTCACGCGACGCGCGACACACAACACGCGCCGACTCCAGCGGACGGCGACGAGGCCGCAGCCGAAGGATCTCGCGCCTGCCTTGCCCTCTGACGGACGGCGGGCGCTGGGTCTCGAGGGGGCCGAGGGGCCCACGCTGCTGCTGATGCGGGACGCCCCTAGCTTTCAATACTGGCAGGCGCTTCTCCCGAGGCGTTACGCCATGTTCGTAACGTCCCGTTAAGGGTAAATAGATGCCTTTCGGCCAATCAAAGGATTCGAACGTGAACTGAAAGCTTAACGCGGTTATGCACCACTCTGCAGCACATGGCGGAAATTATGAGTTTTGCTCCGGCGTGTCGACGCCTTTCCTCGCCTGTAGAGAGCTGGGCGCCTTGGTGCCCGGCCAATGGATAGTACTCGTCGCTGCTCGTCCTTGCGCCTGGTTGAAGCTCGCTCAGGCAGTGCCGGCGCGCAGTTCAACGTCGACGGCCATTTCTCTAGAAAATTCGAGAACCTTCTCAAATTTAGAGATGCAGCGGCTCCGAAGCAGTCTGATAACGCCCGCGGCAGTTGACGATCGCCATGCAAAATCCACATGCGGGCGTCGAGCGGATCATGGCGCGGCGATCTCGAGCTGGTGTCGCAGGCGTATCATCATCAGCGAGGCGCGCAGGATTTCGCTCGCTACAACGCGCGATGACGGCGAGCTTTTAGTCAAATAGCGAGGTGCCAGGTGGCACCTCCTCCGGCGGCTCCGGCAAATCCGTTCGGTGCGGGCAACAACACCGACATCGCGGTGGTGGCGACAGTATCGAAGCGGGACAATCGCAGAGTGACCCAGCCTTGCTGCCCTAGCAGTTGAATCGTCAAGTCATCAATAGGTGTACAGACCGAAACAAGTCGCAGTTTCCTGTCACAGGTGGTGATGGCGCTTGCCTCGCGAGCAATCTAAGCCTGCAGGCATGCTTGAACGAGCGGGGCAGAGACAACTGACGATACTCATTGCAACCTCGTCTAAGCCGCTTGCGCACTGTTCCGAGGATATCGTCGTCAATGCTGCTCCAGACCTTCTTAATTTCGGGTGCTCCGAAATTAACACTGACTCTCGCAACTTCAACCTGTCGACGAAAATAGCACTGGCTTTCACGAATTTAGCGCCATGTCGAACGCAACATTGAGGTAGTCTACAGCACCGCGTTCAGCAGCTTTCACCAGCACTCGCTATCGCCAAACGTGACGACGAAAGAAAGCAATACGCTAAGAAAGCGAGTATATACAAGGATAGCACGTGGCCTTCGGTACATTGGCGTGTGTGTGGGCTAGCACTATAACCTGTCAGTTAGAGTGGATTAGGCCAAGCTGGTCTCCCCAAGATCGTGTTCCTTAAAGAGGCCCTCCCGGTGAGCTCGCGTCTTCATACAGACCTCTACTAACAAGGCCCCATCTCTAGATTTCCAACGCAGTCTACGAGCTGGTTGGATTTCAAGCTTCATCATCGTCATCGTCAGCCACACCTGTATTGCTCCTGGTCAGGAACCAGTTGATCGAAGATATTGCGCGAGTACGGCACTTCAACTCCAGCAAACGTTGCTCTGACAAGCATTGACGATAATCTTTTTGGACTCGTTGTTTATTCTTGGTACTATCGAGGCCAGATCTTTGGTTGGCATGCAGGTTGTGGTGCTATAGCGCGGAACTCAGCGGTATGCAACACTGGTTTCAGCATGCAAGACATCCGCTGCGGCATGAAGACTGCAGTAGGCGGTATCATCTGTCTGAAACTGACCGTTATCTCATGTGTGGTGTGACGCTATCATGGCAGCGCATACTGCATCGCGTGACGCTAAGGCGGCAAGTTCAAGTCACGGAATAACAACGAAACAGCGTGTCCAGTGCTGAGAGCTTGGCAGCACCATGTGCGTCTGCTTCGGTGATCTGATGTCGTTCTCACTACTGAAATTCTGGGCTCAAGATCTCATTTCCCATTTTGCTGTCTTGGGAAACAAACAATACCTGCTTCATGCTCAAGAAGTGGCTTGCCGCAGCGGCCTGCGCGGCGCTAGCTCTCTCAGCGAGAACTGCTACCAATGATCTGGACGCTCGAGTGGAGGCTATCGTCGGGAATCTTACGGTAGACGAAATTCTTGGCCACGTGACGCAGATCAGCATTAACTACATGATAAACGATTACTCGCTAAATGAAGAAATGGTGCGCAAGTTCGCTAAACTACACGTTGGGTCATTTCTGCTGTCTCCGTTTACGAATGGTGTAAACGCGGTCACAGGCGAGAGCGGCTGGAATATTACCCAGTGGCGCAGCGCCATCACTACAAGTCAAGACATCGTTATGGAGGAAAACAATGAATTACCGATGATTTACGGTCTTGATTCGGTGCATGGGACGGGTACGTGCTCAATACTACCCTTTTGGGGCACAGATAAATGCCGGTGCAACGTTTAACCCGGAGCTCACTTATGGCGCATTACTGCTCAAGACACGCTCGCAGCAGGGGTGTCATGGGTATTTGCCCCTATTTTGGAGATTTCGAGCAATCCGCTCTGGCCGCGCACATACGAAACTTTTGGTGAGGACCCGCACTTGGTGACGGTGATGGGCGAGGCTCTGATTCGTGACCAGCAGGTCAACAATAAGACTGCAGCATGCATGAAGCATTTTGTAGCGTACTCCAAGGTAAATCACTTGAACGGGCTTGCTTTATTTGATTGTGATTAACCTGCTCTTGTTTTGTTGACACCGACTGGCAAAGATAAAGATGGGGTTTAAATTTCCGATTTCGACCTGCTCAACTACTTTGTGCCACCATTCAAGGCTGCCATCGCTGCAGGGGTTTTGACAACGATGGAGAATTATATCTCCATTAATGGTGTCCCTGTAATTGGGAACCACAAGATTCTGCAGCAGCTCCTGCGTGAAGATCTCGGTTTTAAAGGGCTGGCAGTTAGTGACTTTGGTGAATTCGGAGAGTACACCTCAGTCCACCGCATCGCTCGCAATATCAACGAATCCATTCGTTATTCGTACCAACTGACGGGGATTAACATGAGCATGCACTACGTACGATACGACATACTTGAATGCCACCAAAGTCCTCGTGGAGGAAAGTCCGGAGTATCTCGACCGCCTAAAGGAGTCTGCGAAGAGAATCATCAAGACCAAGCTGCAGGTGGGCCTATTTAATGATCCTGTTCCAGGTGTTGATCTTGTGGACAAGGTTCGCAACGAGGACGATATACCTACCTCATGAGAGATTGCTCGGAATCAATCGTGCTTCTCCAGAACAATGACAGCACGCAACCACTCTCGACTTCGGCCTCTATTTTTCTAACCGGCCTCTCAGCCCACAACATCGGCAATCAGTGTGGTGGCTGGAGTGTCGGATGGCATGGCTACTCAGGCAACACGTACTTCCCGAACGGCATCTCGGTCAAGGAGGGATTGCAGGCAATCGCTGGAGAGTGCATCACGTACTTCAACGGGCTCCATGCGGACGGAACTTATTCAGAAGCTAACTTGACGGCGGCAAAGGACTTTGCCAGGGAGGCGGAGTACACTATTGCGGTCATTGGCGAGGAACCTTACGCTGAGAAGAGTAGGGACATCGACGACTTGGCCCCTCCAATTGGCCAGATTGAGTATGTCAAAGAGCTTGCCTCCACCGGTACGAAGGTCATCGTCGTGTTATTCGAAGGTCGTCCAAGACTTCTGGGAGACCTCCCTTCAAATGTTCACGCCGTCATTAATGCCTGCTCGCCTGCGAGCAAGGTGGTAGGGCGGTTTGCGGAGATCATCTACGGCCACGTGAACCCGAGCGGACGTATGCCGATCACGTACCCGAAGGATCCCGGCAATATTTTGATGCCATACAACCACCGAGTGTCCACGCACTGTGCGGACGGAGAGTACTGCGTCATGCAATGGGACTTTGGTACGGGTTTGAGCTATACCAACTTCACGTACTCCGACTTGACGCAAGCAAGACGAACGTGACGTCCAGCACCGACACCATCGACGTGTCGGTGACCGTGACGAACACAGGCAATACGGCTGGCAAAGAGACTGTCATGCTCTTCCTGTACCGCTCCATCTCGGTGCCAGAGGTGAAGTAGCTCAACAAGTTTTCCAAGATCAGTCTGGACGCCGGTGCCTCGCAGACTGTTAGCTTTTCTTTGACGGCAGGTGACTGGAGCGTGTACTACCCGCAAATCGGCCGCGGCTTCAAGCAGGTGGCCGAGGACACGGACTACGTGATCGCCATCAAGCCCGAGACGGACTGCGACGTATACAACGAGACCGCTGCTGTGAATCTTTTGTGCACGACGTTCACGCTGCAGACTGGCGACTACCCGTATTCCTCACAGTCGAGAACTGATTATGAGCGTCAGTATTTCGTACTGAGAAGCACGTCTTACGATTGCGTTTACAGTAATGAATGTCTATTTCTCTTTCCCACTAGGCTACGTCGAGGAAGTCTCCATCCTCTGTACCCAGTCAGCTATGTAGTTCGTTGCATTCTGTCGGCAGGGTCTGTCAACGGCTCGCAAAGCATCCGTCACTTCACCGCCAGTCCATGGTGCTTACGCAAAGACAAATCTACCTTCACTCGGTTGCATCGGATCGCGTGAACAGCGAAGGTGTTTGTTTCATCATCATCAGGGCATAGATGTCCTCGTGTCTTGTTGACGAAGTTAGTCAGCGCTTTTCACGAAGTCGATGATCACGCCTGTAGAACGATGATCACGCGGCCTCGTAAATCCCCGAAAGTCTCCGCAACGGTGTTTGCCTCCGGCTCACCGGTGTTGGCCGATTCATCAGCTCACTTTCCAATTTGCTTCTAGCATCACACTACCCTCCAACTCCTTCCAACTCAACATGTCGGCGACCAAGAAGACGGTTCTCATCACCGGCAGCACTCGCAGCATCGGACTCGCCTTGGCGGAACACTACACCAAGGAAGGCTGGAACGTCATCGGCACGACGCGTGCCAACAGCAACACCGACCAGCTCATGGCGCTCACGCCCTTCAAGACCGTCAAGTTGGAGGCGAGCGACGAGGCCTCGGTGCTCGACGCGGCCCGCCAGCTCGAGGGCGTGCCAATCGACCTGCTCATCAACAATGCTGGCATTTACATCGCCGACGACTTCAAGTCGGCCACCAAGGACGCGTTCATGCGGCAGTTTGAAGTGAATGCGGTCGGGCCGTTCCTCGTGACCCGCGCCTTGCTGCCAAACCTCCAGCTTGCGGTCAAAAGCCACGGCACCGCCACAGTCGCGCAAGTTTCATCGTTCTTGGGCAGCATCGGTTGCAACACGGGCGAGACGGAGCAGTACTATAGCAAGGCCTACGCCTACACGACGTCGAAGGCTGCGCTCAACATGGTCACCCGTTCCATGTCTGTTGAGCTGCGCAACAGCAACATCGTCTTCGTGACGCTCAACCCCGGATACGTCGACACCGACATGAACGACCACAGCGGCTATCTGAAGCCTTCCGAGTCGGCTGAATCGATGGCCAACATTGTGGCCAACCTGTCGCCGAAGGACAACGGCAAATTCTACAACGCTGACAAGCACATGGGGGAATTTGAGATTCCGTGGTAGGGTTATAGCGAGTTTGTTAGTACTACGTACGACGTACGAAATGTTTTCGACGAGCGCTGCCTGCATAACTAACATGAGTTCATTCACCAATACACCTGCTACTGGCCTGCTTGATTCGCTCGAAGTACGTTCAGTTGATCGCGGAGTTGTTGGCATTGCGCGAAAAGATCATCTCTCTCACTTCGTGTCGCCTCCAGGGTCAGTGTGGCACGATGAAGTTCACCTTGAGCCTCTTGTGCGCGAGCTTCGCGTTGTTGCTGCCTCCTTGTTGCATCTGCATCGTCTTTCTTACTTGCTGCGCCATCATCTTCTTCGTCGAATGCATCATCTTCGTAGTCAGCGTCTCGTTGCTCAGCTAGGAAGTCCTGCCAGTACTCAACTGTCTGTGTTTGCTGCTCGTGCTGGCGCAACACCTGAAGATACAATTTCTCAGCCGTGTCGAGCTTCTCCTGTAGTAACTGGATCTGCTCGTGCTGCCGGCGTGGCGATGCTTCGGTTTCAGATCCTCTGGTGTCCAGGTCTCGTTGCTTAGGGAGTAGCCTTAAACGGCTACTCTGCGAGCGTTGAATAGCGTGAGCTGATGCTGAACTCGCAAGCTGGCTGTCCATTCGCGTTAAGAAGCCTTCCATTTCCACCAACCGCGCTTGCCATTGATTGTTCCCAGTGGTCTGTACTGCTTCAGCACTACCTCCACTCGTGCTTTTCCTCCACTTGTCTGGTTGCCCAGGTCCTCCTGACCCCTTCTGCTGATCCTGGACATGGATAAATAGTCCTTGGTAGCAGCGCACCAAAAGCGCGTACAGATGCGAGATGAATTGTGGCTCTGTTAGATCACTAGTCTTAGCGTGAGCCTGTGCCAGTGCATGTAGCAACACGATGGCAAGTTGTCCTGTAGACAACTCTTGAAGTGCTGCAAGCGACACGTACACCACACCTTGCCCACCCCGACCATCGTTTCCGGGTGAGAAGCTTGCATAGTCTGCACCACTATTGTTGCCACGCCCGAAGGTTTCAACAACTGTCAAACCATTGGCCGGGTCTTCCTTTGTTGACACAATTTGAAGCAGCAGCTCTGCAAAATCTCGTCGAGCACGCATTCGTTCGTCCAACTGGTTATTCGAGACTTGAGCTAGCTCTGACATGTCCAGTGCGTTGGCATCTAACACTCCAAATGAAGACGAAGCTAGTCCAGCATTATTCAGTGTCAGCTGCTTTTCATACCGACAGCCAGCAGCTACAGCTTCAGCAACGGCGAGACGATATGACACTGCGTTATTATTGTTGCTCTCTTCCTGCGTGGCTGTTTGTTCCGGCTCCACCATTTTTTCCGGAGATGCCTCGTGTTCATTGCGCTTGACAGTGGCCACCAACACTTCAATCTTTGCTAGACGTTCTTCCAGTATCGCTTCCAAGCGCTTAGCGAGTTCTGCTGTCAGCGCAGGATTGAAGGCGTCCGCAACTTTTTGCGGGCCTTGCGGGTCTGTTGATGCTTCTAGAGGTAAGGAGGGTGTAAGCAGTTCTTGTTTTTGACGTAGCCCCGCTTTCTCCCGCACTAGACGCTGGTTCATCACGGCAACGATTATCTGTGCTTTGCGACGAAATTCATCTTCCACCAAGGCTTTTTGTTGGGCTATACGAGCCCGCACACGTGATTTTTGCTGCTGTCCACGGCCTTCAAGCATTAATGTTAGTCTCTGCAACTGGTTCGCATGTTCGCGCTCCGCTGTCTCCCGTTGTTTTGCCTTGTTTGCAGGCAACGCCCGTAGTCTCGAGGACAGCAACTGTGCCATAGCAAGTCGCTCCTCGGCTAATGACGCGGCAACGCGCTCGTCCACCTGGGCAAGCTGGTCCTGCTCCTCTTTCACTAGACGTTCAAGCTCCAGTCGTTTTTCATTGTCAAGCTCACGACGACGCTCGTCTGCTTCGAGCTCTAATCGGGCACGCAGTTCAGCCACTAGGTCATCGGCCTCACGTTGTGCTGCACTCATCGTAGACTGTTGCGGTAGCTGTTGAAGTGGCTGTATTTGTGCAGCAGGTGCTGGTGTATTAGCGAGAGCTGCCGTGTGCTGCGCGTCGAAATGCGCTAACAGGTATGCTACCTCGCGCATGTGGCGGTCTTTAAGACGCTTCTCCGCTTGATGTTTGATTTTTTCGTTTTCCGTTGTTGCTTCCCTCTCAGCTTTATTCAACCTTTCAGCAAACTCCGAGTCGATTCGAGCAAGCACATGCTCAATCTCTGACTTGATATCCATCTCGTTACTCGGTTGACCCGAGATTTCCTGTAGGGCCTGTGCCTTGCGGGATGCCTTCTGCTGTGTCACAGTTTGCAGAGCCCGTCGTACATTCTCAATGCTTCTCGCAGCAAGTTGGGCGATTTGTGATGCTAGCTCACGCTCATGCCGAGCACCAACCACCAACTCAACTGCCCCAAGTAGCGACAGCTTTAATGGTACAAGGCCATACCAAAAAAGCTGTTGCACAGCGGCTACATCATGCTGCTGTTGACGAGCTGCTCGGATCATAGCTCCAGCTTTCTCTTCGGCAGGTGATAACGTGGCAACTGCTACAGGTTGCTCAACTACAACCTCCTCGACAGTAGTTATTGCTGCCTTTTTTGTTGCTTCTGCCAGAGCTGCCTCACGCTTTTTTTCGGCTTGCGCGGCCTCTTCTGCTTCTTGTTGCTGTCTGGCATGCAAACGTTGTCGCTCTAGCTCTCGCTTCTCCTCAAGTTCTCGCAGTTTTCGAGCTTTCTTTGCAGCAATTCGCGACTCAAGCCGAGCTTTTTGCGCAGCTCCATCAGCACTGTGTGTTTCTCGAAGCTCGCGCAAGTTCGTGTTAAATTCGCGAGCCATCTTGTCTGCCGTCTCAGTGGCCTGCTGCTGAAGTTGAAGTGCCAATGCCTCCGCTCGCTTGGCCGCTTTCTCCTCCGCTTCTCGAGCTAATCGCTCTTCCAACTCCTCCTTTTCACGCCTTTGTCGAGCACATTCCTCCTCTAGTTTCTGGGCGAGCCGTGTGGCAATTTCCTGGCGCTCCCTTTCTTCCGCCTCAGCTTCTGCCTGAGCTTGAGCTTCAGCTTTTTCACGCTCGGCAGCAAGTCTAGCTTCTTCTTCAGTATCAGCACTACTTTGCTGTGCTTTGACATTGTTAGCAGCAGCTTCTTCTTCCTGACGCTGCTTTAGCGCACGCCGTTGAGCAATACGCTGTTGTAACTTTTCTTCTTGCCGAGCTTGTTCTTGAGCGAGCGATGCCGTCAGAGCACGCAACTCACGTTCGTGTTCCTCCTGTAAGCGGTTCATTTCCTGCTGAGCTAGCTGTTGCTGCTGCTGAGCACGTTCACGCTCTTGCTTTTGTTTGCGTTCTTGAAGTATTCGTAGGTCTTCTTCCTGCTTGCGCTGAATTGCGTCCCAAGCTTCTTGTTCCTGTGCGGCTAACGCAGCAGCTAATGTAGCTTCCTCTTCTTGCTGCTGCTTGCGCTCCGCTTCTTCTAAGGCTTTCACATCAAACTTCGCAACGGCTTGGGCGTCAGCTAAGGCACGCTTCTCTTTCCGTCTAGCAATTCGTTCTTGCAACGCACGCTCCTGACGCTCGCGCTCTGCCTGCAGAGACTCCCGTAATTTGGCGGACTCAGCGTCGTGAGCTTCGCGGCATGCCGCCAACTGCGCTTCAATCTGTGCTTCAAGTCGAAGACGTTCTGCTTCATCTTCTAAGGTGGTTGCAGCGAGGCTTTCGGCATTATCTTCTAAGGTTGTTGCAGCGAGGCTTTCGGCATTATCTTGTTTTTCTTGTCTGGCTTGGTACTCTTGGTTCTTTAGCAGTTGTTTGCGCTTCTTCTCCGCTAGTCGATCTGCCAATTTACGTTTAGATTTTGCTGTTTCGGCTGCGTCGAGTAGCTGCGTCTTACCACGATGCCGATCAAATTCTGCTGCAACCCGTGCAGCTTCGTCCTGGGCCTGGCGAGCTGCTGCCGCAGCTGTAGCTGCCGCTGTTACAGCATCTTGAAGCTCTACGGCTGCTTGACGCCTCGCAGCTTCTTGTCGCCCGCGTTCCTGATTCAGAACCGCTGCCTGCTCCTGCAGAATTTGCTCTTGTAGTGCTGCAATTGCTGCTTCATCTTCAACACTGGCTTGTTCCTCTTCTTCCTTGCCGGATCCCTTAGCTTGGCGTGCAGCCTTCTTCCTGGCCAACTTCTCTCGAAGCTGTGCTTCACGCTTCTGCTGGTCCGCTAGCAATGCTTCCTGCAGGGCACGTCGCTCACGTGAATGCTCGTCTTCCAGTCGCTTAAGCTCACGCTCTGCAGCAGCTTGTAAATCGAAGGCAGCTTGTCGTTGAGCAGCCGCGTCCTGTTCCAGTTTTCGAGCAACCTCTGCCAGTTCTTGCTGATGTCGATCCAATAGTTGCTGGCGAGCAGCTCGTTCCTGGTTTTCCAGGTCGTCTTGAACTGTTTGCATTTCTTGCTCAGTTGCAAACTCTGCACCGCTCCCGTCTTCTTCCTGTTTAAAATCACCACTAGCCGCCAAACGCCGCTGTCGTTTAGCAGTTAGCCTCTGCTTTAACGCTAATTCCTGTCGTGCACGTTCAGCACGGAGAGCTTCCTCTAGTCGGGCTGATTCCGCTTCGTGGGCACGTTTACACGCAGCTAGTTGTTTTTCAATATCGGCAGCACCGCGTTCATTTGCTTCACGCACCGAGTTGACAAGAAGTTCATTTTCACGCGCAGCGTCGGCTTCCAGTTCAGCTTCTTTAGATGCTCGATCCTGCTCAATGGCCATGAGTTCGTGTTGCTCCTCTAACAGCAGATCCTGCTCAATCTCCGCTATTTTGCTAGGATCCTTACTGGCCTCCGACAATGCTGCGGTTTTTCTCTTGCGTTCCAATCGAGCCGCTAATGCCGCTTTTCGAGCCTCTGCATCTGCTTCCAGTTGCTCTCGCCGAGATATAACACCACGTGTGTGTGCTTCCTGCACAAGCGCAATTTCTCGATCTACAGACCCGTCATCCTCCTGCTGTTTGTTAACTTGTTCAGTTCGTTGGGTCATCTTCGACACAACTTTGGGCTCCACACCATCACGAAGTCTCTGAAGGTCTCGGTTCTCCCGTCTCTTTTGCTTTCGTGCAGCGAGAAGCTTGGCCATTTCTTCTCGACTTATGGCCCGCTCGACCTCAGTGCCATGTCGTCTCAAGGCTAGCGCTGCTTCGTATTCGGCCTTTACTCGCTCAGCCTCAAGTCGAGCAGCGTCAAACAGCGAAATAGCAGCTTCTTCCGCGACTCTACTTGCAGACAAAGCACAGACCTGTGCCAATAATTCTGTTTCCTTCTCGCGACTAACTTCGAGAGCCTCAGCCTCCATGTGTGCCAGGTTTGACGCAAACGAATCCTCCAAGGCCTCCATCGCTTGGCGCTCTTTGTCTGCAGCTTCAGCTTCAGACACTGGGCACCCATTCGCTCGCTGTTGTTCATTCTTCCGACGTAATTTATCACGTAGTGCGAGTTGCTGGCGCTTCTTCTCAGCCTCGAGGTTGTCGCGAAGCTCCGCTAAATGTCTGTCATGTTCTGCTGCAAGGCGCTCTAGTTCTTCTCGAGCCCTCCGTTCTGCAAGATCAGCAGCATGAAGACGCTGTCCTACGGCTGCTTCTAGAGGTGCCAAAATGCCATCAATTTCCTGTCGCTCTCGCTCTCGCTGTATCATCCAAGCTTCAGTTTCTTGTGCAGCGAGTTGATTCTCTAGTTCTTGTCTAATCTCTTCTTCCTCTCCTTTCTCTCCTTCCTCTCTTCCTTGCTTCGGCATCGGCTCGGATCCATCTCTTCTAGCAGCTCGACGCTGACGAAGCCGTTCTTGTAGTAGTTGTTCCTGCTTGCGACGCTCAATTTCGAGGGTCTCGCGCAGCTTTCGCTGTGCCTCATCATGCTGTTTTCTTGTAGCCGACAACAGTTCATCCAAGTCGTCGCTACTTGACGCAAGACCCCCAACTAAAGCCTCCGCCGCTTGTTCTTTAGCGCGTTGAATAGCCAACGCAACAGCTCGAGCTGCTGAGGCGGCAGATGCGTCAACTGCAAGATTCCCACGTTCCTCTTCCCGATCTAGAGCAGCTTCGGCTTGATCTCTCTCGCTTTGAGTCATCGATGTGTTGTTCTGTAGGGATAGGCGCTTGCGTTGCAGTCGTTCTGCTAGCTGGGCTTTACGCAGTCGAGTCTCGTCATCCATTCGGCTTTTTAGCGCCCCCCACTCGCGGTCGTGCTCGCCATGCAGTCTCTGTAATTCACTTTCCAAGTCGTCTACTACAGCTGACTGAGCCTCCGCTGGAAGCAGTGCGGCTGCAACTAATCTTTCTTCCTGCTTCGTTGTGCTAGTTGTCTCTAGTGGTGTTCGCAGCGGAGATTGCTTCGTTTTTCGACCACGCTTCGCAGCAAGTCTCTGCTCAAGTCGGCGTCGGCGGTCCTTCGCTTTTAGTGCCTCAGTGTCCACGTTGCCATCCAAGTTCGCGTAAAATTCCTGACTGACTCTTTCGATCTCCGCACAATGCGCCGCTGTCAGTGCTTCACGTGCTGCTTGGGCGGCTTCAGCCTCTGCACGCAACTGACGTGTATCAATCTGAAGTTTTGCTTCCTTGGTGTGCATTTTATCGTCTAGCTCTCGTAGTGCGTGGGTGGTCTGCTCTGTTATTGTATCTTCAAGTCTCGACCGCTCATTGTCGTGCTCACTATCCAGCTCCACCATTGCTTGATGCACTACTTCTTCCGAAAAACCGTTCGGATGCTCTCGTTTCAGTTCCGCTAATCGTTCCGTTCGGCGTCGTGCCATGCGCTCCAGCAGCTTATCTTGTTGTCTGCGTTGCTCAATTTCCAAAGATTCACGTAGTGCGCGCCTGCCTTCTTCATGGTCTCGATAAATACTGTTCAAGTCGTCTTCACTAGCTGCAAGCTTCGCATTGGCTGCGTCACATCGCGCTTTAGCCTTCCGGTCTGCTTGAGCAAATGCTTCTCCTACTTCATCTCGAAGTCGCTCGTGCAGTGCACTAAGTTGTTGGGTTTCATCCTCAGTAATGACCGAAAGCTCTCCTGCCTCTTCTTCCCGTAATGCAGCGTCTAAGTCTGCAAGAGCCGTTGAATCCGATCCTTTTCCAGCGCTCTCTAGCTCCTGAATCTTGTTCCTGCGTTTTTGGGTTAGTCTCTCACTAAGAGCTGCTTCTTGTGCTTGCCGTCGGATGCGCATAGAGTCACGTAATGCTGCAACATTGGTATCAAAGTTTGCGTGACATGCCGCCAACAGTGCCTCGACGTCAGATGTGCTTTGTGCACCTGCCAGCTGTACAGCCGCCGCAAGTTGCTCAAGATCAGTGTCTACATCCGCCTCCAGGGCAAACTTCCGTTCGATTGCTGCGGTCTCGAGCTGATGGCGCAGCTCATGTTCATCTTGTTCCTGATCCTGGTCAGAATGCGATAGTTTGTCGTTACTTTTCATGCTGCGGTTTGCGTCACGCTTTCGTCTCAGGCGTTTTTCCAAGTCGGTCTTTCGTTGTGCTTCATCTTCTCGTAGCTCTTGCTGTCGTTGATTCCAAGCGCGCAAATGACTAGCACTTAAAGCCTTGATTTGCTGCTCCAGCTCTGCTGCCATAGTATCGGCCACAACGTTTTCTTTAGTAGTGCTGAAACTGTCATTATCCAGCACCACTGGCACCGCAAGTGCAGCCAGTCTCGACACCACGCTTCGCTTTCGCACAACAATTCCCGCTGCTTCCTTCACAGACGGTTTACGCGGTTGCCGCGCCTTCCACAGTCGCATTAGATCTGCTAACTCTTCGTCGTTACTGTTTCCGCTACTCAAATACTCTCCTCGAGCTTGAATTACAGCTTCTTTCGTTGCGAAAGCGGCTGCCTCTGCAATACAAACATCCCGAAGTTGTTGCGACAGCCGGTCCTCATTTTCGCGTTGTTTGCCTCGTTCTTCGTCTAGCGCGAGCTGTGCTTGAGCCTCGAGCTGATCTTCCAATCTTTGTCTTTCAACTAACTCCTGCTTTTCTATGACATCATTCATCTCAGCAATTTCTTCCGGCGACGAACCTGCGGGTAGTTGCTTATGCTGCTGCTCACGCCTCTGAGCCATACGTTGATGTAGTCGCTGTTCTTGCCGACGCTTTTCGGCTTGTAGCGCATGGGAGAGTGCCGTCAATGCGTTAGTGCTCTCATCTCTTAGACGCTCGATTTCCATCTCCGTAGCCTCCCGAGCTTGAGCAGCGGCCTTTTCACGCCGTGATGCCTCATCTTCTAGTTGGTCCAGTATATTCACCACAGTACTTTCGAAAGGCTTTGTGCTTTCATCATCCCCAGGTTTGATTTTGCTCCGATCCATCTGGTATTGCTGCTGGCATCGACGAATCTGTCCTTCAATATCTTTACCGCATTTGTGTAGTGTGGAAGCTAACAACTTTGCCAGAGTTTTTCCTGCTTGTCTCTCACTATCGTCAAGTGTTGATATCTCTTTCTTGAGGCTTTGATCTATTCCAATGAATGCATCGCGCATTTCATCATCAAGGCTCTTGGGAAGCGAGCTGTCCAGTTGGCCGTCAGTTTTGTGCTCTCCCGTCTCTCCATTCTTCTCGCGATATCGACGGCGTAATTTCGCAGCTAGATTTGCTTTGCGCGTTGCAGAATCAGCTTCGAGCTCCTGACGTCGCTTGCCGCATGCCAACACATACTCAGCATGCAATTTGTCGAATATTTCCTGTGATTGCTGTTCAATCTGGGCTGGGATTCGGCTGGCAAGAGTATCAAGTAGTTCTCCTGTCATCTCCACCAGTGTGCGTGGTGTCACCAACGTGCCAGTAGCTTTTGCAACTGCTTTATTGGTGCTATTTTCTAGTTCATCCAGCAGTGTTAGTTGCGCATCTGCCACTGCTACAGCAACCACAGCTTGCTGCTTCTGTTCCTCCACCTTTCGCTGTAATTGGAAATGTGCATCACGTAGCGCTTTAATTGCTTTGTCGGTAAGATCTGCTAGTTGGTCTTCCATTTCTTCTTCTAGAATATCTTCATCTTCACTGTTTTCGTTTTTGCTTTCCTTACCATCATGCACAAACCCTCGCTCGGATGATAAGCTATCTCTCATTTTGGACTCTAGTCGTTGTCGTTCATTATCAATTTCACTTCTTAAAGCCATGAAGTCGCGGTCGTATTCACTTTGCAGCATTTTCAGTTTCTCATCAGCTTTTGCAATGGTGTCTTCACCTTGCCCTTTGTGGTTTTGAGTAGTGCTCCTCATCGAAACAATTAATTGAGCAACTGCATCGCCAGCTTGCTGTGGTACATTCAGATCTTGACTGTGGGCTTGCAGCTCAACCACCTGCTTTCGCAGTTGCTCAACTGCCTGGGTGACTGTTTCTTGCAGGAGTGTATCCATCTCATCTTGCTCTTTCACAACCATTTCCAGAACTGCGTCTTTAAGCTCTACGGAGGCAACCACCCCTCCTTGTGTTTCCTGTTGTAGCAATCGAGTAACATCAGTTCTGTCAGTTGCATCTTCCTTCGTACCCCGCTTCCGACGGAGGCGCGCATTAAGCTGCTCCTTTCGAAATTCGTCTTCAATCTCCAGGATACGCATGCGATCATTCCATGCCTGTGAGTACACGTCGTTGAGTTGGGCAATGATATCGGCGTTATCGTCTGCTAATGCTCCACTTTGCAAGCCTGCAATTTCCGCCGCTTCTTCAGGCCCCACCATACCCAGAGGGAGGCTTTCATCACCTTCCGTATCCATAGCAAAGTTATTGAGCATACCTGGTGGAGGTTCTGCAAAGTCCCCTTCGATCTCGTCGCCACCACTTCCGAATTCCATTTCCAAACTTGACAGCTCTTGAAGGTATTCCTGCTCGATTGCCAACTCTTCGTCACGGAATTGAGACTCGAGCGATTGTTCTTCCTCGTCATGCTGTTCACGTAACACATTGGCGTCTTCTTGTTCCCGACGCTGAACTTGAGCTTTATGAGCCTCACGAAGTACCTCAGTTGCTGCTTGCGTTGTTGCAAGCTCTGCTTGCGAACGAGTAGCTTCTACGCTTATTGATGACTGAATCTTACGTAAATCCGAAGCAAAGTCATCAAGCAGGCGCTCCTTCTCGACCGCCGAGAGTTTGGGGTAACTTGCATCTAGAGCCGATGCATACTCAGCAGTATTTTGTTGTGTTTCATTCTCGATTTTGCGTTTTGCTTCTGCTACTACTTGAGGTTCCACCAAACTAGTAGATGCACTTCCAGATCCTGCGATGGCTAGTTGTTCAGTCAGAACCATGGAGGGAATGCCGTGAGTTCGAATGAGCGTCGTAAGTCCAACTAATAGCTCTTTGATTTGGAAAAGAGTATCGTCACGAAGCTTCCCTGCGGCTTCCTCTTCTACTGATGTAAGTAGTTGTGACGGTGTGTGGTGTGCTGCTTCTTCAACCACTCCTGCGACAGCAGCAATAGCCTTATTTTTTTGTTCTTGGTCAGCAAATCTCCACTGCTCTTTTGCCGTTGTCAGTGCCTTACTTAGTTCAGATTCAGAGAGCTGAGCCCCACGCTGAAATTTTAGGGCTCGCGGCGCTTCCTTCTCTAGTTTCTCGTTCACCTTTTTAGCTCCTCCCGCAACTTCCTTTAGTAATTTACTAAGCCGGCTTTGCATCTGTGCTTGAACAGTGCGCTCCTTCACAGGATTCTGCTCTTCACGGACGGCATCCAGCTCACGATGGAAATTTGCCTCAAGATCATCGAGGGCTGCAAGCACTTGAGGTAGCACTGCTCCAAACTTCTGCAGAGATGACAGGGGGGTAAATAAAGCTTCATCTTCCTTGTTTTGAGCTTTCTCCACATTATTGTGCAAATCTAAGAGGTCTTGAACGGCGTTACTTGTGTCGGTACCATCGTGAGCTATAGCTCCAGAATGCGGCATAAAATATCGCTGCGATGCCTCCAGAACGAAATTTCCTACCTCACGTCTGCCCTTCTCCGCTTCAACGAGATGAATAAGCGATGAAGATGTTTGGGTCATCGGGTCAGAGCCAAGCAAAGACTTCAAGTCATCGAGGACCGTGCGTGCATGCTCCAGACAGGATTCCTCTTTTGGACTAGTACGCTCCGGCGCACTATCATCAATTTGAGCCGACATTTCTTCCACTATAGCTCTAGTCAAGTCAACAAGCTGATCTCCCCATCCCTCAATTTCACGGAGCGCAGAGCTCACATTGCCCAGCATCGCTGTTTTCTTTTGCTCGAATTGTTGTCGATCCTGCAAGTCGCGTTCGAGATTGTCTAGAAGGAACTTTTCTCTGCCTGCCACACTTCGAGAGCGCGGTCGTCCACTTAACGTGCTCAGAGGAAAAGTTTCAGCCGCTTCACTGTTATCGTTTCCCGGAGGTAAAGCACTGTCCAATTTCCTTGGTTCGGGTGACGAACTCATCAGGTCGGAGGCCACCAGCGCATTTACAAACAATCGCTTTAGCTCGATTGCCTCAGCCTGTAGATGCTGCATTAGTTGCTTCACGTCACCCTTTTGGTCTTCGAAGCTCTTTGTCACGGCTTCGTGATGGAACTGAAGTCGGTCGACGAGTTCTCGCAGGTCCACGTCTTCCTCATCCCATCGACCTAAATCTGCGTGGTATTCCATTGTGTTTCCCTTCGTTGGTTCCTGTTCTCCCAGCTGGAGCTGCTTCATCCCCCCAATCGTCGGCTCAGTCGCCAAAATACCTTCCGACACTCCATCACCCGCAGGTACGTTCGTGTTCACAGCTATAGTTCCTTTTGAGTGCATTGCTGCCAGACTTGTTTGTTTGCTCTTGGCGCGGTAGCCGCTGATGCTTTTCACGGCTGTGTTGGTCCAGCTCTTGACACGGAAGTAGTAGAGACCAGCAATAATAGCAACTACCACACCAAACAGTCCTCCGAGAAGCCCTACGATCAGTGCCCAGTCTGGAGCCAAGATGAGGTCGTCGGTGCGGCGCTTAGCACTGACGGTGATCAAGTTCTTTTCATTGAGCGGCACGATGGGAGCTTCGGTGGGGCAGCTAGTGCCTGACTTCATCACCACTACAATTGTCTGTGCTGCCGCGTTCAGTGAATTTCCAAAAACATACGTACCAGGCTCCGCAAATGTAAAGGCGAAGGCTGATACTGTGCTAGCATTCGCGTTTACTTTTGTAGCAAGTGCACGAAAGGCACCATAATCGAAGCTTGGGTTCGTATTAAGCATGGAGTCTTTGAGGTAAATCGGATAAGACCGCGGCACCGACAAGTCAAAAAGCAGCCCGTCTCCAACAGACAGACACACCATGGGATTCGCGATCGCAGTTGACGTCGATGCAGTCGCCAATCTTCGTCGGCGTGAAACTACATCTGCGAATGATGAGGGTAGCTCATACGAACCAGAGAAACCGGTCGACGCTACAGCAATCGAATGAAGTTGACATTCGCTACCTTCCGTGCACGATACTTTTAATACCAGACCACTGGTGCTGCCCACATCTGACAAGGACGAGATTCCACCAGTAACAGGATCGTAGAGCTGCAGCTCGCCAGTACTGCTGTTCACCTGGATTTGAGTAGATTCGTCGCGGCACTTTTTGTTGCAAACCGTGTCCAAGTCTGGCTGATCAGCACATTGGCAAACCCCGAGACTAACTACGTATGTGCCAGTACTGTTGCCGCAGCTGGCCGTGCAAGCGTTCCCGCTAGCAGAAACGCACAACCCACTGTCGGAACGAACTTGGTTGCTGCTACAGCGGTCGTACACAATTGGTTGGCAGTCCACATCTCCATCTTCGTCACTCCGCAGGATCATGTCTTGGTCATAAAACTCGTAGCCAGGTTCACAAATACAGTATCCATCCGTCATTTGGAACGCGCGGTGACTACCTACACAAGTACATTTCGTGGCTCCAGTTCCAGCGAATGCACTTGTTGAGCAGGGCAAGCAGCTCGGTTGGCCGACAACGTTTTGATACGAATTCTCTGGACAAAGCAAACACGAAGACACATTAGCAGTTTTGTAGCTGGGCTGATACGTTCCGCTGGGGCACGCAATCTCTGATGAACTTCCGGCTGGGCAATAGTGGCCGGGTGGACAAGGGTATCCATTGTCAACGTCGCGCCTTTCAGGGTGACTAGAATTCGTCGCTCCCAGACACACGTATCCTTCCAAACACTGGTCACAACGAGATCGATTGGCATCGATACCAAATGTTCCAGGAGGGCAGGCCTCGCAGGATGAATAGAGCGAAGTGAAAGCTCCATCAAGGGGGGTAGTGCGGCCAAGGTATCCCAATGGGCAGGGGATCTGCGCAGTAGCTCCACATGGGCAATAATGGCCAAGGGTACACACCGTCGGGGACTCCACGCCTGGCGAGCAGTAGAAACCTTCAGGACATGTTACTGCTACCGTCGTGTTATACGGGCAATAGCTGCCACCTGGGCACAGAAGGGGTAATCCTGATCCCTCCGGGCAGTAGGTAGTGGCATTACAGACTTCAGGCTGTATGGCTCCAGCTTCGCAGTAAGACCCTCCATTGCATAAAGCACATTCATCTGAGCTTTTAGCACCACTAACAGCTCGATAACTTCCGGCAGGGCAAGCACGCGGCTCACTAGACCCACGGAGGCAATAGTATCCTGGTGGACAATCGTAGTCGGTGAGATCCACTATTCCTGTTCGATTGCAGAGTTTCCCTGCATCACAAGGAAGACAGTCCTCCAAATTCGCCTTTCCTTCATTTCCATTAAACGTGCCAGCGGGGCAAGGCACTTCACTGACTCCGTAGGGACAGTATGAGCCTGCAGGGCATGGAACCGTGTTGGTGCCGTCGTCACAACTTTTTCCTGCAGGACACGGGTCGCAGTCACTCAGAGATATCCCCAGTGTCTCAAGTCGTGACGAGTTTTTCGGGCACGGTATGGGATCCAACACCCCCTCGGGGCAGTAGTAGCCGATCGGACAGGGTCCTCCGAGCTCCGTTCTCCAGAGAGTATCATCATTTGATGCACTGTCTGTAAGTGCGGGATTCGGATGATTATTACGTAGTTTGCAGTAGTAGCCTGCCGTACACGAAGCTGTAATTGTCCCTGCAACACAAAACTTACCTGCAATGCAGGGGGCACATTCGGTAGCGTTTGTAAGACCAACATCCTGCCCGTATGTTCCATTCGGGCACAGCACAGGGTTCTCAATCCCCTCCGGGCAGTAGTAGCGATGAGGGCACGGAACAGGAGCCGTTGCGTTGGTATCACAATAACCACCAGCCGGGCATGTACGACAAGCACTTTGCTTCTCCACACTATTGTAAGTACCCTTCGAGCAGCGGATCTGGTTAAAGGAGCCCTGCGGGCAATAGTAGCCAGGCTCGCAAATTCGGCCTGTAGTGCCATCAATTGGATCAGGTAGCCACGCTCCTCCGAGGCATACATGACCACCATCACATAAGCCACCTGTGACTCCGTCAGTCGGCTCAGCTGTAGCTGCATTCCCGGCGCAATAATATCCCGGTGCACACTCGCCTGACGTCGTATTTGTTGGTGGTAATCCAGAACAGAATTTACCGGGTGGACACCGCGCACATTCCCTGGAGCTAGCAAGTCCTGGTTGATCGCCAAAAGAACCAGCAAGACATGGGTATTTCGTGGGCGACGGGGTTTGCAATGGGCAGTAGTATCCCTGGGGGCATTCCACCGGTGTGATACTTCCAATCTCGCAATAGTATCTCTCGGGGCACAACTTGCATTGCGCAAGGCCCGTCACATCGGCAAATGTTCCTGCAGGGCACGAAATTGGCTCAAACGATCCTCCAGGGCATTCAAAGCCCTTAGGGCATTGCTTCGTGGCTGTACTCTCCCCTCCAGTACAAAGGAAACCAGGTGGACATTTTTCGTAAGGAGTAACAATACCAGATGTACTGCAAGTGAACCCCCGAGTGCATGGAAGACAGTAACTTGCGTTCACGTTCTGGGTCGTTTCTGAATATGTGCCCGGTGGACATGGAATGGGATTGCTAGTGCCTTGAGGACAGTAGTGTCCTCTTGTGCACACATCACCAATCATTCCAAGCGAGTTGTTTTGGCCCGTGGGTGTTGCTGTGTAGGATCCTTGCACGCAGTAAAACCCTTCGTTGCACGGGAGCGCTGCATCTGTATTTGTCGAAGAGCAATACGCTCCAGCATCGCAGACGATCGGCACCGCCGAGCCCTCGGGGCAGTTGGTTCCTGGAAGACAAGGCCCACCAGTTGCAGTGGTTTCTGCTGGTGTGCTCGTAGCGGATCCACCAGAACAGTAAAACCCGCTTCGACAATTGCCCGTCGGCTTCACAGCGGCATAGCTATCGATATATGTGCCTCCTGGAGCTGGTGTGCACTGCGTGAGATCCTGTAATCCGGTTTGGTTGCCAAACGATCCTGGTTGGCACCGGTATTGGGTAGGGCGCTGGGTGCCCTCCGGGCAATAATGGCCCATTGGACAGACATTGTTCAGGTAGTCGGTACATCCTAAAGGACAAAAGTACCCTGGCGGACATGCGAGGCACGTCGGCGAGCTTGTCACGTTGATGTAAGATCCTTCAGCACAAAGTATTGAGCTAGAAGAGCCTTTGGGGCAATACGAACCCGTCGGGCACGGTTGTCCGCCGAAATATATAGTCAACTCTGCACTGTCAACTGCATTTGTCACAACTTTCACGATGCCTGACGAAGGGTTCGATTGTGTATTGTTTCGCTTGCAGATGTAGCCGGCGTCACACAGTCCTGTTGGCTCGATTAATCCAGTGTCACTACAATAAGCTCCTTCATCGCAAAATGTACAGTCTGCAGCCTCCACAAGTCCAGTCTCGTTTGAAAACGTTCCAACAGGACAGGGAATAGGCAGGTACGTGCCCTTGGGGCAATAAGAGCCAGCAGGACACACGTGAGTCTCGTTGTCTGCGGTCTTGCCGAAAGCACTCTCTGACCGTGGAGGGCAAAAGTTCCCTGCAGCACATAGCCCCGTGGGTTGTAGCAAGCCCACACTGGCACAAAATGACCCTGGAGTGCATTCTAAACATCCTGTCTCGTTGGTGAGGCGAATAGCGTCGCTAAATGTTCCAACAGGACACGGCACGGGTACTTCCGCTGTTCCTGCGGGACAATAATAACCAGCAGGACAATCGGCATACGTACTGGTTGCAATGCCATCGCAAAAGTACCCCATCGGACACTTATTACAAGTTGCTTGGCCATTATCTGCTGTATACGTGCCAGCGGCACATTTTATAGGATCTGAGCTTGCCTCCGGGCAATAAAACCCAGGTGGGCAGATCGCTCCCGTTACACCATCCGTAGGTGTCGGCGATGACGCGTTCAAAATACAATAGTAGCCGGGGCTGCACGATCCTGATGGTGTGGTCAAGCCTGTTGAGCTGCAGTATTTACCGGCAGGACACAAAGAACAAGATGCTAGGCTTGTTCCACCTGTAGTAGCTCGGAATGAACCTGTCGGACACGATATTGCACTCCCCGTACCCTCCGGGCAATAACTTGCTACTGGGCAGACGTAACCATAAGCTTGGCCGACGGGATTCGAGACAGGAGAGCCTCCAACACAAACAAACCCAGCTAGACACGGTCCACTTGGTGCAGATAGACCGTAAGAATCACAGTATTGGCCACTAGGACACGATTCACACTGCTCGGTTTTCACGAGGCTGGTCGTGTCTGCAAATGTACCAGGTAGACATTTGACGGGTAGACTGGTACCTTCAGGGCAATAATTTCCTGTGGGGCATGCCTCTGGTGTGATTGTGCCGGGTAAACCACAGTAAAATCCTGCTGGGCAAACAAGGCATTGGTGCTGGGCTGGGTAGAGATTGTATTGTCCCGGTGGGCATGGCGACGGAACGGTAGCACCGTCCAGCGAGAAGGACCCAGCAGGAGTCTCCATTTGTGTCGGTACAGCGGCACCTCCAGTGCAATAGTATCCGGGATGACAACTGCCAGTGGGCAAGAGCAGTCCCGGTGTTTCGCAGTACTCGCCGGGTGGACACGGGACACACTGACCTACAGACTCCAGGCCTGTGAAATTATTGTACGTCCCCGGTGGGCACAAAGTGGGTGTGGATGATCCCAGAGGACAATAGGCTCCTTGTGGGCATTGATCGCCAGTGTGCCGGTTGCTCACGCCAAAGAGTATGGACTCGTAGTTCATTGGGGCAGACGTGTAAGCGCCTAGTGTGCAGTAGTACCCAGGGTCGCAAAGTCCTCGAGGAACTGTAAGCGCCGTCGCATCACAATACATACCTGGTGGGCAAGCCAGACAATCATCCACCGTTCGTAAGCCTGTCGCGTTGGCGTATGTGCCAATTGGGCATGGTTCGGGACTTGAAATGCCTGTACGGCAGTAGTATCCGGCTGGACACGCAATCGGGTAGGCAGTTCCAATGGGGCAATACGATCCTGAGACGCAGAGCGCACAATCCTCTTCGCTCTGACCCAGGGTGCGATTCAGGTAGTATCTTGCAGGACAAGGCACCTGAGTTCGAGAGGTCGATCGAGCAGGACAATAAAAACCTGGAGAGCACACGCCTGTAGGCTCCAAGGCACCTGCAAGGCTGAAGTAGCCCGCAGGTGTAGGCGTGCAATCGCTCGCACTGTCTTGGCCTGTCAGGTTGCTGTACGTCCCTGCTGGACAGATAATAGGAGCTGGTGTCGCTGTGGGGCAGTAAAACCCCGGCGGGCAGGCGTCTGTCTCCAGTGCTGGTTCACTATCTGATCCTGGTGGACAGTATGTGCCATTGTAGCAAGTCCCGTAGCGTGCTCCTGGTGATGACCAGCCTAGTGCGTTGGAGCGCATATTTGCTGCGCTTGTGGTCTCACTGTTGCAAAAGTATCCTGCCTCACATGCCGAGCACGCTTTCGATCCACTTGTCGAAAATTTGCCCTTGCCGCAAGGTTTGGGACTTACCGACGCCTCAACACAATAGTATCCGGCTGGACACGTCACGCACGCAGGATATGCGTCTGCTGGCCCCATCGTCTTCGTATTATTCACTGGAGTGTAGCTTCCAGCCTTGCATGGAATTGGCGCGACAGACCCAGCAGGGCAGTAGTAACCCGGAGGACAGTCATCGCACTGACTTGGCTCAAATAACCACGTGTTGGTCGTGTACGTTCCACTTGGACACGGAAACTGAGTGCTCGAGTACGTCCCTAGCGGACAGTAATGACCCGGAGCACAACTTCCATCAATTTTTGATTTGCCGCCTTGACAATACTGGCCCGGTGGGCAAATATCGCACTCCCCCGCTGCCGATAACGAAGTGCTCGAGCTCCACGTGCCTGGTAGACACGGAAATTGATTCTGGTATGCTGTTCCATTGGGGCAGAAGAAGCCTGCTCCACAATCCAGCATCGTCTGCGTTTCACCTCCTGTGCCTTGCAAACAGGCATGACGCAGTGGACAAATGGTACAGTCCTTCGACCGGATAAGCTCTACGCTCTCCGTGTACGTCCCAGCAGGACACGGGTGGTCCGTTGCAAGTACTGTTCCTCCAGGGCAGTAATGGCCTTTGGCACAGCGATCGACATAGTCACTTTGGCCGACACGAGGACATGACCATCCTGGCGGACAATCAAGACACTCATGAAGATCTGCTGCTCCAGTTTGCGGGTTGTAGGTCCCCGCAGGACAACTTGTTGGTGAACTGCTCGCTTCCGGACAATATTTTCCAAGAGGACACTCGTTGCACTGTGAGGCGATCACCAAGCCGGTCTGAGGTCCACTGAATGTTCCAGCAGGACACGGATATTGATTAACAGTGCGGGTTCCTTCCAGACAGTAGTAACCCTGTGGGCACGGTTGTGGTTCCGAGCTCCCGGTTGGGCAGTATGACCCTGCTGGACAAGTCTGGCAAACACTAGAGCTCTTTTGTCCAGCGTCGGGATTGTAAGTTCCGGCTGGACACGGATTTTGGGAGGCACGCTTTGTGCCTTCGGGACAAAAGAAGCCTGCTGGGCATGTCTGCCTCGTCAAAGGTGTTGTTCCCATTTCACAGTAGAATCCCTCTGGGCATGGTGCGCACGCATGGTCAATACTCTAGAAAATACAACAAAACGTAAACTGGTTAGCAGCCGTAAAGTGTGCGATGTGAATGTTAGACGTACCTCCCCTGCAGTCACGTTTCCAAAGGTGCCTGCCGGGCACAGGAAGAAGGTCGTCGGTGGATTACAGTAGCCGCCCATGGGGCAAGCATCCGCTGGTGGCGTTGGGGTTTTAGAGGCAAGGCTGCACTTGTATCCTGGAGCGCACGACCGACAGTTTGCCATCGCACCTTCACTATAGTATCCTACTGGACATGGTTGAGGCAATTGATCGGATCGTGGACACTCGTAGCCTGGATCACATGCTAGACAATTTGTCGATGCACGTAAGCTATAGTAACCAACAGAACAATTCTTTGGCATCTCGTTAGGCGTATCGCAATAGTAGCCGCGAGGACACTCCACACACGATCCGGACCCTGCTGTCGAATAATATCCCGCTTGGCATGGCTCAACAAATGAACTGTTTGAGAACGAGCATGCGTATCCAGCTGGGCATGGTGTGCATGAGCTTGCTCCCCCTACGGAGTACGTTCCTTTTGCACAAGGCACAAGCAGCTTGGCTGTGGGATCCGGGCACGCGTAACCAGCAGGGCAAGGAGTGCACAACTTTGCTCCAGCCAAGCTGTAATAGCCGCCAGGGCACACCATGGGTGGTGAAGTAGATGGATCTGGACACGCATAACCTGCAGGACAGATCGTGCACTGCACAGCACCTCCCAGTGAGAACCAACCTGGTGCGCACACTGCGTTCTGACTGCCATCGACTCGCGGACACATGTGGCCAATTGGACACGAAATGCATTGTGCTTGGCCACCCAGAGAGTATGTTCCTGCAGCACATGCCTCCTTAATAGCCTGAGTCGAAACGGGGCATTGCATCCCCGCAGGGCACGTCGTGCACGCAGTCGCTCCAGTCTCTGCGTACGTCCCGGTAAGACACGGAAGCTGCGAAGTCTGTCCAGACTGCGGGCAGTAATGACCAGCAGTGCACTGCGTGCATTTTGCTTGGCCTTGAACGCTGAAAGTCCCAGGATTGCATGGCGTTGGCGATGCGGTAGCGTTCACACAAGCGGACCCAGCAGGACATGGTAAACAAGCTGAAGCTGGAGTGAGACTGTATGTTCCACTTGGGCATGTCGTTGGAGCACTGGACGGCACTGTACAATCCATTCCTGCAGGACATGGTGTGCAAACCGTACTCGACTTTTCTGAAAAATGCCATACGGGGCACGGAAGCGGGTCTGAAGTCGGCTGTGGACAGTACTGGCCGGCAGGGCATTCCGAGCACTCTACAGCACCAGCTAAAGAGTATGTTCCATCCGTACATCGAACAGGGGCTGCAGTTGTAGTGGCACACTTGTAGCCTCTCGGACATGTTGTGCATCGGCCGTCTCCATCCAAACTGTACGTTCCAGCCGCACAAGAAGTTGGGGCATCTTTTAGAGGCGAGCACTCGAAGCCTTTAGAACATGGAACACATGCCGAGTGGTCTGCATTATTCGTTTGACCGAGAGGGCATGCCTGTGGGTCACCAGAAGTTGTGCACGTGTATCCGTACGGACATGTAGTGCATTCCACAGCTCCACTTTGGCTGTAGGTACCTTGAGCACACTTGATCGGCGGTTGTGATGGGGACGGACAATAGCTTCCGGCATCACATAGCTGACAAGGAGTCGAAGCATTCGTTGAATAATACCCCGCTGTACAAGCTACTGGAGCAGCATTCGTAGAGCACTTTACACCAACTCCACACGGTGTACACACGGTCGCATTGCCCAACGAATACGAACCAAAAGCACAGGATAGTGCTGCGTTGTATTGGTCAGGGCAATAACTCCCTGCTGGACACGCATGACACAGGTGATCGCCCTAAACAAAGAATGTGCCTAATCAGTATCAACAATCACAAGTACATATATATATATACAATACTGTACCTCCAAGCTGTAGCTTCCGAGATCACAAAGAATCGGTGGTTGTGTTACGTCAACGCAGCTGTGTCCTGCAGGACACGTGTTGCATATTGCTGACCCCTCCACACTGCTGTAGGTGCCATGGGCACACATGACAGGATTCTCTGTCGAAGTGCTACTACATGTGTAGCCCCGAGGGCAAAGATTGCATGAAGTCGATCCCTCCTGGCTGTAATATCCAACTTGACACGGTTGGGGTGCTTGAGTTGTTGACAAACAGGAATGTCCACTGGGGCATAGAAAACACGTTGTGCTATCAGCGAGAGAATATGTCCCTCGCAAGCATTGGAGTGGGCCAATGGTTGGATCAGAGCATGCATACCCAGCCGGACATTTTTCACAGGGTGCTGCACCAGAGCTTACAGAGTATGTACCTGTTACACATGCAACAGGATCGACCGAGGCCTTTGGGCAGTAAAACCCTTCAGGACACTGCGTGCACGTGGACTGGAAGGTCTCATTGTTGTATGTCCCTGCCGGACACTGATGACACTGAGTCTCGCTAGCTCCGGAGTAGGTGCCCGTGGAGCACGGCTGGGGGCTCACTTCAGAATTACTGCAGAATGCACCAGCAGGACACAATAAGCAGGTTGATAAACCTTCGGCGTGTGCATACGTTCCAGTAGGGCAAGCTTGGCAAGCATCAGAATCATCTGCGAATTCAGTGTTAGATGACGTACCCTTTGGGCACGGCGTCGGTAACGAGCAAGACCCTTTGCAAAAATGCCCCAGTGGGCAACCGAGACATTGTGATTCTCCAGTTGTGGTGTTTACAAACGGGAAGAAACCAGCACGGCATGGTTTAATACATGATTCAATTTCAAACGGCTCGTAGTACACCAGCACCTCGTTCTGAGGTAAAACGTCATCATTTTTTCCATTGTAGTTCGCATCGGCCGAAATAAGTTCATGCAAGATACCACTGGTTGCACGCTTGTCTGACATACCAATGGACGCTACCACGTTAATACTTTTTGGGGAGTTCCACGAGTTTGCTGTAAACACTACTTCATCCGGAAACGCCTTAATAAAATAGTTTTTCGGAAATAAATGAATCACCACGTCACTAGCAGGCTGTGACAAAAGTGATATTTGGTAGCTATCATTGCGAAGCCCCTCGACAACAACAAGAAAACGGTCGGAAATGTGGACAGCTGGAATGTCGTTCTCACTAATGTGCACGATCACCTCACTTGCTTCGGCAAAAGTCCCATCACTGTCACCGCTAACGATTTTGTGAGGTACAGCCACTATACTTTCCTCCGAGGATGTTCCGCTCACAACGTAATCGTTCGGCACAGTAATCGTTACGGCTGCAGCAGTGGACCAGTTCAATGTTGTAAATACCAAGGATTGCGGGTCAAGGGCTAGCTTTGTTCCGCTGTTGGAATCTCCCACCGAAAGTGTCAAAGCAGCATCGCCGTAGGGTGGAGCGCTCAGCGAAACTGAGTAAGAAACCCCAACCAAGTCTCCTTCATCTACGCGGAGACTCGAATGGCTAAGCACTACGCGTGCTTTCGATAGAATGTTGTCAGACGTATCCACGTACATCTGATCGATGATACGTCTTGATGAATCGAGCGTCTGCAACAGAACCATAGGTCCCACAGGACCTTCGAGCAGTGGGTGAACGACGTGTTCCATGTTTATGACAACATCTTGCATTTCAAGACTATCTGTCCCTGACCCAGCGCTACGCTTAATCCAAATCACGTTATTCTGAGTCAAAATCGTAAAATTGCCGTCCAAACCAACTACACTCGACAGAGAGACACCCGACAGCGATCCATACATATACGGCAAATAAACAGCTATGACTCCATCATTCGGGACCGAGTGCGCCATGGTCACGCGGATAATTATCGATGCACCGCGACCACAAAGCAAATTCGAGAACGTCAACTCCGAGTTCCAGAGCACTCCAGCCTCGACCTCCATGCTTTGCAGCTGCAGCGTACGGGAAAACGTTGCCCCTGCGTCACTTGTCTCTATTGATCCGACGCTAATTCTACCAGCGCGACTCGGATTCGTCACGCCGGTCAGCTTGAACTGCAGCTGTGTCCCTGCATTCACTACTGAGCCATTGCCAGTTCGCTGCACCGCCACTACGTTGCTGCCCGTGTCCACTGTGATGCTCCACGTGCCGTCCAGTGTTTGTGCTAATGCCGCGTCGTCTATCGCTGCGTCCTGGGCGACTGCAAACAGCGAGTTCAGCTGGATCTTGATCACCGCGTCCGCCGGGAGCAGCGGGTCGTTCCCCGTCGTGAGCGCGACCTGGAGCGCCGGCGCCGCCATCACCGTCGCGTTGCTCCACGACACCGAGACAGTCGCGGCAGCATTCGCGGCAGCAAACAGCCCCGCAACTAGCAGGAGCAGATGCACCGCGTGGCACCTCCGCCGCATCTTGCCAAGTGCTCGAAGAGACGTGTAGCCATGTGTCGAACACCGAAACGGGCGACAGAGGTCGACCACCGAGGTGCGTAATGTGGTGTCGTGCACACCACGTGCACACCACCCAGCCATAATCGCCGCTATTAGTCCATGAAGACCGGCCGGCCCCGCGTGGTGCGCGCGGCGCCGCCCGCCGCGCCGCCGCCGCCCGCGCGCCCCGTGCAGCGCCGCACCGCCGTCAGCTACGTGCGCAAGCTGCAGGCGGTGGAGCACTACGAGGCGCACCGCAGTCTGGACGAGACGGTGGCGCGCTTCTTCCCGGACGCGGCGCCCGCCGAGCTGCGCGCCAAGAAGCAGCTGGTGATGCGCTGGCGGCGCGAGCGCGACAAGATCGCGGCCATCTGCGCGGCGGGCGGCGGCCGCAAGAGCAACGACCGCCAGAGCGGCATGGGCGCCACGCTGTCGGCCGCGGCCGAGGCCAAGATCGTCGCCTGGATGCGCGAGGAGCAGGCGGCCGGCCGCCCTGTGTCCGCCAAGCGCCTCACGGAGCGTGCCAAGCAGGCGGCGGACGAGGATCAGCTCGTCGGCAACTGCTTCAAGGCCTCGTGGACCTGGAGGCAGTCGTTCCTGCGTCGCCACGGCTTCATCCACGGCGCGGCGAGAGGACGGACGCAGGAGACGCAAGCGACCACGTTGTAAGCAGGAACGCAGTGCCTTCATGGAAGAAGCAGCTCTTCGTCGGCGTCCACTGCTGTGGTGCTGCTGCTGTGAACGTCTGGTGCATCACCAGCTGAGCTTGAACTCGCGCGTCAACCTGCAGCGTTTCATCGTAGCGAGATGAAGAGTCCGCTGGACGGACGGAGCTGTTCTGCGGACCAGATGACGAGGGCTTTTCGCGCCTGACAGTAATTGCGCCTTTCAAGCATTGCAGAAGCGTTTTGACATGTCTGGCTTCGTGGATCATAGCTGTGATTTTGTATTGTAATCGTGAGTTGAGCATGCACTCAGCTTGAACTGAGTTCACTCTCAAATGCAGAGGGTTTAAATTTTCCGCTTTGCCCATGCTGGTTGTAGCAATGAGGTTTGCTGTAGTGAGATAAAGTGAGCTGTGCTGTGGGACTTGCGCCGTCAGCTGAAGCAGTTGCGTTGTTGGACGTCAATACAGTAGTGCTCGTAATTGGGGCTCAACGTTTGGACCCTGCTTCAACCTCACCGGGTCGTTGCCGTCACGGCACGTGACTCGCGAGAGCGACGAACAGCACAGGCTGCCGCTGGATCCTACGGTGAACGACGATTGCGGTGTGGTTTCGCAGAGACTCTTTTCTCGGCGTGCGCTCTATGAGGATTGAGCACTTGGATGGGCTTCAGTGTCGGATTGACGAAGACACCAGCGCGTTGCTCATTTAGCCGAAGTTCGAGCCCCACAATGTCACGCGGATCGCCCAAAGCGTTTGCAGCCATATGGATCTCGCGAGTGCTTCATTCACAGTGAAGATAGGCGCTTGGCACAGCCACGAGATCAGCCACATATGGACTCTCAACATAACACACGACACCTCCATGTGTGTGCGAGGGCGACTCACGTTACTTCAAGCGAGTCTGCGCCACGCCATGCGTGCGATGGGCTCGCCGCGGTGCCGAGCTCACCGACGCGTTCTTCACTCGACGAAATTCTTGGTCGCCGCAAAACGGTCGGACTGCCGCGGTCATGCAGAGCGTGGACGGATACTTGGAGCGTCGGGGCCGCCACCTGAAGAGCTGGCGGCGGCGCTACTTCGTCTTCGAGGACGGCATGCTGCTGTACAAGAAGAGGGACGACCCCACCGCCAAGGTCCTGCACGAGGACCGCGTGTTCGACGTGCTGTACTGGAGTGGCCGCCCCCACGGCCTGTGTCTGAAGCTGCGCGGGGACCGCGTGGTCTACTTGAGAGCGCGCTCCGAGGAGGACGCCGCTCGATGGCACGACGCCATCGAGAGCTACCTCACCGAGCAGCGCTGCACCGCGGACCTGCGTCGCGCGCTGTGTCGGGGTCGTCTGCCCTCCATCCGCGAGTGCGAGTAGGCGAGCGATGCAGATAATTTATTGCGCGACTGAATAACCGTTGGCAGCATCGGGGTCCAAATGAAACTAGAGTTCCTCCCCCTTGACGTTAGTGAGTCACTGCAGCACTCCAGCCACCACCAGCATGTTCGCCGAAAGCGAAAATCCAGTGAAAATCGTATGGGACCCGGTGGGAGAGCTGGGCTCAAACGGCCGAGTCGAACAGACTGCCATTCCGGAATTCGCTTCCAACCGTCCAAGTTGCCCAAGTTCCTCGCCTGCCTGTCGCCGTCTCCGCTTTCCGTTGCAGCACCAACTGCCGCCTCGTGATTGAAAAGAGTAGACAGAACAGGATAGCGAGTAGTGTAATAATCAAGATCACGACGTTTTCTCGTCTTCTTGAGTCTTGCCACTACCGCCCGTGAACCCATTGACTCCATGGCGTTTTCTGCGTCGTCGATGCCCGTTGCAAGCAGTGGGGCGTTCGGTTCTGGTAGCAGCTTTGGGGGTGACAGTGTCCCCAGCTTCGGTGCCAGTACCTCCAGCTTTGGTGGCAAAGCTCCTGCCTTCGGTGGAGGGTTTGGCAGCACTCCTGTCGTTGGCAGCAAAGCTCCTGCTTTTGGTAGCAACGTTGGAGGGTTCGGCAGCACTGCTGTTGACGGCAGCGCCTCCGCCTCCCGTACCTTTGGTCGAAGCGCTCATGCCTTTACGAGCTCCCGAGGTGTTGGCGTCGTTGACAACGCGTCGGACCCCTTCGGTCGCGTTGAGGACACACTCCAGTGCTTTGCGCGGAATGGCACTGTGTCCGCCTCGGCGAGGTGGTCTCCGCCCAAGATGCCGAGCCGCCCGCTGTTCCAGAGCACCACCTCAAAGCCGTCCCAGTCCTTGTTTGGTCCCTCAACCCCGCAACCGACACGGTCGCTGTTTGGCAGTAGTGGGTCGAGTGCGCCTACGTTTGGCACGGGCCGAACAACCGTGAGCGGAGGAGGGTTTACCTTTGGTGCAAGCCCTACAAATACGTTCACGCCAAGCGCCAACTCCAACCCTTCTTTTGGCGCTGCCAGCGTTGGCCTTGGCAGGGATGCGAGCTCCAGCAAGTCGGCGAGTTTGTTTGGCAGCACGAGCAGCAGCACGGCGTTTGCCTCTAGCACAGCTAAGCCTCCGCTGGCGCCCTCTTCAAACCCGTTCGCGGTGTCGATTTCGAATGGTGCTTTCACGAAGACCCCCGCCAGTTCATTTACCCCGAAGCCAACTAACCCTTTTACGATATCGACAGCTAAGCCGCTCAGCGAACTGAAGAGTTATTCGTTTGGAGATACTGCGGCAAAGCAGTCGAAGAACTACGGGGGCAATCCATTTGCATCAAAGTACGGTTTAGGCTCAAATGTCAACCCGTTTGCAGCGAATGCGGCACCAAGCTCGACTGTTAACCCATTCGCAGCAAAGGTGTCGCCGAGCGCGACTGTGAATCCGTTTTCAGTTCGACGGTCTCCTGGGGCTGGCAAGAATCCGTTCGCGGCTCCTGCATCCGCTTGGTCAACATGCTGGAAACCCACCGGATCAGCATCAGCTAAATTCAAGACCGGGTTGCGTTCTAGCACAGGCTCGAAGGCAAGCCCATGGGGAACCCATAGGCAGCAAACACACTCCACCAACATCGATTGGACTGGTTGGAAAGAAATGGGGATGTTAGCTCAGCCAAATGCTAAGAACTCTAGTAACTTGCCGGCTGTTTCTTCAAGCGAAGAGAATATAAGCCCTCCAAGTTCAGATTCTTCGAGCTCTCATCCGTCCACTACTTCAAACACATTGGTGGCATCGCCCGATGTTAACCCGTATGGATCGGGTTCGTTTGGTTTAGGCCTGGTTCAACTGAAGGTCAAGACCGCGATCGCGAATCCTCCGGAACTGAACATTCTTAACGCATTGCAACCGGTTGCAGTGACTTCCACGCAGCTTCACCAACAACCTTCTCCGAGGTTTGCTGCTCGACTAGGCTTGGCCAGACAACCTCTACAAAGGCTTTCCGTACGCCCAGTACAACCACGTTTCCCGAGCTGCACAGTTCCTGCCAAGGCGTTAAGTGCTCAGCCAAAGTTTCCGCAAGCTGATCCATTCCGTTTTAGAAGCGCCTTCTCCCGGCTTGCAATTTCAAAAAGAAACGTGAGAGTGCGAGTCCAGCCAAGCGAAACGCTGGTAAGCACCACGGCAAACAGTGTCAGTGAGTTTGTGTCTAAGGAGAATGCTGGTGATGAAGCTGAAGCCCCAACGAAGGTTGTATCTGCCGTGAAATCTGCCCGATCACCGGTACTCCATGTTAGTGCTGAAGAGCAGTATGGCAAAGAGACTCCGTCACCTTTGTGTCCAGTACTGCTTAATGACGAGTATTTCACAGAGCCTTCTGTCAACAATCTCCAGCTGCTCAACGAAGAAGAGCTCGCACGGGTGGAAAACTTTGTGGTCGGTCGCCACGGTTGTGGCAAGATCGCCTTTGTCGGTGCTGTTGACGTCCGTGGACTTCAGTTAGACGAACTCGTAGCCTTTTCTAAAGGAGAAGTAATTGTTTATCCGAATGATCAAGCAAAACCAGAGGCTGGCTGTGGGCTCAATAAGCCAGCCATTGTGTGCCTCCATGGTATTTTTGCAGGCGGAAACGAGTCGTATAAGGACTTCTTGGGGCGCCTCGAATCTCACACGCAGGCTCTGGGGGCGACTTTTATCGGATATGACGAAGAACTTCAGGCGTGGAGCTTCCGCGTGGAGCATTTCTAGGTGAATGGGAACGAAACATGCATGGTTAGTGAATAGGATAGTAGTTAGGCAAAATAAGCTGAAAATGACAAAACAAAAAAAGTAATAGCGTATGACGTGTTCATGTGCAGATACAGACAGATTCAACTTTTACTACCCTGACGGCAGGCACTAACCGGTCGACATTATCCGCGCTTGTACTTTTCAAGCTCGCCAGTCAATGAAAGTAGAGCAAAGGTGCATGAGCTGGCTCGTCCTGTACGACTCCACGAAACTAGTTTCACGACCAGTGACAAGGTGCGCGAGGTTGCCAAGAAACTCAGGCTCCAGCTCCAGGGGTGTCGATGCCGACGTCCCATCACCTAAAAGCTCGCGTTCCTGTGTGTACGACAAGAGCGACCGGAGCTGCACCGCCTGCGTGGCTAACGATACAATCATGGATGACACGCACGTTTGCGCCACAAGCGTATCCTTCTCACGCTTCGCGTCTTTCGCCGACGCGTCCCGGGCGCTAGAAAGTTGTTGCGAGAGGAATGTAACACGTTGCAAAAACTGATCTTCGCGGCCAACTTTCAGTCCCTTTTGCTGCTCAAGACGAAGGTACTCCAGCAACAGACCACCACCAATAGCGTCCACCTTATCGCAGCTCTTCCATTGAGGAATGTACGGGCACATTGGCTCGAGATCAAGTAGCAACTGCATTAAAACGTCCTTTTCGCCAATGAACAGGCAGCGCATGGCTACGTGTGAGATCAGACACCGGTGTGCCTCTTCATAGTGACGCGCAGCTATCCAGTGAGCAATTTCCTCGTGACGCTCCTGCTTCACAACCGCCCGCACTGCCAAAGCCTCGCTGATCCATTCTGACGGGACGCCTAAGCGCTCACAAAGCTCTTCCCGCTTTGAAGCTTCCGACGCCAAAACATCAGCGTTTCGAAATAGCAGCTCACGGCACGTATTATCGCGCTCAACAGCGTCCGAGATATTAAGCGCCACATAGACTGCATCTTCCCACAGACCTGATCCCTCCAGTTGACGAATAAAATTCTGGTGGATGTGCGACTCCCACTGGCGATCCAGTTTGTATCCAAAGGCACGCAACACGCTATGAAGGTGCCAGGAGAGCTCATAGTCCAGGTGGTGCAAACCTTGGCTCATGAAACCGCTGGGCGATAACACTTTGCACAGCGAAGCCACGTCTTCAATATAGAGCTTCAACAGCTCCATCAACACATCGTCTTTGTCTGAACTAGCATTCGCAAACTTTGAAACGGAGCCAGAAGCAAGATTCTTGCTAACCGCATCTTCATAAAACGCTACGGCATCTTTTAGTGATGTAGCTGGGCCACGTTTGTACCATAAGAAAAGTGCAAGGCATTCGATCCAAGACATGCTTGCACCTTTTTGAGCCGTCAAAACCTCAGCATTTCCAGCCAGCACACTGTACACAAGAACTAGTGTTTTATCCATAAACTCCAGTGCGCCATTCTCGCTCCATTGCACCAACTGCGTTTCCATTAAGTGTCGAAACTCTGCGCCTTCATATGATGCTGCTTGTGCAAGTAGAGTTGCCAAGCGAAAGTCACCACAGTCAAGTGCCATGTCTGAAGCTTCAGCAATTCGATGCTGGCACAGGAGGCGCAACACACCTTCTGGGCTAGGCGTGCTCTCAAAAGTATTTGCACTATTTGCACTTTTTAGCGCTGCTTCGAACCATTGAGAAATGGCCTCACGGCGCAGATCTACAGTCTGAAACGTGTCTAAAGTTTCGACTTCATTAAGGCTATCCCGTGAAGCGAGAGGGTGAAACGCTGAATCAGGTCGGTCGTCCATCTTAACGCCATGCTCTTGGCCCCATAAAGCTTGAACTAGCTTCCAGAGAAGCAGCGTGCTCTTTTCGAAAGAAGCACCGGGTGCCTTTTTAACTCGGTTCTCAGCATTAGCAACATACTTGTGCAAACAACTCATTAACGGCTCGTGAACAGGAAGCGCAAACTGAGCTGGTATCTCGGATCCATCTTGGTCGATACCATCGTTAGGATTCCGACCTTGCGAAGTGAAATCGTAATGCAACTTCAGCCCTTCGTGAATGTCATTTTTGCGGGTTTCGGAAAGGCGAAGAGGAAACTCGATGCAAACGCGACGACCTTTGTTTTCCACGTTTGAGTAAGTCTCATCTCGCGTAGTGAGCTTGCCTAAGTTTACCAGCTCGCCATTTGGTCCCCATGAACAGCGAAATGAACGGGCCATGAACATGCCACCATCGACATGGTTACGGACAACTTTTGTTTGTGGTTGGTTCGACGCTTGCAGCATCATTTGATACGTGGTGGACTTTTCTGCAGGCGGGAGATGATCGGCGTTACTGTTCACGCCAAGTGGCTTTAAACTGTAGGGGATGACAGGAAACACTTCGCTGGTTGGACGCTGGTCTTTCTTCTTAGCAGCAACTTCTTCCTCAGCATTAAGATCCATCAGGCTTGACTCAGGTTCAACACTTCCTGAGGCATCAGACATCCCTGTCCATTTATCAATCGCAGAGGAGGGAGCCTGATTATCACCAAACGATGCAACAACGTTGTTATTGGTCACTTCGCCACCGTAGATGCCAGACTGACGAAACAACCCACTGCGATCAGCTGAAAATGACATCTTTCCTCGAACAGCCATGTGGCCACGAGCCATTCCTGTCTTGCGCGGGAGCTGGTCCATTTGGAATTCCTTGCTTTTAGGGTTTTCAGCAGCCTCGACACCATCCATGTCGACATCTTCGTCATCGTCATCATCATCAAAACCGTAGCGGCTGAAGTGTTCAACGCGGAACCGCCAGATACCCTTGTCAATGGAGTAATCAAGATAAGTTGCTCCAATGTCCTGCGTGCGTTGCTTCACACGTTCCTTGTACTTTTCGGGAGAAGCAGACTTCCGCGGCGGGAAAATGCCCAAAAGCTCGACAATTGCAGGTTTGTTCAGGCCCTTACCAAGCTCATGTTTTTTCTCGTCGTCTTTGTAAACGATAACCTCCTTCTTCTCAAAGAATACCAGCTCATCCAGGTCGAGATTTCGTACATCTGTCTTACCGATCCACTCAACAGCACCCAAACCACGGCAGCCCACCGTAAACTTTTCAACTTGAGACAGTTCGTGGTCAGTCATGGCCTGCAGACGTTCGTACGACGGGATAGTATAGTAGTCCTTGTTTTTCAGCACGGGACACGATGACGCAGCTGGAGAGACACTGCCACCACCGTTTGCTTCGGTGTCTTTAAACAGGTCATCCTCCTCTCGACTGGCAGAGGCCAAGTACTCATCGTAAGTCATGAAGCGTTTAGGTGGCGCCGTCTCCTCGCTAGACTGCGCTTCAGGCTTCTTCGTCATGGAAGGAACCGAGGCGGTGTGGTCTTCACGCTTTTTATCTAGAGCACGATCCTCGATCACAACAACGTCGATTGAGTCCCCATCCTTTAGCTGTAGCTCTTCAATAGCACTAGCGTCATGAATAATTCGGCCCTTCAGAACCAACTCGATGTCGACAATTGATGACGCTGTTGAGGTACTGCTATCGCGGAGCAGTTGCTTCACCTCACTTCTGGCTTGCTTCACCGTATGATTCGGATACAAACGCAGGGTAAAAGACTTCTTGTTGGTCTGATTGCAGAAGGTGACACTGCATTTGCCATCATCACCAGGCTTTAACAGCCGGCTTCGAGCACTTCCAATCTCATGGACATCCGATCGGTCACTATCAGAGATTGGCACAACTGACACATGGGAGCTTGCTCCTCGGGTCGAGGTTTGATCTCCCTTTTCAATCACGAGTTTCTTTGTCACCGAGTTTCGGAACAAAGACGAAGTAAATTTGAATTCGTCCTCCTTGGCACCACCATCACCATTCGACTTCACACCGGGTCGGGGGGCACTTGAAGGTGTAGCTGAAAGGGCCGGAGATGCGAACGTGGAGAATCTGCTCTTTGAACCCTTAAAGGAGCCACGGATAAACGAGACCGGGATAGCGTGGCGGTTGCTAACCGTTTGACGGCGTGTTACAAGTGGAGGGTCGAGTGGGCCCCTTGGGAGACCAACGTCATCGGCGAATGTAGTCAAGCGGGAAGACGCACTAGATCCAGTCTTGATTGATTGGAGGTCCAGTGCCGCCTTCACGTTTTGCTCAACGAGTCCGGCACCAAACGAACCAGCGCCGTACGGATTGACATCAGGAGCTGCTACCAGATTTTGTGGCTGAGCCGCTGCTGCCTGTGCTGACTGCTGTGGTTGTCCGAACAAACTACCTGTTGTGCCAAATGCTCCAGTTTGAGCAGCTGAAGTTGCCGGAGTTCCAAAGCTGCCAAAGCCACCAGTAGTAGAACTTCCAAAGCCGCCCCCAGTGCCGAAGCCAAATCCGCTCGTTCCAGTATTTGTGGCAGTGCCAGTTCCTCCGAAAAGCGACGATCCACCAGTTCCTGTATTGCCGAACAAGCTTCCTGAGGTAGCAGTGCCAGTCGTCGATCCGAAAAGGCTAGTAGTCGCAGGTTTAGCTCCACCAAACAAGCTACTCGTCGCTCCAGGTGTAGCCGAAGGCGTGGTGGTGCCGAATCCAAAGCCGCCAGTTGACCCAGTCGTTGCGCCAGCACCCCCAAAGAGAGAAGTCGTGCCAGCTGCCGGCTGCGCGGACGTGGTTCCGAAAGCACTAGGGGTCGCGGTAGCCCCAAAAGCACCACCGGTAGTACTTCCAAACGCACTTGTACCGCCTGTGGATCCAAAGCCAAAGCCCCCGGTTGCCGCAGGCTTAGGAGCTGTTGCACCAAAGGAGAAGCCACTCGAAGCAGGCGCTGCTGCACCAGCCCCACCGAACAGCGATGTCGTGGCACCGGCTTGCGGCTGTGTAGCTCCAAATCCAAACCCACCTGCAGCCGGTGCTGCCGCAGGGGTCGTTGTAGTGCCAAACCCTCCGAAACCTGAAGAAGCTGCCGGCTTGCCAAACGCTGAGGCGCCAAAGCCCGACGAGGCCGCTGGGGTAGTCGTGCCAAAGCCCCCAAATCCGCCAGTCTGTTGCTGTGTTGCTGGAGCAGCGCCAAAGCTGCTACCGAATCCACCAGTCGTAGATCCAAAGCCACCACCCGTCGCAGGAGCTCCGAAAGCGGAAGTAGCAGGCGCAGCTCCAAAGGCACTGCTCGTAGCAGGAGCACCGAATGCACCGGTAGCGGGTCGGGCCGCGTTATTTCCAAACAGACCACCACTCGTCGCGGGGGCTGCAGGCTGCGCCCCGAATCCGCCAAACCCACCGGTCGTCGTAGGCGCCGTCGTCGAGCCAAAAGCAGAGGACCCGAAGCCCCCTCCAGTGGACGTCGCGCCAAATGCAGACGGCTGGCTGCTGCCGAAGCCTCCCGCGGATCCGAAAGCCGAGCTTGTTGCTGGCTGCGCTCCGAAGCCTCCGAACGCTCCTGTTCCGCCCGTCGTGGCTCCAGGAGCCGGCGCCGGTGCATTCTGCGTCGCCGCTGCCTGTGCTGCCGCCGGGTTCGTGCGCTTCAAGTAATCTTCGTAGCGCAGCTCCTCCGTTGACTTGTGCGAATACGCCGGCATGCGCGAGATGGAGATGTAGTTGGCTGTGCCGCCGGTTCCAGACGGCTCCATTTCTCTCGTGGGCTGGTAGGGCGGCTGGCCTGTGCCGACCTGCACCTGTCCTGGCGCGGCGCCTGCTGCCGGTTGCTGCGCGCCGAAGCCCCCGAATCCTGTCGCGCCGGTAGTCTGCGCGCCAAAGCCGCCCGTGGTGGCCGTAGACGTCGCTCCGAACGGACTCTTGGCGGCGGACGCGCCGAAGCCGCCCGAGCTGCCGCCAAACATGCCGCCGCTAGCGGGAGTGGGCGTGCCGAAGCCGCCAGTGGTGGCGCCCCCGCCGAACGCGCTGGTGGTGCCCGCGCCCGCTCCGAAGGCGCTCGTGGCCCCGAAGGGACTGGGGCTGGCCGCCGGCTTGGCGCCGAAGGGCGTGCTGGCGCCGAAGGCCGACGTGCCGGAGGAGCCGAAGCCGCCCGTGGTGGCGCCGCCGCCGAACGCCGACGCGGCGCCGAAGCCCGAGGTGGTGGCTGGCGTCGCAGCCCCGAAGCCTGTGGACGGCGCGGCGCCGAAGCCCGTGGAGGCCGCCGCCGAGGAGCCGAAGCCCCCGAATCCGGACGCCGCCGGCTGCTGCGCGCCGAAGCCGCCGCCCGCGGCTGGCGCGGCCGCCCCGAAGCCCCCGAAGGACGGTTTGGCCGCCGCCGCGCCGAAGCCGCCGGTCGCGGCGCCGCCACCGAACGGAGACGCGGCCGCCGAGCTGCCGAAGCCGCCGCCGCCCGAGCCGAAGCCGCCGAAGCCGCCGCTCGCGGGCGTGCTCGAGCTGCCGAAGCCGCCGAACGACATGCCGAGTGAAGGTCCCTGCCTCGCGCGGTCAAGTGCTGGCGCGGAGATCGAGTGCGCACAGGAGTGAATGCGCGCGCGCTCTCCGCCTGCCGATTGTGTTGTGCTTTGTATGGCAGCGGGTTGGTGGTCGCCCACGGGGCGCGCGAAATTAGGCTCGCCTGCGGTAAGTACGAGTCGGTGTGGTGCACACCAACTTTAACATGAAACACGCGACTGCATCTGTGTGCGTGTATCAACATCCTGCTTAGCTATCTGAACAGTGCTGCGCGCCCTACCGGAAGTCGAGCAGCACGAGGTGCATCTTCTTGAGGTCGCGCCGGATCACGACCTTGCCCGGCACGAGCTTGGAGAACTTGTCGCCGTCGAAGTTGCTCGGCACTTTTAAGACGATGCACTTGGCGCTCCCTTGCAGTCGCGTGCAGATCTCATGCAGCGGCAGACCGCCAAGGAACAAGTCCACCTTCTCGAGGTCCTTGTACTCCGGACCACCCCATGGCGGATCCAGGAACACCACGTCCTGCTGCAGCTCGAGCATCACGTCCAGGTAGTTCGCGTGGATACACTTAGCGTTCGTCTTTTGAAGGACTTGCACGTTGTGACGCAACATCTTCACACGCGTACAATCGTTTTCGATGGCGTTGACGTGCGTGAAGAAATCGCAGAAGGACAGCACGTTGCCGCCGACGCACGCGGTGCCGTCCGTCACGACAAGCGGGAACTTTTTGCGCTCTTCGGTGGTCGTACTGCCATCTTCGTGATCTTCGTTGCCGCTTTCGGACGTGGTGTCGTCTTTAGGAGGAGCAAACAGATCCAGTACGGCCTGCGAAATCTTGGTGGCCATCTCGAAGTCTGTTACACTAAACTCGGCGACTTCGTCTACCTGAAGTTGGCGCCGAAGCTCGTAATCCAAGTTTCGGAAGAAGAAGTCGCGTTTATCACCGCACTTCCTTGGTCGCGGAGATCCATGCGAGTCTGACCCAGAGCGCGGTGAATGGGGCGAGTCTAACCTCGAAGAGGACCTGCGATTTGCTCGGTTGCCAGCGTGATGTGCGTGTCCTCGAGGGCTCGACTCCGCGCTGTCGTTGTGATAATGTCCTCTCTGGTGATTTACAACCATTGATGACGTGCTTTTAGCTTTTCTCATACCGTAGTCTGGTGAGTTTGCAACGCCTGTAGGACTGCGGCGCTGTGCGTTCCCACCCGCTTGCCTCGTAGAATGTACCGCAACCGCATCGTCCACATGAAGTTTGTCTGCTAATCTTTGCAAGCTGCTTCGCCGTGCGAACATCACTTCTCCTAGGAGAGACGGATGAGGCACTCCGTTCATGCTCTCCATCTTTGCTTCCTCGCGCTGTGATGGCGTTTTCTGCCGCCTCTTCATCTGTTGCCTCCTCTTTCTTCTCGCCACATCGGCAGCTTCCATCTCGTCTTGGCTCAAGGACCGCCCCGCGCTCACAGCGGCAGAAACCGACGGCCCATCCAGCGACTGACTAAAGCCTAGCGTAGGCGGGCCCGGAGGCAGCGGGAGGAACATGCCGGCAGTCGCGTGGGTCGTCCGGCGGTCGTTGCGCGCGCGCCGTCCGTGCGACACCACCGTCTTCCACTCGCCCTCCTCCACGATCACGTTGTCGTTGGGTTTGGGCCCCTTGGCTAGCTCCGCCTCGCGCCGCTTCTTCTCATCCTGCAGGAGCTGCATCTGGCGCGCGCGCTGCATCTGCCGCTCTCGGTGCAGGCGCTTGGCCTCCATCTCAGCCTGGTGCTTGGACGCGAAGCCGCTGGCCGGACGCCACGAGCGCTCGTTGTCCAGGCTGCCGCTGCGCTGGCGCCCGCTCAGGCCCAGCTGCGCCACCGGCGCCAGCGCCACGCGAGCTGCCGCCGCCATCGGCCGAGACGCCGCGCGCGACGGAGGCTCGTCGGGCTGCGGCACTTCCATCAACTGCTCGGATTTGAAACGGCGGCGCTGAGCTTGAATAAGAGCTTGAGGGACCAGCTGGAATTTGTATGCTCGTATTTTGGCCAACCCTGCTCGGTCTCCGATCCGATTTTGGCCAATCGTCAGAGGTGACGGCGATAAGACGCCGTCATACTGAGTTGAAGCGATTGCTGCGATCTCTAGTGATAGCGGCGATGCATACCAGGAGCGCTCTTGCATATGACGGCGCTGGCTAATAAGGTGCGAGAGCATGCGTCGCAGTGTCACTATGCACAGGATGTCGATGGTGCGTCCATCTCAAACCAGGAGTCGACACTGGGGCACTTCCGTAAGGTATCCATCCATCCCAGTATCGCTCGCATGCTAAGCGAGCACTCTACCATTTGAGCTACATCCCCAGGACTGGAAGGTCAATTGCAAAGCCATTAAGGGTACTGATGTCATCAAAGCGTAGGCGTGCTCCGATATTCTGCCAGATGCAAGATGGACGAGCAAAAGGAAGCTTCTCGTTTCATTTCTTTTGGGAAGAAGACTGCGTTCGCTAGCTACACAGGTGGAGGACAGCGGCAAGGGCTTCATTTTTTTTTTGAGCGCACAGCGCTATATGGCTGATGTGGAGCAAGGTATGTAAGGTCATTATTGTAGAGGTTAGTTGTGTGTACGCCACTACGCGGGGCGTTTGGACACTGACACCATGCTCCATCTATCGGGTAGCCTATCCGCGCTGGGGTGTTATCGACTAGTAGTCTTACTCGCGTCACTCTGCGATGGACCCTGCCTCCGTGGATTTGCTCGGTGCATGTTGGTCTCAAGCGCTTGGCACAGCGGTAGCCGTTGCTGCAATGCTTCTTGAATTGGAGGAAGTGACTGCAACGCAGCTAGCATCGCATGTGCTTTCATTGGAGGCTGCTCGCAGACGTTCCGCAAGCACGAGAACGTGGTTGGAGCAGGTTGACACCATCCTCGCCTGCAGGAACCATGAAGAAGCAGCGAAGAGCAGTAGCCCACCTTGTGCATCCGATGTTGAAGTCGTGCATAAAAGATTTCGAACAGCAAAAGTGCTGTGTTTGCCCCGGTCTGCATGGCGGGGTCTGCATGTATAGCTGTATGGCTGTCTGCGGCAATCTCGTCCAAGCCGTCTGGTCTAAGAGGACAGCACCGCAACCGCGCGAGATCAGTAGCGTTGCAGATGCACCACTTTCGCGACAGCGGTCGTCTCGTTGAAAAGGCCGATTGCACGGCAGCCCCGCCTCATGGTAACGTCATGGATGCACCAGCTCCAGTGCGGTTGCGCAGCAGCCGCAGAAGACCCGATCACACCTTCCGCTCACCGATCCTCGGCGCAGCAGCCTTGGCCAAAGGATCGGGCGGTGCAGGGCCTTGTCCTCCCGCCGCTGCAGGTGGCCCGCCAAGTGGCAGTTGCCGCCACATTGCCGCCGTGGTCATCCGGCGGCTGTCGTTGCTGCACGCATAGCACCCGCCCCAAAAAACGCGCCGCCAGCAGAGCTGTCAGCGGCGATGCCAGTCGCCTAATGCGTCGTCGCAGACCTCGTCGAGGACATCACGTCGGCCCTGGATCCAAGCAGCCAGCCAGGCTCGCCGACGGCGGCGGCGGCACCACCGCTCGGCGGCGGGGACTGGTGATCCAAAAGCATTCAAAAGTCGCTGCACGGTTCCATTCATTTTTGTGTTCCCACACCATCGGCACTAGGGTTGCACTTCGTCCTCCCCGACTTTACCGCTGTCGTCAATACGAACCTCGGTATAAGTCGCGACCCGGCCGCTGCTTCGAAGGCGCGTCACGTCACTAAACCGCTGGTTGAACCTGCGTGAAAAAAACTACGAGGTCCGATGTCTCATCAGCAATAGTCGGTATCGCAGTGCGCGATCCGCCCTGCGCTGGCTTGCGAGGCGCGGTAGTGGATACCGAGCCGCGCGCCAAGTATGCCGTTGGACAGGGGCGGCCCCGTGTTTTTCCGCATAGCCTCCCCAGCCGGTCACTTCCGCTTCGGCCGCATGCCCAGCAGAGGGACCGACGTCGCGCCGTCGGCTTGATCGGACCCGCGGCGACTTCTCCGCGCAGGGCAGCGGGCGTTTCCACAGGATCAGATCGGCGCGCTCAGACCGCGCACTCGAAATACACGCACTCGGACAGGGCCTCGCGAGGCGCAGGGACCGCAGGGCACCATGGTGGGCGTCGCGATGAACTTCTACGACGACCAGGGCCGCCAGGACCTGACGCCCACCGAGGGCAACCGCACGTACGCCATCATCGTGTGCATCTTCGCGTCGCTGGGCGGCATCTTCTTCGGCTACGACCAAGGCGTGACGGGCGGCGTGCTGGTCATGGAGTCGTTCCTCAACGACTTCTGCGTGGGCTGGCACGGCCAGACCATGACGGACTGCACGCGCGCCACGGCGCAGCTGCCGCAGCGCTGGGTGGACTACACGCTGTGGTACAACATGACGTACAACATCGGCTGCATGGTGGGCGCCATCATCGGCGGCTGGATCGCCGACAAGTTCGGCCGCCGCCTCACCATCTTCCAGGCCGGCTCGCTCTTCTGTCTAGGCACGTCGTGGCTTGCATTCTGCCCCAGCCAGGCACACGGCTCACTGCTGATCGCCAGGTTCATTCAGGGCATGGGCGTCGGCAACTCTTCTTTTTCACTCCCGCTCTTCGGCGCGGAGATGGCCCCCAAGGAGCTGCGCGGCTTCCTCTCGGGCTTTATGCAGATGACGGTTGTCACAGGCCTGCTATCGGCCAACATCGTGAACCAGATCATTGAGAACCACGAGCGAGGGTGGAGAATCACGAACGGAGTCGCCATGGCGGCCCCCATCGTCGTTATGCTAGGCATCTTCTTCGTGCCGGAGAGTCCTCGGTGGACGTACCTGCACAAAGGCAAGGACGCGGCATCAGCCGTGCTTAAACAACTACGACAGACAAGGAAAATTGGGCGGGAACTGCGTGCCATCGGTGCGCAGATCGCAAGAGAAGGACAGCCAGGAGGGTACAAGGAGCTCATGGAACCGTCGGTTCTAAAACGCGTGATCATTGCCATGCTGCTGCAGGTGCTCCAGCAAGCCACCGGCATCAACCCCGTGTTCACCTATGGTGGTCTTATTTTTAAGGATGTCGTGGGCGATGGAATTTTGTCGGTGCTCATTTTGTCGATCGTCAACTTCGTGAGCACCATTCCAGCAATGCGGTGGGTGGACACGTACGGCCGCCGGCAGTTGCTGTTGATCGGAGCAGTGGGCATGGTGGTAGGACACCTGGTGTCTGCTATCTTGTTCACAATAGGTTGTGATGGTAACACCGAGAGTGCAGGGTGTTCAAAGTCGGCTGGGTACGCTATCATCGTGGCCACGTCTTTCTTCGTGTTTAACTTCGCCATCTCGTGGGGGCCCGTGTGTTGGATCTACCCAGCAGAGATCTTCCCGCTTAATGTGCGATCCATGGCCGTGTCGCTCTCTACGATGGCAAACTGGCTCATGGGTGTGGTCATGACGTGGGTGGTCAAGCTCTTCCCTTCTTTGAACATCAACGGCGTGTTCTTTTTGTTCTCCGGTACTTGTGTTGTTAGCGGCGTGTTCGTGTACTACATGTGCCCGGAGACTACGGGTATTCTGTTAGAAGATATCGAGTCGCTATTCAACGGAAGTGCACGCCACAAAAACTCGCCGAAGGAAGTACAGGAGACTCCGTTCCAGTCTATGCAAAGCTACCGCTCTCCGGTATGAATTATTATCTATCGGGCAGTGGCACCACAGCGCGCTGCCCTGTTGTAAGCTTTCAGTGTAAATACATTAACATTTGTGCCCTTTGGTTGCCCAGGCTGACCGGAATGCAATGGCGTTTTCTGGTCCTGCTACTTGTACGACTGGCTGAATCACTATGACGACACCTCGGTCCAGTCGTAGAAACTGAGCACTCACGGTCGTTTCAAAAACTTTTATTGATCTAGCTCAAAATGAATGCAAGTGCCATGGGTCGTGGCGGTGTCGTCGGCGGTGAGAAGTCTTGGTGAACCAGATACGCTTGTTCAGGTGATGAAGAACTCTCGTGAGTAGAAGTGTTGCTAGCTCTTGATCCGATGGCGATGCTGGGCCCATCCAAATGCTCTGAGTCGAACAACGGGCTGAGGAGGGCTTCTACGCAGTGAAGGTTGGGAATCGTGGCCAGCAGGCCACCGACGACGTCTAGCTCGACGCTCACGAAAGCCAAGTCGTCTGCTCTAAACGGGGTTGTTGTGTGGAATCGATACGTGCAATTGTAGCCGACTTCCCTGGCGAGCAGTCGTGCGGCGAGATGCTTGTTGTGCCGGATGACGGGGAATAGCACTTCGAGGTCCGTCGGACGGTATTGGGCGTACAGCCGGCCGTGGGCGACAACAATTCTACTGTCGCTGCAGCCTTGGATCTCGACCGATTCCAGCTTAAACAGCATTGGTGCCGACAGACTTTGGTGTCGTGCAATAAAGTACTCGGACTGCGACGGGCACACCTGCGATATCCTCTGGTTGTGCACGCGCTCGGCAGATCGGATCTCGTCCGAGTTCGTTGCAAGCAGGCCGCCAGTGGTGGATTCTGCGTCTCGATCTATTGACACCCAGCGTTCGTGAAGCCGGACCAAGCCTTCGTACACGACTTGCGTGGCTGACTGCACTTCGTCGAGGCCTACGCGAGGGTACTGGTGCGGCAGTAGCTGTCGCAGCTCCAGCAACCGTTGCAGCTCGTGCACCTCGCTCTGTAGCCGATGGACGTCCCGCTCCAGCTGCTCCTCGTACTCGCGGTACTTCTGGCGGTAGAACTTGCCACGCTCGCTGTTGTTCATGCGCGGCAGCTTGGTCTTGGAGATGACGCGCATGCGGCGGCCGCGGCCCCGTCCGCCGCGCATGAGCACCGCCGCGTCCTCGGGTCTCGGCGGGCTGCGCGAGGACGCCGCTGCGATCGCGCGCAGCTCGGCCTGTACTATGGACGCCATGGTCGGGCGCCGGTCAGTCGGTAAATGAACTAGTAGGCAAGTACTGCGCGGCTGGGTGGCGGGAATGCGACTAAGCGGAGCGTCCGTTGGCCGCTAGCTATTTATTTCGCTGGGATGCGAGCGTCAAGCATGACTTGAAACCGACGATCTTTCCACAGTCTTTTTCGGCGCGTGGTTTTACAACCGGTGGCGGGATGACTCACGGATGGATGGAGTTCTTGTCCGGCGTGGCGGGGCTGGCATCGGCGGGTACGGCGCGCGTGCGGCTCCGAGCGCTGAGGAGGGCAGCTCGCGCATGGACTGCAGAGCCTGCGGGTCTCGAGCTGAGGCTAATTATGGCCGTGCGGTGCTGCTTGGTCTAAAGTTCGTGAGCTGCGTGGCGTTGTGCTCACGACGTTTCAACTTGAAAAACAAATGAGCATGCGTCGTTGATTGCAGGCTTGCCGCTGTAAAACTTGAGCTGCAAACCAGTGGCAGTGGACCGTGTGAGCGCCTGTAGCCCGCGACTCCGACCGTGTGCTTCCGGGATCTGCCTCTGCCGCTTGCCGGGCGCGGCGCTTCCGGGCTGGCAGTTCGGATACGACCAGGCCCGGTGTAGACGCAAGCGGACAACGTACAAATACAGCTGATCCCTATCCAATCGCGTCTACTCAGGGCTCACTTTAAAAACGGCGGTACACTACGATACACACTTGTTCATCCGAAATAGCAGTACTGGCGTCGCGATGAAAATAATGTGGGGTGCTGGGTCCCTGTGCTGGGAGCTTTCTTTGGGAAGCAGCGCTGCGATGCTGCGTCCGGGGCCGCGTACGATGGCGCGTGTGCCTAAATGGGGACCCGAGCGGTTTTGCTGAGGCGCTTGTCGCCGTGGGTCGCATTGCTATTTCAAGCAAGGCGCGACTCGCCCGGTAAGCGATCTCACTACGAACATGTAGGAAAAAAGGATCGTCTCGGGTTTAGTTTTTGGTTCACGCGTGCCAGCGCCGCGCTGGCCTTCCAGACTCCGCCCCCGTAGGATCCGTTTCCTCTCGTCATCGCACGAAGTTCTCCGTCGTCAGGACGCTTGCTTCACCTTACGAATCTCCGGCGTCCCAGCGCAACAGCTCGTCCCGCTCCGAACCAACACGGCACAGGAAAACTTCAGAACACCCTCCGTGTTACGCCTGCCTTTCCTACTAAATACTGCCCCCGCCGAAAAAGCTAGCCCCAGCCTTTCCTATCTTTGCCTTCTTGGCTTCTCTTCTTCTTTGGACGAGCTTGCACGTGTAAGGTACGTTGAGCGTGTCTGCGTTGAAGCCGTAGCCTGTCCTTCGCTACCCGCTCTTCCAGTGCACTCCAACCCGCTCGAAGCGGGTCTTTTACACACACGAACGGAGAAGCCACTTGTCGATCCGGCGCTTGCCTGCTGCTGGAAACCTTCGCCCAGGAACTTCAACGTGTTGAGCAGCCGGCAGCGAAACAGGACGTCCACGACGGATTGAAGAGATTCTCGCGGCCGCACACTGCTCGGGGCACACCTCCATCGCAGCGTGTCGGATGCCAAGGAGCGCAAGACCGCGCTGTCCTCCATGGACAGCGCGTGCCAGCTGGTCGCGCTTCAACCTGGAGTGATGGTCGTGTCGGAGCGGGCACTCACGCCTCCGACACCTTCTGCTATGTCGCGCGGCGTGCAGGCGCCGAGGGGCTGCCGGCAGCCGGTGCGCGGCCTGCCCCCACGTGCTGCGACCGCCGACCCGCGGCCTCGACGCGATTACTGCGGGCGGTGCGCCGCGCCAATGGCGCGCGGGCTATTTCGCGACGCCCGCCAGCCTGGCACAGCCGCGGCGCGGCCCGACGCCACGACGCGGGCGACGCGACTTGGCCAACGAGGTGACGCTTCCGGACGCTCTCTGCAAGCGCCGGTAACAGGGCTCGGGGTGTCCGCGTGGTGTGGCAACACAGCTCGCCCGTTTCTGGCCGCCGGGCAACGTCTTCGCAGCGAGCCTCGAGGGGAATAAGTCCGCCACGTGGGCGGAGTCCGAGTCTGTCCGAGTGAACCGCGTCAGCAGCCGCTCGCGCCGCGCACACAAACGCGCATATGCGGCGCGACGCCGCCCCACAAGGAGTCAGTCGCGGGTTTTGAAAAAATAGACACGCACGGCCTCGTAATTAGACATTTCAGCAATACGCAGCCCCCTGCGGTATAACTTACGACGCCGCGCTCTGCCGACCGAGCGGGAGTCAGAGAGGTCAGTCCGCGCCTCCCCTCGAGCCCCACGCCCTCCTCGAGCCAGCCAGCATGGCGCAGCGCGGGGACAAGGGCGCCAAGGGCGAGAAGAGCGGCTTCTTCCGCAAGATGTACTCGTCCATCGGCAGCTCCTCGCGGCAGCTGGCGGCCGGCCGCCACGAGAAGGCGCAGCGCAGCGACAGCACGAGCGGCAGCGCCACCAGCAGCGGCTACAACCAGCCCAGCCCCAGCGACGCCGCCACCACCGGCAGCGGCCACGGCAACGGCGGCGGCCTGCAGGGCTTCGTCAAGCACCACAGCTTCAACGGCCACTTCTCGCGCGACGACGCGCGCGCCGCGGCCGGCGACGCGCACAACAGCCTGCTGTCCAAGCGGCCCAGCCTCATCGTGCCCTTCTCCAACCAGCAGCAGCTGGCCGGCGGCGCGGCGGCGGCAGCCGACGGCGTGCAGAGCTACCTGGACGACTTCCAGGCGCCCATCTCCAAGTCGGGCGTGCTCATCAAGCAGGCCAACCACTTCAAGACGTGGAAGAAGCGCCTCATGGTGCTCAAGGGCCACTCGCTCTTCTACTACGTGTCCGGCACGGTAGGACTGTTGTGTGTGATTTTTTTGAGAGCCTCGGAAGGGATATGCGGAGACTGATGCCACGATTTGATCTGTTGTAATCTGTCAGTCGGGTGAGGACTCATATCCGCGCGGTGTTATCCCGCTGCAGGGCGTGCGGATCACCCCCATCGACTCGGCCAGGTTTAAGCGGCAGAACTGCTTCGAGATCTGTCATCCGGTGTGTTTGAGGAGGATGAATGTTTCTATTGACAGGGACAGGTATTCTGACGTTGTGGCGCATTGTGTTTGCAAGCAGGGGTATCGTCCGATTTACCTGATGGCTAAGAGCGAGGCGGACTTGAGCGTGTGGATGAGCAGCTTGACGTCGGCGGCGATGCCCACGACAGCGGACCGCAAAATGCTGCTGGTGACAGAACCGCTGGAAACGCTGTTTAATACGCCAGCGCTGGAGGATGCAGTGCCGTACAAGCGGACGTTCTACTTCCGGCAGAAGGTGGCATTTTGCATGCCGCGAAAGGAGGATTCAGGATACACGGCGGTGGAACTTTTCGATCTGAACGAGAAGCGATTGACGACGCTGTGCGACCTGAACAGTTACTGTGACTCGTTCCCGATGATCCTGGACGATCCGCAGCTTTTCGTGGAGCTGCTGCATGTAGTGGGGTGCTACATTTTCCGGCCGTTCCCGAAGTTGCAGTCGACGTCTCCAGGCAATATCTTTGTGGAAGAACCGAGCCCAGAGGAGGTGGGGATGCTCGAGAACCCGATGGATAAGTACTCAGAGTATACGACGGAAGAGCAGTTATGGGGACTGCTCTCGGCTTGCTACGATTTGCTGCTGAAGGCGATTGAGCACATCGACAAGTTAGAGAAGCACGTGCGCAAGGAATTTTTCCCTTTGCGGTTCATCGCGCAGCTTGTCAACCTTTTCAAGACGCCATCGTTCAAGGAGCGACAGGTATTAAAGGGAGTGCTTCATCGACTGTACTATAAACTCACGCAGCGGCGATCGGCCATTCGCAAAGAAATTGCCAACACGTTCTACGAGTATATTTATGAGACGTCGAACCACTACGGCGTGGCGGAGCTGCTAGAGATTCTAGGCAGTATTGTCAACGGTTTCGCGTGCCCGATCAAGCAGGAGCACGTGGTGCTGTTGGAGAAGGCACTAATCCCGCTTCACTCCACACCCGCCTTCATCTCGTACCACCAGCAACTCGCGTATTGCATGATCCAATACGTGTCGAAGGACCACACTCTTTTCACCCCGATTGTTCGTGGGCTGTTAAAGTACTGGCCGGTGGGCAACTCGTTCAAGGAGGTGATCTTCATCGTAGAGTTTGAGGAGATGCTGGAACATGTGCTGGCAGAGGCAGATTTTGACTCGATCTCGCCGAAGTTGGCACGGAGGCTAGGTCAGTGCATGATTAGCGACCAGTTCCAGGTAGCAGAACGCGCCATTTCGTGCTGGAGCTCTCCTGCGTGCTTGCGCATCATGAACGAGTACGAAAAGCTGGGGCAGGGCATGTTTGACGTGATCAAGCCGTTCTTGCAGCGAGCGGTAACAGGACACTGGAATACGCTAATTCAGCAGAAAGCGCAGGAGACATATACCATGTACTACAACATGGGCTACGACACTGACGACATCTCAACAACGCCGTCGGCACTTGTCTCGGACGGAAAAGTATTGGATAGCAGCGCGAAGACAGAGGAGTCCGATCCAGACGACGAGGCCAACAACTCAAGCGAAGCGAACCTGTCGATGGCAGTGCGACTGTCGGCATCGAATGCAGTAGAATCGTTAGATGTGGTGCTATCGGACGAGGAGGACGAGGATGAAAAGCCGGACGCGTCCTAGAGAGCAGCGGGAGGATGGACGGACGATGCATTGCGATAGAGAAAGCCAGGTCAGCTAGGCAACCCAGGCAGAGCATGCTACGCCACCCCAGCCGCACTCTTTTACGCGCTCCCGATCGACCCGGCAGCAGCTACGGTACACAGAACAAAAACAAAAGAAAATTTAAACAGGTAAATGGATGGAAGATGAAGGATTATGCAGCAAGCAGCGGGCAGCACGGATCAAGCACCGAAAAGCGGCGGATGAAGGCGCGACGAAGACAGAGGCAGGGGTGGATATGGGGGTGGATGGATGAGTTTAAAGTTTTGGCAATTACCTATTTGAAAGTACAGACAGATAAGAGCGACTGGCACGACCGCGCCAGCGTCAGGAGGAAACGGTGGGGGCACACAAGCGAGCAAGGAACGACCTAGTGGTTCTCCAACTCATCTCGCGATGCCAGTCATGTCAATAAAACTACTCATTCGTCAACCAAATCATAGCGTCCTCGTCTCTTCCTTCCTATCGTTAGCGGAGACCGCACCCCGAAATCCGCCACGTACCACGACGCGTCCGACATGACTCGGCTGCTGCTGCTTTTCCTGCTGCTGCAGCCTGTGGCTCTGGCGCTCGAGGTGCCTGTGGCCGATGTCACGCCTCGCAAACTGCTCACAGACCGCGCGTGGTTCAGCCAAGTGGCGCAGGTGCCTCGCCGAGTGGGGGACGACGCCGTGGCCTGCGTGGCTGTGAGCGACCGGCTGCGTCCTGGCCTGACGGTGGAGGGCTACGAGCTGGTGGAGCGCTCAGGGCTGCTGGGTGTGTGCAAGCACCAGCAGACGCAGCAGACGCAGTGGCCCATGCAGACGAGGGACAGGATGGAGATCGTGCCGTGGAGCACCTCGGCACCTGAGGAAGAGACTGAGCGGACACATACAGCGCCAGTATGTCCATTGCCCGGGGCAGCTTCGGCCACACAACGTGTCTCCGCTCCACCATTACCCCCGCCGGAATCTACCGAGAGTGGTGATAGCAATGGCCCTGAAGGCCCCGTGCTCGAGTATCAATACGTGGCGGAGGAGGCCGAACGGATCTACGTGAACGCACACTATCGTCTTAAGAAGAAGTTTGACGCCGGGTCTCACGGAGAGGTGTGGAGAGCTACAAGAAGACATGAGGGCAGTGGACGAGAAGAGCATTTTGTGCTGAAGAGATTGTTTTTGGAGCTTGGAGAGAGCATGGCGCAGATGGGTCTGCGTGAAGCGCACTTTGGAGCGCTGCTGCAGGGGGAGCGCCATGTCACTCGGTTTGTGGAGTATTTTTTCCGGCCAGCGAAAGTAGTGGAGGGCGAAGAAGACCAACTGCACCCTCGAACAACACCAGAGCTGTGGCTTGTCTTCTACGACGAAGGCAAGTCGCTGCGGCAGTATCTTTATGAGAAGCTGGAAGTTGTGTATGGGGCAGATGAACATGGTGATGGCGGTGCTGGAGTCGTGTTGCAGCCTTCGCGCTTTTGGGAGAAACTTCGCACGGATGCTCGTGGCGAAAATGTACTGCGCGAGATCATGCGCCAACTGCTTCAAGCCGTAGCAGCCCTGCATGTGCGGGGAATCACACACCGAGATATCAAGCCGTCCAATATCTTGGTATCGATTCCCTCCTCGTCGCCTACTTCTGCAACACCACCCATGCCACTCGTCAAGCTGGCAGACTTTGGTTCTGCTGTAGATGACTACACACTGAATAACTTATATGCTGCCGGAGGTGGAAATGATCCCTCTACTGGATCTGGTGGGCCTTCACAGGCTGAAGAGACTCGGGAGTACCAGCCTCCAGAGGTGTTGTTCAGCGACAATGGACAGCCATACGATTATACAGCTCCGGAAGCCTACGATCTATGGTCTGTTGGCGTCGTCTTCCTGGAAATGGTGTTGGGCTCTCCGCAAGTGTTTTTGATTTCGCCTCGGGAGAGAGCCAAGCTAGACGTGGTGCTTGATGCTCAGCAACGCCGTCATCGCCATCGACATGAGCGACACAGCACCTTGGAGGACAACGAATCTGCATGGCGCACTAAGGCTTATTTGTTGCACGTACTCACACAAGAGTTCTGCATCTTCCAGCCACCACCTCGACAGCTTCGTTCGTTGTGGGACAAATATGCCCTTGTGAGCGAGAAATGCCATTTCGGACGGTTCAACCAAACAGTTGTAGATCGAGATCCACTGAAGCGCGGACTTGAAGACTTATGGGGACTAGACTTAATGTGGCGCTTGCTTCGATGGCACCCGTCGCAACGTATTACGGCGGACGAGGCTTTACAACACGCGTACTTCCGCGGGGCATATGTGTGCAAGGAGTCCGGTCGCCGATTCGCAACACACCAGGAGCTGCTGTTGCATGAGCGCTACCTCGAAGCACAAAGGGCAAGAGAAAGCATGTTTGCTTCTGTAGTTCGTGCCAGGTATGAAATTCCTGACCGGTTTGTTTGCCCGCATTGTGGCCGTTCGTTTTCAACAGCTCAAAGTTGCGAACAGCATGTTCACGCACGTCGACATGATGTCCATTCCAGCTTCTGTGAATTCGACGCCCCCCATATCGCCGCTGCAATTCAGTTTGAGTCGCAGCCCTTGTACATTCGTCCACCGCCAATGCAGCATCCTGCAGTGGGTATCGCCCTCTTTCAAGGCCGAAAGAAGTACATGGAGGACTTTGTCTTGGTACTCACTGAACAGCAGCTGCAGAGTATCGAGCGATACAGCTCGGGAACTTTCCAACCTCTGGGGTTTGATCTCTATGCTGTGGTGGATGGTCATCTAGGCTCAGCGGCGGCGACGTTCGTAGTTGATAACCTGCCGCGCGTGCTGTGTCGGCACTTTGCTGCCATTCCGAAGACAATGGAGGAATCAACTAGGGCCGACTCTGACGGGGTGATTGGTGTATCAGCCGAACGTGAGCTGGCCGAAAAGTTCGCGCTACGCCAGACGTTCCTGGAATTGCATGAAGGTTTCCTGCAGTCTCTCGACGAGCTGGCCAGCGATGAGACCACAAAATCTGCCAAATTCATTAATGGCACTGCTTCCGTAGGCGAATACTTCTCCGGTTGTACGCTGACAGTCGTTTTGCACTTTCGTCAAGGCAATCGGATTGTTAGCGCCAACGTAGGCGACTCACGTGCAGTAGCATGGACACCTGGTGTAGCTGGAAATGAAGCCCCTCGAGATACAGTCGCAGCTGATGTTGTGCCGCTGACCATGGACCACTGGCCAAATGACCCAGGTGAACGCTCGCGCATCGAGTCTAGTGGAGGCTTTGTGAACTTCTCCGGCCTGTGGAGAGTGGTTGGGCAACTTGCAGTCTCTCGTAGTCTGGGTGACCGCCATTTACGCAAGTACGTAATAGCAGAACCATCCGTCTTCCACGTACAGCTTGGTGAGCGTTCCTCCGGTGGACTGCTGGTGGTCGCCAGCGACGGACTGTGGGAGACCATGAGCAATGACGACGTGGTGCGCTTCCTCTCGGAGAAGCGTTCGAGTGCTGATGCAGGATCACTTGATGATGAGGTTGCACCGTTAGACGATCTAGCCACCAGGCTGCTCACGGAGGGCTACGTTCGCAGGAGCCTTGACAACATGGCTGTCGTCCTGGTAGAGCTGGCGTAGTAGATGTTCGTAGACAGCTAAGACGGGTATTTATTGCATCATCTATCCCATCACTTCTGTGTGCTACTGCTAAGAGGAACTAGATTTGCTTTACTTGGCATCACCAAAGCGCTGAGCCTGCTGGCCATACTGGAAGAGCACCTTGATGATCCGGTCGATCGACGGCACGAGTACGTCGGCGTCTTGCGCCAGGTCATCGAGTGACGATGCGCCGCCTATCACACCAATGGACAGACCGCAGCCTGCATTCTTGCCCAGCAGCATGTCCGTGGACGTGTCACCCACCATGATGGTGTTGTGCGGCTCGACGTTGAGCTTCTGGCAGATGGTCCAGATCTGCTCGCCCGCGGGCTTGGCGGGCAGACCATCGTCGCCGCAGGCGAGCGCGTCCACCATGTCGGAGACGCCCAAGTGCTTGAGCGTGTCCACCGTGGGCTGGCGGTCGTCCGTGGTGCACACGGCGATCTTCATGTCCATCTTCTTGATGGTGCGGAAGAGCGCCGGGATGTTGGCGAGCGGGCGGCTCGTGAGCACGGGGTCGGGCATGCTCCAGCACTGCTTGATGATCTCGTCGGCCTTGGACTGGCGCATGCCCTCGGCCACCAGCACGCGCACCGCGAGCTTGTAGAGCTCGCCCATGGGTGTGCAGCACAGCGCGCCCTTGGACTTGATGGAGCGGCTGATCCAGTCGTAGCCCATGGCGGCGAAGAGCTTCTCGCGCACGGGCAGCCCCGTGGTCATCTCCACCTTCCAGGCCTGCGACTCGACCCAGCCGCCCCACATGAGCGTGAAGTCGATGAGCGTGCCGTCCTTGTCGAAGACCACGAGCCCCGGGCTGCAGCGCGGGCCGCGCGTGGCCTCGGCCTGCGCGATGGCGGCGGCGCTCTCGGCCGCGGTGCTTTTGCAGCGCTGGCCGAGCGTAGCAGCGGCGGCGGGCGGCGCGGCGGCCGCCAAGCCGTGCAGTTGGCGGGCCACGGAGGTCATGGCGGGGCGGGCGCGACGTAGAGCGGGGTGCATGGTGGCTGGCGGCGGGTGGCTCGGGCGGGGAGGAAGCAGGAATGCCCTCGCACCGTCGGCACACGTACGTAGCAGTTATGATCGAGGCGGCGCGTCAGCCGTTTTTGGTGCGCGATTTGACTTGGGCCGAGTATGCGATGGATGGTGTGTGCCACCCGACGTGGCAAATGGCGTGTTGTGCCGTTCGGCTGCAAGCGTCTCGTTGCGCGGAATGTGTATGGAAAAGGGCGCTTTGTTCGGGATGGAGCGGAGGTCATGCTGCGACAGATGGCTGCGGGGCGCAACTATTGCAAGGGATAGGTCCATGCCTATACAAACTGCAAGACGTTTCCCTTTATGGCCGGGCTTTGCAAAGATTCGCTGCAAGATTCATTTTTTGATGGCCACATGTTGGCCCTCTGGATGATTGGTTTTGACAGAAGATGGTACATGAGGACCGTATGTTGGTACGCTCGATAAAAGTTTGCCAGAAGATGGTGTGGCAATGACAAAACAGGGGTCGGGCATGTTGGTACTGTTGCCGCCAGAAGGCAATGGTCATCTTTGCGCTCTCGTCGCCAAGATGCCAAGTGTTGTGCCACAGGCATCAGCACTATCGGACGACCAGGCAGGCTGCTGGGTGGATGACGTCGCAGACAGCCACCCTCGGGCTCGTCAGGCCGAGCGGTGGTTGAACTACCGAAACGCTTGAAGAACCCCGCCGTTCAACGGTCGAAGCGCATGGGAGCGAGCGCCTTGAAGCCGCCGGCTTCGCGCGCGAGAACGAGAGAGGAAACTACATCAACTTCTCCGGAAATCCACCTCCAACCCATGCTTGCCAGACGCGCGTCTTATCAAGGCCACCATCGAGCGATGACTGCGCGACGCAGCAACCCATGCTGCCGGCCAGCTCAAATATATCCAGCGGCGCGCCCTATGCGAGTGTTTCGCGCGGCGCGACGTGCGCTGACGCATTTTGGCTCGCGCCGAGCATGCGCCGCCGTCCTTACGGAGCCTTTCCACCTGGCGCCTGCAATCAAGGCACGCGGGCGTGTGATTCACCACGAGCTGTCGCACAAGCCGGCGATGGCATCCTGCGCAACGCCGCCATCATCGCCACATGCGGTGATCTCGGGCCAGCTGCGGCTCCGAAGCTGCCCGCGCCGCTCGGCGATGATTACGATTCGGCGCCCGCCACAAGGTTTTGTCCACCTGCCTCGCGCAGTGGTGGACTGTCCACCTGTCCACCACACGCCGGACTTCGTGTGCAGCTGCTGGAATGATGCCCTTGCTGGCCTCTGCATCTCGCCGCGAGTATGGAGCGGCTGGGCCAGGATAGGCGGCGGCGGCGTCGCGGGGGTCGCGGCCGTCGTCCTGTGCGGAAATAGCCCCGGCGCGGGCCGGTGAGACGCGGTGGACGAGACATGCGCTGGTGCAGGCGGCAGGCAGCGGGCCAGCAGCCCTACCGGTCAAGCCAGCCGGGCGCTGCGATACACGGCGGGAACGGCTTGCCGTTGCCGATGAAACGGCCCGGCTCTGGCCGCTTAGTCGAAAGTCGCCTTGTCGTTACGCCGTCGCCGTTGAAGCGGGTCGGGCCGCCGTGCGTGGCGGACAAGATCGTGCGCTAAAAAAATTGGCTGGGCGGCGGCGCCGAGCGAATCTCGCGCTGGGGGGCGTGCATGCGCCGCAGCAGCCGCTGGCGCTGGCCCGATGGGGGATTGCGGGCCCGTGTGTATCGCGTCCTGGCGTCCTGGCGGCGCGGCCGGGGCGAGCGCCGAGAGTAACGCGCAGCTGGGATGGGCGCGAGTGAGAACACCGTTCGCGGCAAGCGGTGGTGGCGGCGGAGGTGGGTACACCTGGGCCGCCGAAGATATGGCGGCGCCTGTCCTTCCGTCGCGGGCGAGATCCGCGCGGGTCGATGTGCAGCAGTATGCGGCGCCGCGGCTTTGGAACGATCGCGGCGGGCAGGCCGGGCTGCTCGGGCGCGATGGGTCGCGCCAAAAATACGGGGTCTGGTCGGTGCCGCGCTGGGCCGTCCCTCGGATGCGCCGCCAGTCGCCGCCGCCTCCGCTGGGATAGGGCGGCGGGCCTTCCATTTGATGACACACTGACACACGCTTCGGTCGCGTGATGGTGCGCGGCCCGTCTGCGCGCCCGATTCGGAATGGATCCACCGCCGCGCCGCGGACGAGAGCCGGGCGCCGACAATAGAAGAAACACCCGGAACGCCGCCACCTTTCGCCCTGAGTTGAGCCTGTGCCTCGCGCGCTGGGCCCGTTTCGGCCGGGTGCGACAGCCAGCCGGGTGAGGCGAGGCGAGCCATCACTCACCGGCGCCACGCCAGCCGTTGCGGCCCTGGTTTCCCCCGAAAGCCCGGCCAGATTTGTCCAACGTCGCTTTGAAGAAGAGAGCAGAAGCGCAGCAGGATCTGGACGCGTGCGACCAGAAGAGCCACGGCGAGCATGACGACGCCCGCCGCACTGCAACCTGCAACGGCTGGCCCACATTCCAATTCGCCCCGTTGCCGGCACGCAGTCGCTCAACACGCACGCACCACACAGACAGACAGACATGGCCGCCTCGCCCGTAGCTAGCAGCAGCAGCAGCCCCGCGTCCCCGCTGGCGGTGCAGCGGCCCTCGCTGTCGCCGCGCAAGCGCAAGCTCAGCGACGCCTCGGCCGAGGCCGCGTCGCCCACCTCGCTGGACGAGGTCCGCTCCGGCGGCAGCGGCGCGCCGCTCGAGGAGCGCGTGATTTCGCCCAAGAAGAAGGTCAAGGCCGACAGCGGCGACCTCAGCAAGTGGGAGAGCCACGTAGTGGCCAGCATCGCCAGCGCGCTGGACCTGGACGGCTGCGCGGCCGCCGAGGCGCCGAGCTGCGAGCCCATCGCGCTCTCGGCGGCGCCCGCGGGCGACCTGGCCGCGGACGAGCTGCAGATCCTGCGCCACTTTTTGGCATGATCGCGCTTCGCAGCGGCCCAGCAGCGCCAGCTGCAGTCAGCCCCAAGCAGCATCCAAGCCAGCAACGCCGAGCAGTACCAAGCGCACTCTCGTCGGCGGCTTGCCAGTTCGTGCAGCAGCATCAAGTGCGTGCCAGGCACCGACACCAGTCCGCGGCGACGTCGTCGACAGATACGTCCAGGCAATCCGGGCGGCCATCGAGCCATTTGCCCCAAAAATGCAGCAGTGCACCCGGATGCAAGCAACTGCAGCAGCAGCAGCCTCGGCAGAGCGTGGCTGTGCGCTGCCGCCCTCAAGTAGACTCAGTACAGTAGCGGCGCGAGCCTAGTGCCGGTGTAACCGTCTTATTTAACAAAAGCAACACCGTATTTGCAACACCAATCATGAAGAGCATTCGTTGGATACACCGTCGCCAGCACCTTCGCCAGCCTAACCTAGATTTAGGGTGTTGGCCACCAGGCGGCACACAACTTGCGCTGCATGTGCGGGCTGACTGTGGGTGGGCTTGACTGACTGGCGTCGACCACCACGTCGTGCCGCTGCCTGCGGAGCTGCCTCCGAGCGAGGCAGAGGTGGGTCGGGCGTCCGCCGCAGCTGCCGCCGCGCGGTGTCCATCCGAAGCCGAGGCTGAGCGCTTGGCTCGCCCATCGCTGCACCCGTCGCTTGCTTGCCGCCGCCGTCGTCGACGCAGCCTGTCGACCACCTTTTCACTCGCCGCATCGTGACACTTCAACCTCCGCGGCGGCGATCACCCGCTCCCGTCGCGGTTCCCAGCTGGACGGGCGACCCCATCCGCCGATCACTCACTCGGCCGCATCGCACCGCGTGCTGCGGAGTGCTTGCCTGCCTGCCTGCCTGCCTCTGCAGAGACCGTTGCCGGGGCTGCAGAGACTGCTGCAGCGCCTGCCGCGGCAGAGCGCGCGACGGCACGACCGGCGCCGCCTTGGCTCGCAGTAAGGCTGTCGCGACGTACAGTGTACAGTACTACGTGGCGGGCAGCACACCCATCGCAAGGCACCGAAGGTGGCGGCAACTCTCCTTTTTCAAAAACGGTGGCGGCGGCAATGGCGGATCGCTCTCTGCTAGCATGCGCGACGCACGCCGCATCTCGCTCTATTGCCTGCTCTTTTGCGGATCATCTCCGCTGCTGCTGCTGCTACTCTGCTCTGCCTCGCTGCTATTCTCCTGCTCCGTCTCGCTCGCTGCTGGCGACTCGGCGACGGAGTTGAAGCGCTGCAAGAACGTCCCGAGCGCGCCGAAAAAGCCCTCGTGGTGGAAGAACTGGGCCTGCATCTCGCCCTTCGACCAGAAGCTAATGGCGTAAGCTAGTTGCCGGCACGCCAGCTCATTGCGGCGAAGAAAGTTGCCCGAGAAGTAGATGCGCTTGGTCTCCACACGGCGTGCGTTCAGGAAGGCTAGCTGACCTAAGTTTTGCGTGATCATAAAGAGTAGCGAGCGCGCCAGGTCGGCGTCTCGAGGTCGGTGTGGCAGGCGGCGAGCGCCGGCCTTCCCGAAGCTGCTGGCCACCGTCTCCGGCTTGAGCTGGAACTGCCCGTAGCCGGCTGTGCCGTAGATGTCGCCCACTGTCATGTCCACCTCGTTCGAGTCGCCTTCAACGCTGGCGTCCATGGCCTCGTCGAACGTCCGCAAGTTGGAGAGCGCGCGACACAAACCCAAGAACGTGCCGCCACCTAGACTCGTGCCGGACACGCGTTCGTACTGCGCCTCGCCAGTGATCTTAAGAATGCTCACGCCAGAGCCAATGTTTACGAGCAGGAACGGGTAAAGCTCATGCTTGTCCGGCTTCGGCAGCAGCTTCTTGGTAGCGCTGCCGAGCCCATGCGTGTCTGGAACCACGTCCACGAACGTGTAGCACTCGTTGGGAGCGTGCCGCAGCACGAAGTTGAGTCCTTGGATGAGCGCGTCCATCTCGTCCGCCTTCTGCAGCTCGATGCCCAGACGCGACTCGAACAGCGCGGAGAACTGCATCCACAGGGCTCAACGGGGTTAGATCACACCTGACATCCCACCAGAGCCGTACGAGCACCGCACCTTGAAGGCGCCGCCGCCCGTGCACGCGATCTTCTTGATGTATCGGTGGAAGAAGCGGCGGCGCACGAAGTCCGTGATCTCGTCCATCTTGGCCGTCTGGAAGCTGCACGCACGCAACAACGATCTCACTCAGTGCACGGCCCGAAGCTACCCCTCCATCCGCCGCACGCACTTGATGAAGTGGATGGTGCCGCCCAGCTCGGGCACGAAGAGATGCAGCCGCTCCTCGCGCTGGGCCTCGTCCGACGCGTGCAGGCTCATGATGAAGTCGTCGATGAGCGGCAGACTGCCCTCCACGCGCCGCCGCTCGCTGGCCGTCAGCGGGTCCGCGCGGTTGAGCTGGCGCTCCATCTGGCGCCGCTGCGCCGCGGCCGCGCCGTCCGCCGACTGGAAGTACACGAGCTTGGCCAGCGTGCCGCCGATGTCGAGCCCGAAGAGGCGGCCGCAGTCCGCCGACTTGGCGTTCAGGATGTGCAGGTGGAAGCGGCGCAGCTTGCGGCGGCGCGCGACGATCAGCCCCGCCACGCAGGACGCGCCGAACAGGAACACGCGCGTCCAGAAGACCTCACTGTGCCGCGCGCGCGCCGTCACCGACGCCGTCGCCACGAGCGCCGCCATAGCGGATCCGTTTGCGTGTCAAAAGGGAGGATCGGTGGTGTGGACACACAGCGGAACGACATACTGTGGTGGAGCTGCAACCTGCCACATACAAGGATCAAGTGCAATGGTGACGGTATCTTTAACTATCCCAGACTTTACGCTTTGGTTCTGCATGTGCGTTTCAAAGGGTTGCTTTTACATGATGCGAAGTGCGGACGCTCCGCGAAGAGAGCATGTCGGGCACCCGTAGCCGTTGAAGATGCTCGTGCTGCAGCGCCTGCAGCCGTTCCACGCAGGTGTCTGATCCTGGCAAATTTTGAGCCGAAGAGGAGCCTTCGTTGCGCACTCGGCCGAACAACCCTGCAATCCGCTAGGATTGCAGGGTTGTTCGGCGTCTGCCGCCGCGGCTGTCCCTGTGCGCGCCGCACGACGACTCACACAGCCAGACAACGCACTGCGGGTGACAGATTCTCTGGCACGCCGTGAAACTATGTGTGGCACTTCGAAGTGAGCGCGCAGTGGATTTTCGCAGGGTTTGCAGAGAGCGCTCTTCGCGCAATTCCTTCCCGGCGCAGCAGCGGATAAGCCCAAAGTTTCACTGGGATATGCATCGGTTCAGGCGCCCTGAACCTAAGACGTGCAGATAAGACGCACCCTGAACGGGGATGCGCTTTCTGAGGCGTTGAATCAGGCGCGCTCGGTCCGCCCTCGCGTTGCAGATGCGACGGTGCGATGGCCTGATATGATGCGCACCCACGGTGTAAATCCAGCATGACACGCGGGCGATTCGATTTCCACTTGACGCGCCCGGCGCTCGTCGCGTACGCGCGGCTCTCGGCGCTGGCGTACCGTACGCTCTTCCTGGAGATCTTCTTACACGTGGGCGTTACCGCCCGGTGAGGCGATCTCGCGGGATGATGCCTATCCTCGCGGCGCGGGCTGATTGCTGCCGCCGGCGGGATTGGAAGGATCCGGTGCGCCTGCGCCGCGGGCCAGTCGACGATTAAACAGACGAGACCGAATTAATCAGATATGCGACAGCGCGGCCGTTTCTTTTACTTCAACCTTCGCGGATGGGCCGCTTTCTGGCGGTGATGCACGCCGCAAGCCACCACGTGGCACGCCGCCGATGGCGAATTACGACGGCAAAGCGGGGCCGACCGCGCATGCAGCTTGTTGATGCGACAGCGATGGCTTCGGCGCCGCTGTCGCATCCGGGACGCACGGCAGCAATAGAGCGAGACGCCTGCCCTGCTTGCAGGGTGCAGCAGGGTGCAGCAGGCGCAATAGAGCGAGAGATCGTCACCGTTTTTGACAGTGTAATGCAGAATGTTGCCGCCACCTTCGGTGCCTTGCGATAGGTGTGCTGCCCGCCACGTAGTACTGTACACTGTACGTCGCGACAGCCTTACTGCGAGCCAAGGCGGCGCCGGTCGTGCCGTCGCGCGCTCTGCCGCGGCAGGCGCTGCAGCAGTCTCTGCAGCCCCGGCAACGGTCTCTGCAGAGGCAGGCAGGCAGGCAGGCAAGCACTCCGCAGCACGCGGTGCGATGCGGCCGAGTGAGTGATCGGCGGATGGGGTCGCCCGTCCAGCTGGGAACCGCGACGGGAGCGGGTGATCGCCGCCGCGGAGGTTGAAGTGTCACGATGCGGCGAGTGAAAAGGTGGTCGACAGGCTGCGTCGACGACGGCGGCGGCAAGCAAGCGACGGGTGCAGCGATGGGCGAGCCAAGCGCTCAGCCTCGGCTTCGGATGGACACCGCGCGGCGGCAGCTGCGGCGGACGCCCGACCCACCTCTGCCTCGCTCGGAGGCAGCTCCGCAGGCAGCGGCACGACGTGGTGGTCGACGCCAGTCAGTCAAGCCCACCCACAGTCAGCCCGCACATGCAGCGCAAGTTGTGTGCCGCCTGGTGGCCAACACCCTAAATCTAGGTTAGGCTGGCGAAGGTGCTGGCGACGGTGTATCCAACGAATGCTCTTCATGATTGGTGTTGCAAATACGGTGTTGCTTTTGTTAAATAAGACGGTTACACCGGCACTAGGCTCGCGCCGCTACTGTACTGAGTCTACTTGAGGGCGGCAGCGCACAGCCACGCTCTGCCGAGGCTGCTGCTGCTGCAGTTGCTTGCATCCGGGTGCACTGCTGCATTTTTGGGGCAAATGGCTCGATGGCCGCCCGGATTGCCTGGACGTATCTGTCGACGACGTCGCCGCGGACTGGTGTCGGTGCCTGGCACGCACTTGATGCTGCTGCACGAACTGGCAAGCCGCCGACGAGAGTGCGCTTGGTACTGCTCGGCGTTGCTGGCTTGGATGCTGCTTGGGGCTGACTGCAGCTGGCGCTGCTGGGCCGCTGCGAAGCGCGATCATGCCAAAAAGTGGCGCAGGATCTGCAGCTCGTCCGCGGCCAGGTCGCCCGCGGGCGCCGCCGAGAGCGCGATGGGCTCGCAGCTCGGCGCCTCGGCGGCCGCGCAGCCGTCCAGGTCCAGCGCGCTGGCGATGCTGGCCACTACGTGGCTCTCCCACTTGCTGAGGTCGCCGCTGTCGGCCTTGACCTTCTTCTTGGGCGAAATCACGCGCTCCTCGAGCGGCGCGCCGCTGCCGCCGGAGCGGACCTCGTCCAGCGAGGTGGGCGACGCGGCCTCGGCCGAGGCGTCGCTGAGCTTGCGCTTGCGCGGCGACAGCGAGGGCCGCTGCACCGCCAGCGGGGACGCGGGGCTGCTGCTGCTGCTAGCTACGGGCGAGGCGGCCATGTCTGTCTGTCTGTGTGGTGCGTGCGTGTTGAGCGACTGCGTGCCGGCAACGGGGCGAATTGGAATGTGGGCCAGCCGTTGCAGGTTGCAGTGCGGCGGGCGTCGTCATGCTCGCCGTGGCTCTTCTGGTCGCACGCGTCCAGATCCTGCTGCGCTTCTGCTCTCTTCTTCAAAGCGACGTTGGACAAATCTGGCCGGGCTTTCGGGGGAAACCAGGGCCGCAACGGCTGGCGTGGCGCCGGTGAGTGATGGCTCGCCTCGCCTCACCCGGCTGGCTGTCGCACCCGGCCGAAACGGGCCCAGCGCGCGAGGCACAGGCTCAACTCAGGGCGAAAGGTGGCGGCGTTCCGGGTGTTTCTTCTATTGTCGGCGCCCGGCTCTCGTCCGCGGCGCGGCGGTGGATCCATTCCGAATCGGGCGCGCAGACGGGCCGCGCACCATCACGCGACCGAAGCGTGTGTAGTGTGTCATCAAATGGAAGGCCCGCCGCCCTATCCCAGCGGAGGCGGCGGCGACTGGCGGCGCATCCGTCTGCGAAGAGGGACGGCCCAGCGCGGCACCGACCAGACCCCGTATTTTTGGCGTGACCCATCGCGCCCGAGCAGCCCGGCCGGCCCGCCGCGATCGATCCCAAGCCGCGGCGCCGCATACTGCTGCACATCGACCCGCGCAGATCTCGCCCGCGACGGAAGGACAGGCGCCGCCATATCTTCGGCGGCGCAGGTGTACCCCCCTCCGCCGCCACCACCGCTTGCCGCGAACGGTGTTCTCACCCGCGCCCATCCCAGCTGCTGCCGCCACCGCATTACTCTCGGCGCTCGCCCCGGCCGGCGCCGCCAGGACGCCAGGACGCGATACACACGGGCCCGCAATCCCCCATCGGGCCCAGCGCCAGCGGCTGCTGCGGCGCATGCACGCCCCCCAGCGCGAGATTCGCTCGGCGCCGCAATATTTTTAGAGCACGATCTTGTCCGCCACGCACGGCCGCTTCAACGGCGACGGCGTAACGACAAGGCGACTTTCGACTAAGCGGCTAGAGCCGGGCCGTTTCGTCGGCAACGGCAAGCCGTTCCCGCCGTGTATCGCAGCGCCCGGCTGGCTTGACCGGTAGGGCTGCTGGCCCGCTGCCTGCCGCCGCCAGCATCTGCACCAGCGCATGTCGCTCGGTCGTCCACCGCGTCTCACCGTCCCACGCCGGGGCTATTCCGCACAGGACGACGGCCGCGACCCCCGCGACCTGCGCCGCCGCCGCCGCCTATACTGGCCCAGCCGCTCCATACTCGCGGCGAGATGCTTGGAGCAAACCAGTCCGTGCGCGCTGAGATGCAAATGCATCATGCACGCATCATGCGATGCAAAAGGCATCATGGGATGCACGCATGATACGGTGCAGAAGCTTGGATGCAAAAGCTTGGAGGACAGGTGGACAGCCTACAGTACACGCACGGATGATGGATTGACGACGCCCTCTAACGTGGGTAATCCCGCGCCGCAGTAATCATAGATTTAGGGTCCGAATTAGGGTCGCTGATAAATAGCTAGCGTCGAGCTTCGTCACCTGGCCGGCATGCCGCACCAGGCGCCATGATCGGATCAGGACAGGGATCACTGCGCCCGCGGACTGCCCGGCGGACTCCCCGGCGGAGACCGCCTCGTCCGCACGTGGCCCAGCATCCGCGCTGCGAGCTGGTGCGCGGCGCGCGTCTGCCGCGCTAACTCTTCGGTCGACTGCACGCGCGCCCGCCACTCGTCCTCCACCAACTGCAACTGCTGCGCAGACGGCGGCGTGGCCGGCTCCTCCGCCGCCTTGCCGTCGTGCACCCACTGCGCCAGCCGCTCGGTAGCTGCTCGCACGCTCGTGGTCAGCGCCGCAAACTCGAGCCACGCGCCGTCCAGCGTCTCCAGCTGCGTCGCTGGGAGACAATGCCCTCGAGTAAAACTGGCACTCGCGTCCTCGATGTCCGAGTTGTTGTTGTCCGTCGCGGGGGCGCGGCGCTTCTCGAGATCTTTCTTCCGCCTCGCTGCGGCACGCTCGCGGAGCAACACCGTGAGGCTGTCCTCCTCCTGTGTCGTCGGCAGCCGCGACGGACTCTTGGACAGACCAGTGGAGCTGCTGGACGCGGATAACAATGAGCTGTTACTGCTACTACCCGCTAAGCCACGCTTTGCCTGCATCTGGTGTGGCAGCTCTTCGCCCGCGTAGACAGCGTTAGCGCCGTTGATGCCCGTGGCGCGAAGCTCCTTCCTTACCTTGGACTCGGTACCTGCTACCAGCGATCTCACCAACGCATCCTGGGGTCGCTGCGACGACAGCAGCCCACGCCGAGCCTCCGTGCGACGAGTGAGGTCCCACCACCTACGCGCCACCAGATACACAATCGCTCCAGTGGGCATTGCTAGCGTGGCGGGCGTGTCGGAGGGCTCCACTTGGTGCGCTCGGTAGATAGCGATGAACTCGCCGTGTCCTCTAGTGTCGCTAAAAGTGCCGCCTCGATGACCCACGCTCACTGGGAGATGGCACTTGCTGCGCATCTGAGCGAGCAGCTTTGCAAACGGAGTATCCCGCGCCACGTCCGGCAGCACGTGTAGGGGCTGCAAAACCGAACTGCTACCTGGTTGATACACACGAAAGTGCAGAGTGAGCATCTTGCCACGGCGAGACTGCAGTCGGTATCGGGCGAGGCATGCGACGGCAGTCCTGGCGATCTGTGTGCCAAGCGGCCCCGTGTCAGGGAGCGAACCAATCTCGACTGAAGCAAGTTTGTCAATCGGTACCCCACAGAAAACTCCAAGCAGCGGCCCTTGCAGGTCTTGTAGTAATAGCTCGGGTGGATGGCGGCGTCGCTGCAGTGCGTCAACGTCCGCATGGGCACAAACTTCATTCAGCAACTCGCGCACGAGCGCGCTCAGAAGCATAGTGGCGTTGTACGACAACGTGAACGCTGGGTGAACACATTTCAGGACCATAGCGAAATCTACCTCAGAGAACGGATCATCCTCGCGCTTTTGCCATTCGGATCGCGTCCGTTCATGCCGGCGGATCAACTCCTCTTCTTCCTCGGCTCGTTGTTGTGCGTCTCGCCCGTGTCGCGCACTATCTCCCTCCGCCTCGAGCTCAAATCGTGAACCGGTGGAGTTTTCAAGTAGATGTTTGGCTTCGCGACTAGCAATGAGCTTCCGCTCGTAGAGTGCACGGGATGTCGCGTCATCCAAGAAGAACTCCAGTGCCATTCTAGCGCTCTCAGCTCGCTGGAGCAATTCGGCAAGCTCCGGGTGGCTGCGGAGAGCGACTTGTAGATGAAATACGGTGATCTTGGTATCTGGTGGCCCTGTTCGAGTCACCGGTGCCTCTGAGAGCTGCTTAATGGCTATCGTGAAGAGCGCATTGCAAAAAGCCTCTACTGTCGCGGTGCAGAACACTGCTGCTTCTGGCTGGAGTCATGATACCAAGTTTAGTTCCCTGCAGCGACATGCTTAGCTGCAACGCGCTCAACGTACATCTACAAGTAGCTCGAGCCCCTTGGAGAGCGTATCCCGGAGCGGCTGGAAGTCCAGTGCCAGTCGTTTGCGCAGTGCCTGCTTGCGCCGCTCCTGGTCGAAGGAGGTTCCAGCAGGCATCCTGCCGCATCACTTGGTCTCTATCCATCGTGGAAGGAGTCGCAGACACACCTCCTGCAAATAGCTCTCGTGCCAACCAACTTTAGACGAAGTCCTTGATGACAACCAGCTGCCGCATCCTTCAGCTGGTTCCTCGCAGCTATAACTAGAACTTGCAGAGCAAGGGAGGAATGAGTGCCGCACTTGACGAACGTCCAAGCTGCAGATCCCACCGCCGAGCCATTTAGCATGATACATACAGCACAGATATTGTCATTGCACAAGCCCTTTGGTTTCAAGGCCAATGCACATAAACACATATTAGCTGTCAGTTAGTAAGCAGAGAACGGTTGAACAGCAGCAACCCACGAGTAAGATGGCAAACAGAATCGATTTCGACATAAGAAGCTCCACCCACGTGAGCCCACACGGGCCACTCTACCGATAAATGGAGTCCCGAGGTGTCCGCCGGTCCCTGCTGGTCCTCGCTCTAGTTCTCATCGTAGTGGTACGGGTCAACGTCGCCGTGAGGCGCCATCACCTCCGACGGCAGTGCCTCGCCCTCGGTCGCCACAAACGTGGGGTACGGGAGCGGGGCCGCCGGCGTCTTCTTGCGGGCGTCGGTCACACGGACGATGCCACCGTTGTTTCCTGGCACACTGCCCTTGACGTAGATGAGATTGCGCTCCACGTCGATCTTGGCGATCCAGAGGTTGTCGCGCGTGACGCGGTTGCCGCCCATGCGGCCAGGCATCTTCTTGCCCTTGAACACCTTGCCGGGGTCCTGGCACTGACCGGTGGAACCCATGTGACGCTGCGTCTTGGAGTTACCGTGCGAGGCCGGCTGGCCCGCGAAGTTGTGCAGCTTCATGACGCCCTGAAAGCCCTTGCCCTTGCTGGTGCCGCACACGTCGACATACTGGCCGGGGGTGAAGTGCAGCGCCGAGAGCGTGGTGCCCAGCGGCAGCAGCGCGTCCTCGGACACGCGGAACTCCTGCAGCTGGCGCTTGGCGGGCACGCCGGCCTTGGCCAGGTGGCCCAGCACGGGCTTGCTCACGTTCTTGGGTTTGCGCAGCCCCACGCCGAGCTGCAGCGCGTTAAAGCCGTGGCGGTCCGCCGTCTTCACCTGCGTCACCTGGCACTCCTCCACCTGCAGCACGGTGCAGTTGTGGCGGTAGCCGAAGTGGTCCCACACGGGCATCATGCCGATCTTGACGGCCAGCAGCCCCGTGCGCTTCTTCTCGGGCGACCAGACGGCGCTGGACGCCGCCTCGGTGGCCGCCGCGGGGGCCGCGGCCGTCGACAGCGCCGACGTGCGCGTCGCCGCCTGGCGCAGCGCCTTGCCGACCAGCGCGCTCGATCCGCGCCACATGCTCATCCAGCTCCTGGTCGCGATAATGAGGAGGGGCTCGAGCGGTCGCAGCCACAGATGAAACGGTACCGCTGTTTTGGTACGCCGGAGTTTCTACCAATCAGCGCGCGTACCAAAACTGCGGCACGCGTCAAGTGACCTGTCTATACTTAGACTTGGCTTCACAGTTTCCCTTTGACGCCCCGTGCGTGAGCTGCGCGCAAAGCTCCGCGGCGGTGCCCCTCCCTCTGCCGGCGCCCCACCTCCAGCTGCGCTCGGCGACGTGCATGCCGCCAGGGCCCATCGGACTCCCCTGCGTCTGCGCTCTCTGCTGGTGCCCACTTCGCGCGGATCGCGCGCCGCGGTGACCGCTTCCGCACCCTTCCCCCCGGTCCCTGCACTTGGATCGCATGCGGCCGCTCCACTGGCTGCTGGCGCTCGCCGCGCTGCTGCTGGGCGCGCGCTACGCGTGGGCGGCGGCGGCGCTGCGCGCGGCCTGGTGGACGGCCACGCGGCTGCTGCAGCTGGCCGTGCTGCTCGCCGGCAGCGGCAGCTTCTGGTGGGCGCTGCGCTCGTACCAGCTCCAGCGGGAGCAGGAGCTGCTGGACCAGGCGCTGCTCAAGTTCAAGTTCTACAGCCGCTACCGCAGCCGCGTGGGCAGCGGCAGCGGCGGCGGCCCCAGGAGCAGCGGCAGCGCCGCCGCGGACTACGCGCAGTCGCTGCTGGCGGGCGGCATGACGGACGCCGGCTTCCAACTGCGCGTGCTCAAGCGGCTGCCCATCGTGGCGCACCTGCGCACGTCCTGGAGCCTGCCGCCCGAGATCTGCGACGAGATCGCGGCGCTCGTGCAGCTCATTGTCAAGGACTACGTCAATTTCTGGTTCCAGACCATCTCTCCGAACGAGGAGTTCCCTAATGATGTCAAGTTCCTGCTGGCGGACTTGCTGGGCGCGGTGGCGTCGCGTGTGCTGGAGATCGATCCGTCACAGGCACTGACGATGGTGGCCAAGAGTCTCGAGCTGCTCAGACTACATTTGGGCTGGTTCAGGGAGGCGTACGCACAGCTGGCGGACGAGTACCCGAGTGTCTTTGAAGGCGACGAGAATGACTCAAATCTGCTCAAGCGGCAGGAATACGTCACGGCCTTTGTACAGAGATCGCCATTCATCCATCCGGGATGCGTGGGTACGGGAGCCCCGGCGTCTCCGCAGGCGACCATTTCCTCGCTTACATCTGCAGGCAATAAGAAGAATGCAGGTGAAAACGCAGAGGCGGCGTATCTTCGACACGTTGCGACACAATTGCTGACGCAGTTGAGACCGCAGCTTGGCCAGCAACATGACACTAACGTTTTCGTGTCCATCGCCATGAATTTACTACGTGAAATAACGGCCTTCAAGATCCTCAAGCCTCTATCAGAGTACTCACAACCACGCTACGCCAACGAGATCGTGCTGGCATGCCTCCAAGCTTTTGTCGAGGATAAGGATGTGGGTCCAATGTCTCCTACTATGACTGCATCAGGCAACGGAGTCACGATGATGCCCACTCTGACATTGAACAAGCTACGTTCGACCTCTAGCTTCTTGTACAAGGCAAGCAGACGTAGCGGTGAACAGGCTGAGGCAGCTTTCCAGGCTGTTGTTGAAGCTGTGGCAAGCGCCGCATCGTCTGCTGCAGCTGGTGCCGCTGAAATGGTATTCGAGGGAGATGACTGGACCGATTCAGGCAGCAACCCGTTTGCCTTTGGTAGCGCAGTATTTGCAGCTAACTCAGGCGGATCAACCGGCGAAAAGAAACCAATGCCGTCCATTTTTACGATGGACGACCGCCTTAACGTCGCCAAAGCTGCTAAAATGATGAATCCTCGTGGATTGATCCCAGGCGGGCTGCTATCTCACAAAATGACCGGTGAGAACAGTCGCATCAGTGCTCACATGGATGATCTGAAGAATGCCAAGGCCAATATCGGCTCCAGTTTGAACACCTCGATTGGCAAAGTAAAAAGGCGTTTCCGCACGCTTGGTAGCCACCAAATGGATCCAATGTCAACCCCTCCTCTGAGCGCGGGTGCAGGTGCAGCAGCACGAATGATTCGGAAACCGGGGCAACTATTACAAAAAGCTTGGAAGCGAGGTGAGTCGGGTGTCAGCTCACCTACATCTTCATTTGATGATGGCGCAGTTACACCTACGGGAGACCACCGAGGTCGTAGCAATGCCCATACCATGGGGTCGTTAAATCCGCTCCTGAGCCCCACGAGCGATGACGAGGAGGAAACGACCCCACGGAAGTCGAGCGGTTCTATGAAAATGGCTGTTGTGCGGGATCGCGTTGTGGTACATTTGGAAAAGGCAGTGGCGAACTACATTAAAATGTATGACGAATGCCCTGAAATGCGCAGTTCAGCGCGCTCGCGTGAGTTGTACGAGCTTATTTTAGCGATGGAAGACGCACTTATGCTTGGCTTTCGACATCACGATTCAAAAACGCCTTCCTCAGATGAAGATAATGACGATAGGAGCAACGAGCCATCAACACCTCCTCTATCTCCAAATGTTAGGCGGCGCTCATCGCTGCCCCTGGCGAAGGTCGATTTGACATCTCCACGTCGCGAAAGCATGGGCACAAACAGAGGGAGCGACTCTGACGTGGATGCAGATGACAGTCAGTACTATTGGGACTATCTAGCTCGCGATAGACCTGGTGCCGAGAAATTTAACGCTCACTGGAGGTTTGTAGCATCTCAGTGTCCAAGTTGCAGCCAGAGCGAATCGTTTGTTTCGACGCGTGGAGTTCAGTGGCTGCTGACCGCTCTAGAGAAAGGGTCGGTGGGGACGTTTTGGGCTGAATTATACGCACACAGTGACATTACCGAGCAATTTTACGAGAGCTATGCTCTTTTCAGCGACAACACCCTAACGGAATCCATACTGGGAACTCTATCGCAGCTTGATAAGCTCAAGTTATGCCTTGACGTCCCAACTCTTCTGGGCAGACAAAACGACATAGACCAAGGGCTCGGCGTTTCGCCCTCCAACCAGTGGCGATCTCGAGGTTTGGCTTCTCCCAGTGCTCCTGTACGTGTGTTGGAACGGGTATGGGAGACGGAACGCTACGTTCCCATGAACGGTTGGGTTAAGGCAACTGACAAACGGTGGCAGGAACTTCCGTCATCAGAATGGATCTGGGAAGACGAATGGACATTAGAGAATGCAGGAAATGATGCGGGGGAGTCGTCTGACAGCGAGACACCAAATTCTTCGTGGGAATATGCCAAAACTTTCGAAGACAACTTTCACGAAAAAGAGAAAAAGTTCGATTCTGTACGGCGGCGTCGATGGGTACGGCGACGCTGTCAGCTCCCACCGGTTTTGGCGCTTACTTCTCCACCTGTATCTCCCACTGCTTTTGGTGTATCCTCACCACTGGCCTCATCTACTGTTCCTAACGGGTTGGGCAGGGCAAGAAAGCTAAAACAGCGCTTCAATGCATTGAAACGGGACAAGAAGAAAGAAAAGGGAACAACGACAAAAAAATCGTTGCTAAGAAGAAGATCAAAAAGTTTCGATAAGGAGATGCCTGGCAGCCCAATCAGGGACTCGATGATCGACTCGGATGACCTACAGCAGACGACAAAGACGTCGGCATTTATGAAAGCCCGAGCGTCCATCCCGTCGCTGCGGCGTGGTATTTCCAACCGGAGCTCGAAGTCCTCCGCTACAGACGTGCAATCGCTATCCGCGAAGCCTTCTTTTGATGAAGATGATCCTGCTTTGTTCTACGACAACGATGAAGAGGATGACGAAAACTTGTGTTTCCGCTGCCTGAAAGCACTTCCAGCTTCCAAGTCTGGCGTGGGGACTTGCCAAAGCTGCCATCAACGTATGTGCGCTTCGTGTCTAGATTTCTTTGCATTTTTGGTATATCCACCACCTCTTGAAACCTCGAAGAAGGCACATGTTTGTGGAAACTGCTATGACCGTCTCGTGAGCAAGTACAAGCTGCGTATAGAGGCCCACGTTGGCAAGTACTTGATCAAAGAGCGTGAACGCGATATCGCCGATTTGTTCAGCTCCGGTACTTCTAACATCGCAACTTCCAACAATGGCAACGGAAGTCTGCACCAGTTGGCATCACCTACTAATAATGGTGGTAGTTCTAGGGCTGCTAGCGATCCAGCAATACCTGGACAGCCAACGAACCCCTCAAGCCCAACAATCACTCGCGCTGGGAGTACCAAGTTTGAAATAACAGTCAAGGTAAAGGACGATAGCTCTTACGCCTGGAGCGTTATCAAGACGTTCCATGATTTCGAAGTACTTGAGAAACAGCTCGCTGAGAAGCTGAAGAAGCAGGAAAAGAAATGTGGAGTGGGGTGCCAGGCGTGCCATTTAAGAGGGGTCGACTACATGGAGATGGCTTCCATTAAGCCGTCTCTGAAGACGGTTGCGGCGGTATCACTTACTTACGAGAAGCGACTGTACGTGCTGGAGCAGTTCTTGCAGCAGTTGTTGGCGTGCGATACGTTGTGCCAGAGCTCGGTTGTACAAAAGTTCCTCTTGCTTGCTAACGCATACGGCACGCCCCTCGCCACAGGCAACCCATCGATACCCGGATGGGAAACTGGTGAGGGTCCGGCATCTCCATCGGGAATCTGTTCTACTGGGAGTGGTTCGCTTGGCAATGCAGTTGGAGGTGGAGGCTCTGGAGGTAATGGTGCTGGTGGAGTTCTCGTGGAAAACGGGAAGTGGAAAAAGGGTCGATGGATCGCTCCCGATGCGAACTCGAAAGAGACGAAAATGCGTGTGCTTCAAAAGATCGAAGTGAGTCTGTTCGCCGTGCTAGGCGAGGTATTTGAGTTCGATGGCATTGGCATGGTGCGTCGCCAGATTTTTTCGATGACACGGTCTTTTATCAAGGCGTTCTTAGGTGCCTCGCACTTCCGGATGCTAGAACGGCAGTTCCTCTCGTTCACCGACCCGAAGAAACTCTCGGGTTGGATCGGTGACCTGAGGCTGTACGTTTTCCCGGACCCAAGCGAAGCTGACGCGCCGCCACCTCCTGCTCCGGACATGCAGGTTCTGCGAAAGGACTGTTTAGAGGCCATTCTCGCCAGCTTCCCGTCGAAGGCGCTATCACTCTTCGGCGACACAGCGTGCGAGAACGCGGCACTCAAGCTGCACGAGTTCCTGCAACACGAGGTGTTTGTAAAAAATCTGCTCTTCAGCATCACTGACGAGCTGCTTCTGCACCTGTTCCCGGACTCGACCACCTTCAAGGGCAAGAAGGTATCAGGAGGGACACCCGCGGCGCCAACCCCCGTGTCTCCCTCTGCAATTGAAGTTGCCACCACCATCGCTCTGGAAGCCGTCGCTGCGTCGATAGACGATGACGCAGCGGGGCTGGTCACACCTCCAATGTCGCCGATCCCAGCAGCTGCCGCCCCCACCACAGCAGAGAAGAAGCCCAAAGTTATCATCTAAAAGTAAGTAAATTCGATGCACTGCTTGGTCCTGCCTAACATATAAGGAATAAACCGGGGTATGTTGATCTATGACTGCTTGACGACCGCTGCGGCCGTGGGGCGCTTGCGCTTGGTGCCACCCTCCTCCTGGTCCTTGATAGACCGCTCTAGGGCCGCCAGCTTTTGCGCCACGCGGCTTTTCTTCTTGGTGCGCGCGTGCTGGTTGATCTCCTTGAGACGCTCCTTGCCGTGGGCCTTGACATCGGACAGCGCCAGCGACGTGCCGGCCTGCAGCACGCGACTGGCCATGATGTTCTCCAGGTTCTGGTTGATGAAGCCCGTGACGGCCTTGCTGCCGTGATTCTTCATGCCGCTGCAGCCGCGGCGGATCTCCGTGGTCGGGTCTGTCAAAGAGCACGAGGTCAGTCGCTGGGCCGGTCGCTGCAGGCGGCGCAGAGAGCCACGTACTGCCTTTCTTGGTGAACTTGGCCGCCGACTTCTTGTGCGAGTAGCTCACCGCCTTCTTGGACGGCTTGGAGCCGGCGTTCTTCACGCCCTTCTTGCCCTTCTTCAGGTAGCCGCTGCCCTGCGCCATCGCTGCTCGAGTGCGTCCGCGGCCGTTGCTAGTGACTGCTTTTCAGCAGCCAGTCAAAGGCGGTCTCAAATATGGTCCCCATTTGTGATTTGTGCGGGACTATTTTGCTCTTTTGCACTTCAGAGACTTGTGCTGCGAAGCTCAGATCCCTCCATGCATCACCTGCATACAGACCCAGCTTCCTTTGAAAGAGCACTTTTAGTTGCAAGAAAGTGATTGTGTAGTACCGGCAGCAGTGAGCTCGTCGCCCGGCGTCAAGCGGACGAAGACGACCGCAGCACTACTAAAAGCGTTAGCTCGACTAGGCCTGGTGGATACTATCACGAATCGAGCACGGTCTGCTAGTGGTAGCGCCTACGTCGTGTCGTTGGATTGGTGACAGTGGTGGCGCTTCGTAGCGTGCATGAAGACTCTGTCATACATGTATAACGCAACAGCTCCGTTAGGCTCGCGGAAATCCGGCGGCGCTTGCTTGGTCGTGGATTGGGGAGGAAGCGGAGGTGTTTCCGCCGTGGTTGTGTACACGCATTTCCAGCGACACCATGCTCATGCGTGCTAGGCAGACAGCCGCTCCAGCAAACAAGATTGCAAACAAAGTGCGTTGTGCTTTTCGCAGAACAGCAACGTGAGTGCCGATGGAGCAGAGCACTTCGCCCTAGCACTTCGGCCTACTCCTGTGCCCGGAGCGGCTGCGTCTGCATGATCAGCACGGTGCGACAGAAGACGAGAGCGCCGCCCTTAAGACCAAGTGCACCTGATCCGAGCGAACAGCGCAAGCAAGCGCAATCGTCACGCGCCACAGCAGTGGCCGTGGCAGGCAGCAGCAAAGCCAGGAGCTCCATCCGCCGTGCCAAGCTTCTGCAAGAGGCAACACCGTCGGCCGCACCGAGATTCGAAGCTTGCTGAGCTGAGCCCGAAGTGCTCCGGGTCAACCGAATGCGCCACCGTGACCAGCGTGACTCGCGCAGAGAGCTTGTCGTCGCGTTGCGGTGGCCGCTTCTACGCCGAGTCGCCTCATCGTCGAGGCCACGCGCATGTTGAAGCTTTGACGCGCGATTTGCCCTGTCGGACAGGTCGCGGCGGGCGTCAGCAGTGCTCGCGGGCGATTGCATCCGTTGCAGTGCAACACGGCCCGGCCCGGCACGCGCACGCATTTGCAACGCGAGCGCGATTGCAGATCGGCGAGCACAGCGCGTCGCCGCCACCGAGCGCTCCATGCGGGCCGCCGTCGAGCGAGACCCGCTCGCTGCAAACAGCAAAAAGCCGAAAGCCGAGCAAAAAGTGGGCACGAAGACACTCTGGCTGCACACACTTGAGTGCGATACCCTTTGACTCATATCCGACTGAAGTGGCGGTGCCGCGAGGACATATCACTACGTGTGGCTGGAATGGCCGCACTCGACGTCTATCCATCCGCGCCCGACGTAGCATACGCTAGTCGCCACAGGACGCGAAAGATATCCATGAGGCGCCTGCCACGCCGGACTTGGGTGCAGCGTTCAAGGAAGCGGGCCGCGTGGGCAGCTCATTTCGATGGCGCTGCACCGGCGAGCCACACGCAGCCGCGCCAGCGCCGTCACGCGGCCAAGCAAGCGGGCGTCATGTGGAAACCGCCGACTAACGCTGGCGATATTAACGCCATCTCGGCGAGCTCTGCGGCGACTAAAGCAGGCTGTCCACGGGCTTTCCGACGTCGCCACATCCTGGCGGATCGGCCGGCGCCGCAGCGCACCCAGGACCGATGGCGGCGTTGGGGCGGCGCTCGGCGCCACTTGACCTTGCAGTCGAGCAGTGGGCTCCATGTGCGCTGCGCGCGTGGCAGTAATGGCCGCGGCGCCACACGCGTTTCACCCTTGCCATACGCCTCAACTTGGCGGGAAGAGACAAGCTCGCAGCGGCGACCGAGATGGTGTCGCCACTGCTGCTGTTGCTGCTGTTGCTAGCAGCCTGCTGGCGCCGGTGAGCCGAGGCGCCGCCACCGCGAGCTTTCACCAGCACCAGCGCCGCCGTCGCGCCAGCCCCGAAGACCTATCCCGGGCATTGCTTCCGCCGTGCGCGGCCGTGTTTCTCTCGCCCTGGCCCAGCTGGCCGTCAGGCCGTCGTGGCACGTGCAGGGCAACGGCAACGGCAACGGGATGGGTGTCAACAGTGCTGGCAGAGGGCACGTTGTAGGGTTGCACCGGGAAGCGCGGCGTACGTCGCCCAGCTCAAGGATACTTCCGGGCGAAATGTTGGCAGACTTTGGCGACTTTGGCCGCTGAGACCTCGCTGGCGGAGACTTTGGCAGCGGCGACTGTGGCGACACTCGGAGCCGGCCGCGGTGCCGAACGCGGCGGCGACATGCCGGCCTTTGTCCGCCACGGCACGGCGAGCGAATCTCGTGTCGTCAGCGGCGAGGATGTGGAAGGAGCGCCGCCGCCGTTGAGTCACACTGACCTCGCGTGAAGCACCCACGCCGATAGCGACGGAAAGCGCCTCCAGCCGCTCACCCACGCTCGCCGTTCGAGAGCCTCGGCCTCCGTCTCAGCCGCCCGACAGGGTTGCCGTAGAGGCTCGTTTCAGCCCAGGTCACGGCCATCTGTCGTCGCATTGCGCTGCCCCCTTTTTCGTCTCAGAATCCAGCCAGCGCGCGCGAACTGGCTCGCGGCGGCCGATTGATGGGCATGGCCGGCGCCGGTCAATCCCCAATTTGCCTTCTCGTGTTCACGAGTCCGCAGATTACACAGACTCGCTCCCTGCCCGCAGCATGAAGGTGTTCTCGACCCTGGCCCTCGTGGCCGCCTACGCCGTGGCGGCGCGCGCGCAGTCCACCGCCGAGTCCAGCGCCGGCACCGTCACGGCCGCGTCGGCCGCCACCTCCAGCGGCTCCGGCACCACGACCAGCACGACGAAGACGACGACGTCCAGCGGCTCGGCCGCCAACGACTTCATGTCGTCGCTGTCCACCGGCTCGTCCTCGGGCGCCGCCGAGGCCAAGAGCGACTCGTACCACATGACGCCCGTGCACGTCGTGCAGGCGCGCGTGCAGAGCGACATGCCCAAGTGGAACGACGAGCTGCAGCGCTTCGTGTCGCAGTACTACGACGACGCCAACGACGCGTACGTGGGGCTCATGGACACGGTGAACACGGCGTCCGTGGAGGGCGCGCTCATGTACGTGCAGGCCGAGGGCATCAACTACGACACGCGCTCCAGCGAGGAGCGCTGCACGCGCAAGAACGACATGACGTACATCGTGTTCTACGAGTACGCCATCGCGCAGACCAACGAAACGCTAGCGCTGTACCAGGACGTGGCCAGCCAGAACGAGTACGGCACCATGCTGGCCTTGGACTCGGGTCGCTGCACGCCCAGCTCCACCACGTCGTCGGGCGGCGAGGTCTTCCCCACGGCCTGCTACTACTTCAACGGCGACGACGGCGAACCGGAGGTCGGCCCCTTCGTGGGCGGCACCACTAAGGAGACGGACCCGCGCGCGCCCTACCCCAACAACGTCTGGTACTCGTTCCCTAACACGTGCCCGCTGCAGGAGTGGAGCGCCAAGACGCCCGAGTGCCGCGCCAGCACCCGCAAGGGGCTGTGCGACATCGGCGTGATGCCTGATGGCATCAGCTGCACCTTCGCGTACCGCGTGCTGGGCTTCCTCCCCATCGACGACCTAGTCGGCATCACCTCCATGGTCAGCAACACCACGGGCAACACGTACGCCAACTTCTCCGAGTTCTGCGAGGACGGCGGTGTGGAGTTCCAGGCCACGACGGACGGCGAGTGGATTGACGGCATTACCTTCTGGGAGAACCCGCAGGACGAGGCCGCCAACTCGGAGCGTGCCACCAAGATGGTGGAGGCTTACTACAACCTGACCAACGGCCTCATCGAGACCTCCAGCCTGGACTCGAGCGTCATTGAGCACATGCTGCCTCTGCCGACCCCCGCTGAGCTTGCTGCCGAGAACCCCCCGTGCTACCTCAACGTGAAGAAGTGCAACTCGGACAGCGGCTGCAAGCGTGAGCTGTACGGCTCCACGTGCACGGTCTGCAACTCCACCTCGGACGGCTGCGAGACCGCGCCCAGCGACTGGACGTTCCCCACTCTGACCAAGGCTGTGGGCGAGAACGGCGGCACTGGCGACGCCTCTGCTGCTGGCTCATCGACCAAGGACTCGACGTCGTCGGGCAAGAGCGACTCCAGCTCGAGCGGCGCCGCTATGAACGGCGTGTCGGCTGTGCTTATGTCGACGCTGCTGGCTCTGGCTACGGCCTTCTTCTTCTAGATGCCTATCCTTCCCACCGAGTGTGAGGTGGTGCTTCATGCTGTTGCTGTTAGTTGGCGGCAGGGGCAAGAGGAATGAAGCTTTTGATTCTGTTTGTAGTTTTAACCCTCGAGTTTTGAATTGATAGTGCTCTCATTGCAGTCGAAGAAAGAGGTTAACCATGCAAACGTTGGTGAATTTGCTTCTGTATTCGCCATGCCTTCAGCATGCAACTACTCGTCGGTGACCACCCTGGCCGGTGTTCGCGTCATGACCCATGCGCTGACACTGTTGCTGCGCTCGTGCGGGAACTCGTCCAAGATGGCTTCGAACCGCGAACTGGTGAGCACGAACAGACTAGTCACACACAACGCCATGCAGGTGGCATTGCGTGGAGTACCGAACAGCAGCGAGCGCTCGCCGAAGTAGTCGAACGGACCCTTATAGATCTTCTCCTCGCGCTCCGTTTGGTTGTTGATGTCGGACACAGTCCCCGTGGGCGACATGAGTGCCATCAAGCTCTTCTGTCGCTGCTTAGGCGACTTAAGCTCATCAGCTTTCTTCGTCTTCCGCAGGCGGTTCGATGCATGAACGCTCACTCGCACCCACTCGTTGACGGAGACCATGGGCGAGTTGTTTTCGCCGGTAACAATAGGGTCATTACTCCCGTCCGCAGCTTCTTCTTCTTCAGCAGCAGCGGCGGCGGCATCGTCTCCGGGCTGTATATGCCTCTTTCGGACAGCCGAGATGAGGACGATACCGCTCTCGACGATATACAAGCTTCGCTCCATGTCACCGCGCTGGATGATGACATCGTTGCGCACGAAGAACTCGTGCTGGAGAGCTGCGGTGATTGCACGAGCAAAAGTTTGATCGCAACGCGTGAAGAGAGCCACATTCTTCAGCAGACTAGCATGTACATGTTGAGCCAGGTCCTGGCGGACAGAAGGCGGCAAGCCACGCAATAGCTCCCGCTCACGACGACCGCGACTTTCACGCCATGACAAAGCGAAGTATACTTGCATCTGTCGCCAAGTATCACTAGGGAAACGATGAAAACGGAGGAAGTGGCCAACCTGAGCTACCTTCTCCTCGTACTCTGCACGTCGCCCCAATTCCATGTCGAAGTACTTGTAGAAACCACCCGAAAGCATACTGAAGATACCCACGGATATGAAAATTACGGCCATCGTTACCATAGTCTCCTGTGCATTCATCGGTATAATGTCACCGTAGCAGACAGTCGTGATCGCACCGATGCTGAAGTGGTAGGTGCGCAAGTAGGATTGAACAAGCGGCACCTTCCGGATGTCGGCCAAGGTACGGACGCCGTCACCGAAAGCAAGCATGTCCCGAGTGGTTAGCCATGACTGCTCCCCATCGTCATACGCCAAGTACGACACACCGTAGAATAGGCATGAAAGCCAATGCGTTCCCAACAAAAAGTCTAGAGCAAGACGAGCAAGGTAGCAAATGCCTGGAGTCAACTTCCGTATTCGCCTGTCGTATAGCAAAAACCGCTGCAGTTGGTCGCTTAGCGGCCGAAGATGTACGATGCGCAGGAAGCGATTGACTCGTAAGAAGGCAAAAGTATGCCAGTTCAGTAGCCCACCTAATGGTGCATACCAAAGCGGCCACTCTGACGTCGTGGCAGGCGGAGGTGCGTAGCCTGCGTGGCGAAGGCCCACTACGATAACGAACATGACAAGTTCCAGTGGCAGCATTGACAACACGTCCACTAAGTACCAGCCGTGCTGCCAATAGTGGCGTGCAATGCGCTCCGGGTCTGTGACAGCCTCACCACTGCTTGTCTGGTACTCAAAGTAGTTTCGGTGCAGTACGAAGTCGATGATGCAGGCAACGTCTGCGATCAGATACTCCACAGCAAACCAAGCAATGACAATTGTTTCGTTATCGGTCTCGTTCAACACACCATCCAAAAACCCAATTTGCAATGGAATCATGATCAAGTAATACACAGTCACAGCCAGCATCATGGAAGCCCATACGTCTCGAAAGCGCGCATTCTGCTTAAACTGGACAGCTCGGGTAGTTTGTGCTGCCCAAATGGAGTATGGCGAGCTTTTCTGCGTGAGTTGTCCATCTGCTTTTGTAGTTGAGGAAAACGGGGTGACTTTCCGGTTCGAAACAGCGTTACTTGACCACCATCGTGACCACCACGATCGTGCAATTCGTACCGAGCGTGTTCGAGCAGTTGCCGTTTGAGCTAGCATTGTAGGGTAAGACTGACGGGCCTTCGCATCAACTGGTGCCGTCGTCATGCGCTGCTCCAGAATACGCACCTCTGCAGCAGACAGCTTGAATTTAGACTGTAGGGCTGCAGGGTCTGACTGGATCGAGTGACGCCGCCTACCATGCATTTGGGCCTTAGTAGCGACCTCCTCGCGTTGGCTTGCCCGCATCTCAATGTACGAATGAGGCACACATATTGAGACCCGTCGCCGTGTCGCCCTCCCCGCCAGCCCTTGTGCATCTTTATAAAGGTCGCGAAGGTCGTCTTGAACCTGACCCCAAGCCACGTAAAAGAGTTGAATAGCGCGAAGCCGCTTCTCATGGCGCTTCCAGCGCAGTTCAATGCTTGCTGAAAGTCGTGCTAGCGGAGCCATCGAGACTTCTTCCGTTGCGATGGAATTGGGCAACATCAATGATGATGCTAGCTTGCTTGGCTCCGACACAAGTCTCGCTGCCGGGTCGGCAGACGATGAAGGACCGTTCGGGGATACGAACGATTCACGAGTGCTCCGATACGACTCCATTATACTTCGATACGAGTCCAGCATGTCTCGCTCTGTTTTCTCGGAGACGCCAGATACATCCGATGTGGACACACGCCTACGAAATGCCGAGACAGGAGCTCGAACTACCGTAGGCATCAGCAAATTGGCCCCGGCACCACTAGTACGACTGGTGACCACACTCCTTGATGCACGCCTGAGAATGGATTCCCTTGGTTTGGTACTCTTCAAGATTGGAAATGCCCGTCGCGATAGGGTGGATCGCCGCTTTGGTCCCAACGCTGGTACAGGCGAGTCGTTCTTGATGTAAAAATTCTTAGCTATGTTCAAGAAGCCCCAAGCAGTACGCCTGTAGTTGCGGGTTACGACAGCAAGCACAGCCTGCTCTACTTGAGCTCGAACAGCAGGTGGCCACAGGCGATCCCAGACCCAACGATGCAGTTGAAGCACTTGACAACTTCGTACTGCGCGCACGAGGAAGAGTCGTCGCGCACCAGGAAGAAAGAAAGCAAACTCACCAAACAAGGAGCCGTCATTGATCGCACCGTACACAATTCCTGTCCGGGGTGCAACTCGCTCTGCGCAGCCATGCTTTAGTAAATACAGGCGAGTGCCCACGCGGTTAGCCTCGCAGATAATGTCTCCAGGCAAATAGATTTCGAGGACTAGTGCACGTGCCACAGCTTCAAGTTGAGCGAGGCTTAGAGCCGCAAATTCGGGCAGCGGTTGCAGAAGCCCATTGTACATTTCGACTGCAACAGTAGCTCGAAGCGCAGCAGGCAGGTCTCGTAGAGTGTTTTGTAGGTCCAGCTCCAATTGACACTGAGCCTTAACAGCAAGACCTTTCATAGCGCGCTGTCGTAAACGATCGGGTAGAGCTCGTTGCTTGGCATACTGCTGGAAATCCTCCACTCGGTCGTTTCGCTGCTTTTGGGTCTTATCAAGTGTGATCATCAGCGCGTTAATGCGTCCAATGACTTGGCCGATGAACACCCAGCCAAGTACACACGTGAACAGCTCGTAGAAGGACTCCAGGAAGTTTCGAGCTAGAATGTCACCGAAGCAGTCGACAGTGAACTGCAAGCATAGAAGCTGTTAGCTCGAAAAATACAAAGACGATATAGAGCATGACACTTACGGACGAAAGACACCAATACATCGAGCGCATGTAATGAATGACTGGGCTGTTGGGATTTTGCTTCAACACCAGGTCAACCGTGACCCAGCTCGTTGTAACCAGCCCTGTTTGGATTTGAGTCCAACCTAGCAGGTAGAAAAGGCTAGCGATGTAATGAGCTGTAGACACAAAAATCAAGAAAAACTTGACAAGGTCGAAAATACTTAAAAGTACGGCATTGCCACGCAGGAAGCGCTCCTGAATTTCTGTGTGCACCTCCTGGAGCAATTCACCTAGCTGTAGGCATCGCAAAAGACGCGGCAACCGAGCGGCAGTCATACCAAACGTATCACCACGATAATACATCGGAAGCATTCCCAGACAATCCTGCCAAAACCGGTTACTTGCACGATAGTGCTTCTTGATAGCCTCTGGATCTAGTACAGGCTCGCCAAATTCAATGTAGCCTAGGTGGCCAAACTTAAGAAACACGTCGAAAAAGAGCAGACCATCCATTACGTAGTCGATCCCTGTAAGCAATGCCATTGTTGTCGTGTCTGGGTATGGGAGAAATGCCAATCGAAAGATTATAGCGTAGAAGTTGTAAACGAGGATGAAACCAATTCCACGATGCCACCAGCGAGCAAAGCGCTCTGTTGGATCTAGCACACGTGCTCCGCGCTTCTCCAGCTTTGACTTGCTGCTGTCAACATAAAGAGAACTGCAGGTTCCCAGGACCTTCACAAGTTTCTTGTTACTTTCACCTTGAAAGTTTGCTCGATGCGCAGCCACAAGCTTTTGGGTCTTCTCACGAAGATCACCTTTTCGCTTCCTTAAGCGCGCTACATAGTGCGGAAAACGAGTAGACAAAGCCAAGAAGTCACGACGCCGTATGACAGCTATTCGCGCGCTTGACACCACGCGGATGCTCACATCGTAAACCTTTGGAATGTCGGACAAACTCTCCTCTCCAAAGTAATCATGCTGTTTCAGAATTGAGATTGGAACCGGGGCTGCATCAGCTACAGTGGGGTCTCTCAGAGCACCCATGACTAGTTTTAAGCTTCCGTATCGGAGCAACTTTGGAAGCCGCTCACTAGGTGTCTCTGACAATATGGACTTCATCAAACCATGCGAAGTAGTGATTGAAGATCGAGTCGACGTAATAGACGAGCGACATCTCAAAGAATACGCATCCTCCTCGATGGGCTGAAAGCGTGGACGGATATGAGGCCTCACAGGTGCAGCTCCATCTTTTAGACGGCCGCCCTGGAGTGTCGATGCTGTGAAATCTCTAGCTATTCGTGCACTATCACGGGTGCGTTTCATCGCTGCTGCAGCGGCAAGGTGAATAGATTTTCTTGCCATGCGGCTTGCCGGTATAAGTTTGGTGGGATTTATGCTTGGCTCCAGCGGAACAGGAGGTAGCAGACACTCGAGCTCGCCACTGAGGACTACAAAAAAGTCGGTTGCTAAATGTCCTTCTTTAATTACAGTCACATTTCGTAAGAAGTGCTCGCAAGTGATAAGCAGCGCTAGCTGCTGCATGAAGAGTGCTGCGTCCCCATTGTGGTTAGCTGAACGAAGCCCACAATCCTCGACAAAGAGTGCACATCGGCGTAAGTCTGGCGCGTACAACTGAGATGACACAGCCCGACGCAAGGAGCGAGGTAGATGATCGAGTAGCTCAAGATCCCCAACTGCGCTACCGTTGAGCTTCCACTTGGCTTCGTAGTAGCTACGAACAGTGCGCTTCGTAGCATCTGACACCGAAGCCATGCTAGGACTCATCAGTAGCACATTGATCCCTTCGATTCGATCGTGGCGAATAGTAGCCAACACATTAATTTGCGCTAAAACGCTCGACAGCGCACAGCTTGTGATGTAGCAAATGTTAGCGCCGAAAAATATCCAAAGTGCATCGACCATGCACTCTCGCGTCGAAAACGCAATGATATCACCAAACCCAACGGTAGAAACCAAAACAATACTCCATAGCATGGACCGAAGGTACGGTGCATCCAAATCAAATGTGCTGCGATCGTACATGTACCATGTACAATTGTCATAGCGACTGGCATCTTCGAGGCATGTCGGGAGAGAAATGGATCTAGCTTCCACACCTTTTACTGGTAGACCTCCTTCAAAAGAGGTCCGATCTGCAACAGCGAAGAAGATGCAAGCTGCGGCATGAGATGTTGCTGAGCAAAGAATCACCACGTCAGCTAACAACCGAAGTGCTGGTCCATAGCCACGTCCGGCCAGTACTCCACGGAGTTTTCCGCGCAGTTTTCGTACCCGTAGCAAGCGCAGTAAACGTAGACTTCGAAAAAAATGAACATTGCGTCTACTGAACAGCTCTTTAGGCAGTATATCCCAGACCAGTGCAGCAGGTGCAAGAGCAAGAGTTTCCATTATGAGGCTCTCATGTTGCAGAAACAACTGAAAGATCTGTGAGCTTCGTGTTGCTAACGCGGGGTGAGGCGTATTCAGCGATGACCCGGGGGCTGCGTCGGGCTCCACGCGTGCTGACGTACCAAGAAACTCGTCATCCAGTTCAACTCCAGGGTACGGCCGAACAAAGTAAAACGCCCTTAGCACTAAGTCAACATAGAAAAACACCTCAACAATAAGCGACACCAAAAAAGTAGCAATCTGGAAGCTTCTTGGTGTGGTCCCGTCACTTGTAGCTCCTGCCACACCGTTAAGTAAACCGAAACCACGTTGAAAGGCTAGATGATACGGCACCTCTGCGAGCAGGTACAACATTAAAATACATTCTGCCAAAGCCCATTGCTGCCTAAACCTTGAACTAGGCATCCGCCACGCTTTCACTTTGGACACGATTAGTTTTGCTAAAGTGCTTGATAAGATACGATCGGCGTTTGGGGTGGCGGCAGCGGCAATAGCGGCAGCAGCATTACGCAATTTTCTGGCTTCGACAGCTTGGAGGAGCAAGCTTCCATGACCGAAAACCTTTGAATGTCGTGCCCGGGCTTTCATTGACGTTACCGAATCAACACGTGCTTCGGACTCGTTTCGGAGGGTTGAAGCTCGGTCGTCAGCATTGGATAAAGACTTAGTACCAAACTGCTGCAGTAATAGTGACGCATAAACTAGCTTGGAGAAATGCTTTGCCAGTGCAGCCTTGAACGACTTGGTTGGCAGATACCACACTTCACAGAAGGTTGCTGCTTCGAGTCGATGCCGTGCTAAGTGCCGCTCAAATAATGCATATTCAGCATATGCATTGCCTGCCATTATGCGTCCAGCACATTCTCCACGTGGATCAAATAGGCGTACTTCTCCACAGGCCACAATGAACATCTCGTCTGTTTCTCCAGGTTGTAGCAAGGTTTGACCTGGAGCATATACATCACGTACTAATGCCCCCATAACTGTGCGAAGGAAAGCACCTTTCCGCCGTCGAAAAATTGTTAGCGGGGCAATCGCTTTGTAGCGCACGTAGTGCGAACACTGTGTGCGATAATGAGGTGGTAGAGCCGCCAAGATCAAATCTTCTTCCACGCCATTGCGCGTACGCTGCATGTACTGAAAATATGTATCCACAGAGGCAACAAGTTGCACTGGAGCCTTTCGAGCTATCAAGAACTACCAAATCACATCTCGATTAGTAAAAATTCACATCTTATCAGCATTCTCTAACAGAAGATTTACCTGCAGTGCTTGGTCGAGGCGAGTACTGATGTTGCTCGTTAAATTGGCGTCTTTGTGCGTGAAGAAAAATGTGTACGCCGTTAGGATGGCTGTGACCCAAAGACCAGCGAAAAATTGAACTACAATGCGATAACCCGTTTCAGTAAGGGTGACAGGAATGAGATCGCCCTGGCCCAGTGTTACCACGGTCTTGCAGGCCCAATAAAGTGTTCGAACGTACTGCCTGAAATGTGAACCATTTTCAAGACGATCACGAAGCACCCAGCAGCCAGAGGATTCGGGAGTTGGAACACATCTTGTAAAATCCAGCCCACACTCCCAGTGAGCTACCAACATATATCCCGACGCTGCAACATGACAAAAGTATACTCCATAAAAGAAAAGAACCATTGCGTTGGCCACAGTACCAGAAGCCAATTTTTGCGGTATGCCGCCAATTGCTGCTGCCAACTGAGAACCTATTCGATTATGGGCTGACACCAGGCGGAAGAGCCCGAAAATGTGGAGGATATTAACATGTTGCCCACGTAAAACGATTAATAGCAATAGTTCCCACGGAATGCAGTACGTTAGTAAGATTATCCACGAGATCCAGCCGTCAGGTACAGTTCTCCTCTTGCCACTGCTGGTAGTGCTTTTGATACTGCGGTTACTGGTGCCGTTTGTCTTGCCCCCACCTTCCTCCTCCTCATCGTCATCCTCTTCCTGTTGGGGAGCCAACTCGGATTGACTTACTCGTTTTGTCAGCAGAAGACGTACACCTATTAACAAGTGTGCTCGTAAGTTCCAAATGCGCAGAAAACTCCCTGCCACATCCACAATGGTAAACATGATTAGCTCTGGCTGCCAAGTATCGTGCTCCACGGAGCTTTGCCATGGATCGAAAAAAAATCCCACGCGTAGCGGCGAACTTAGCAATATGTACATCGAATCCGCAAAACTCGCAACTGCTAATAGGTTAACAGGTGTACACCATTTAATTCTTTCCTCAATCCAGCGCCTAACTCGCTCCACCACTACAGCCAAAGTTCGTGGTCGGTGTCTTCGTTTTTGAGTCATCATAACTGCAGCTTCAGAAGGTTTTGGCCGGACTTGAATTGCCTGAGCAAACCCTTGCGATAACGAAGGAAAGATTGAGGTTCTTCGGGGAACCGAAAGGTTGGAGAGCCCGATTCGTTCGGCGTCCCGAACGATTTTCTGCTCGAGAACGTCATGAGCTGGAATGTGCGGCAGGACAACGCCACTCACTGCATGATCTCGAAACTCGGACAAGCCGGGCCACTCGTGCTTGACCATGGCAGCATCCAGTCACCCGATAAGGCGGCGTCCTCGCAATCGATAACGCGATTGCTGAGGGGGACGAGTAGAGTTGACAGGTGCCACCACTCGCGAGCGACAGCTAGAATCCCTCGCAGTCCTCAGGCGTTGGAAAGCGAAGCGACGCTTACTGGGGAACTATTTTTGCGGGAGATTGAGCTCAAACCGCCTAGACATCCGTTTCGTGTTTGAGGAGCCTCTTGCTTGACTGCACGTTTTGCGAACTAAACGCATGGTCACTTATTCGTCCACGAAACTCTTCCCAGCGTTGCATCATCGCTTGGTTCGGAATAAATATACTTTTGCCTGCTCTTGCCTCGGAAAGCAATACGTCTATCATGTTTTAAGGCTTGCGGGGAAGGAACGCGCGCTTGGTGCTGACAGTCCGCGGGCAGGTGGGACACATTAGTCGCCGATTGTCGACACATGCCACGCTCTCAGTTGGCAGTGTCCAAACAAGCGTTGGCATGCTTCTCTCTTCCGGGTGTGAGATCGATGTCGGATACTGCAACTATTGGTTGAGAAAACTGCCGCCAGCCTGTACCCCGCGTTTCCGCGTGCTATGCCTCGCATCATTTCCAGCACCTTTTTACTTGCACTGGTCAGAACGAATCATTCGCTCACAAGAAGACGACCGCTGCAGTGATATCATCAATTACGTCCTCTTCGGCATCCCATCGATCGCACGCCTCCTCAACCAATGCGGTGCATGCCTCTTGCGGTGACATCCCCGACTCCACAATGCATCTAGCAACAAAATCGATGCACTCGTCTGTACTCATGAACTCCCAAATGCCGTCGCTGGCCAGCACTGCGAATGCCGCAGGACGCTCCCCGTTCGTTTTGTCGGCGCTGCTGAAACTCAATTTCTCAACCGTGACCACATCAGGTTCTGCCGTCACGCCGACTGTCTTCGCGACCGAGTCGCCAAACGAGCGCGACATTGCCAACCCCGGCATGTCCACGTCCTGCAGCCACACTCGGTATGACCCCCATTCGAACACACGGCCATTATTTCTCTCTATCCGAGCGCATTCCTCTGGCACGTCCGGCTTGTGGTCCTTCGTCTCGCAGTGCAGCACGTAGCGCTGTTCCTCGTTCGAATAGCTCGCGACGACAGCTCGACTGTCCCCAATATTAGCAATAAATACGTCCTTCCCCCGCACCAGCATGGCCACGGCCGTGGTGCCGCTCACACTTATGTCGATCGCGCTTTCGGCCAGTCTGTCCACGACGGCGCGCGCCGCCTGCTGGAACATCTCCGAGACGACGTCGCACGTGACGCTGGCCTTCCTGGTCAGCACGCTCGCCTTGTTCCCGCCTGACACGCGCGGAATGAGCTCCGCATAGGCGTCGGCCAGCGCGCGATGGTACTGCTCGCGCACGAAGTGGCTGACAAAAGCCCCCTGCGGGCCGTGGCCGTCGAAGACCGAGAAGAAGGTGGCGCCGCGGTCGTCCGCCAGCGCGTCGCACACGCAGAAGCTGTCCTGGTTCTCCTTGCGGCGGCGCAGCGGGTCGTTGCCCGCTCGGGAGCGCGTGCCCCAGCGCAGGCGGCCGTCCAGCGACCTGTAGCCTCCGTCGCGCACGCCCGTGAACTCCGGCAGGTCCACGCGGTCGGCGTCCAGCGCCACGCCCGGGACGCCCCCGCCGTACACGAGCGCGGCGTGCGTCGCCCCATCCTCCGGCTTGGGCTCGGGCTTGCGCGGCAGCCCCGCGGCCGCGGAGACGTCGCTCGGGTCCAGCACCAGCAGCGTCGTCTTGGCCCGCGAGAGCCGGCGCGCGCGCGTCGCGTCCTCCTGCGCGTCCCCCAGCATGAGCAAGTCTGCAGACACGGCGTTAGTGGCGGGGGAGAGAGAAGAGGCGAGCGCGAAGCACGGCGGCACCTTCGTCCAGACAGACTTTGGTCAGGATGCAGCCCATTCGTGCGGCGGCGCGCGGACGCTTCAACTTGGGCGATGAAGGGCGAGACGGGACGTGCGGCGCCGCAGTGTGGAGGCTGAAACGACCGGCGCTCGAAATGGCCGCGCGGCGCCGATCTCGCGCAGTGAGATATGAGATGCCGCCCTCGAGACTATGTGGCGAGTGCGGCGGCAAGTGCTGTGGGCGGCGCGGCGGGCGACGCGGGTTGCCTAACGCTGGGGAGGACTGCAGTGGCCAGTCGAGCGCTTTGCTGTCCGCGGGCTTCAAGACGACTCGGCCATTACTGCGTCGCGGCGGATGGAGAGCCCTTGTCGCTGTAGTTGCTGCTGGAGTGAGGGGATGAAGCAAGCAGCGTTGACTCGCGCTGTGGACGCTGGACGCCGACGAAAGCCTTTTAGCTGCCGACTCGATGCGCCAGCTCGACTTGACTTGCCACCACCGGAACAAATGCCTGCTTCAACAGGTAACACAGGATCGTCATGACATTCACCGTCGTGGAGCGTTGTAGTTGATGTATGCACAGACATCGGGCGCGGAACTAGTGCTGCAACAACCTCACCCGCAGCACTTGCTTCGTCCAAGCGCTCTCTGCTTTCGTCTAGTCTGCAGGACTCGAGCGCAGGACTCAAATCTCACGCAGACTCCACCACCACTACCACCACCACCACCACCACCAACAACAACAACAACAACAACAACAACAACAAAAAACAAAAAAAACAACGACAGCAAAAGCGACAACATCACAAGCTTAACTACCGCTCCTTAGACTGTGCCGTCGGCGAGCAGCTAGAGGAATCGTCCAGCAGCGCACTTCAACATCTTCCGGCGAAACCGTCGCGCGCCAGTTGTTGTCCGGGCGGCCGCCAGCTGGGTCACTTTCGCATCGCCATGGTGCTGTTCCTGGAGTCGGAGACGCTGCGGCTGCTGGAGCTGTACGCGGAGCTGCGCGCGGAGCCGCAGAACGTGACGAGCAACGGCGTGTTGCTCAAGCAGCAGGCGCGCGAGCAGCTCACGACGGCGCTCAACGCCAGCTTCCCGCGCAAGCAGCCGTGGAGCGAGGGCCAGGTGTCCGTCAAGTTCAAGAACCTGCGCGCCGAGTACGCCGAGCTGCGCTGGCTCAGCGCGCAGCCGGGCTTCCGCGCGGACGGCGCGGGGCTGCCGGACGCCTGGTGGGCGGGCATCAAGGCGCGGCGGCCCAAGGCGCACGCGTTCAAGGACAAGCTGCCGTGGGTCTACGAGGCGCACATGCGGGCCATCGTGGGGGACGGCGTGGCGGATCAGTCTCGGCGGGCGAAGCAGGCGCCGCAGCAGGAGCAGACATCGCTGTCGACACCGCAAAGGGAGCAGTCTTTGGTCGGTGAGCAGGTGGTGACGGCGATGAGGACAGTGCACGTGGAGGCTCAACCGAGAGACGCATTGGCGGCACCACCTCCGGCCCCGACTGTAGTGCACGTGGCGTCGGAGTCGAGAGTCATCATGCCTGCGACCCTGACTCCGACAACAGTGCAAGATGCTGCTCAGCTGCCGCAGCTCAAGCGGAAGCGCAGTGATGAGTCTGATACCCGTCGGGAAGAGGAGAACGAGGAGGATGACGCAGACCGTAGGTCATGCTACGGTTCCGAGACCAGAGGTGCTTACAGCTGCTCACTGGCGAGGTCGGTTGAGCAGAGTGCCGTGGCGGCGGCCGGCATGGCGCGAGGCTTCCAGGACCTCATCGCCATGTTCCAGGAGCAGACGGCGACGTGTCGAGCGCTGGAGCAGCGGACGACAGAAGCGCAGCCCATCGCAGAGCAGCGGGGCGTGCTGCTGGCGGTGGCCCGCTCGCTCGAGCAGAGCACGCGCGCCACCGCCGACATGGCTAAGGGCTATCGGGAGCTGGTCAGCGCGTTCGTGCGGGAGGCGGATCGGCAGCGCGAGTGCTAGCGGCGGGCGGCCAGTCCGAGTGGCGAGGCCGCCTGCCACCCTCGGCTGCAGCTGCGGCGATCGACTGTCTGCTGGCAGCGAAATACAATTGCGAAGGCGTCGATCATGGCATGTTGATGAGAAGCAAGAAAGGCCCGCGTCAACCCAAGGAGGAGTGCAGCAAGCACTGCACCGAGAGGATAGCGGCTGAGGTCTCGTGGAGGATGAGAATCTGATGTAGCGTGAGCATGGTGCAAAGAGACCATGGCGGTGACTGGGTTGAGCTCTTCTCCCGCGGTCGGGCGGCAGGAAGTGCGAGCGGAAGACAGGAAGCAAGTGAGTACTAGTGTAGATACAAACGCGTTGGTCTTACTTACAGACTCGCTGGGCTGCTGCACTGCGTGCTTGGTCTCACTCTTCGCCAGCGTAGCGACAGACTATACTTACAGGCTGGACGGCACGAACTCGAAGCTCTTGCGCACGGCCATGGGGCTCATCGTGAGCGGGGCCACGGCCGCTGCCGGCGGGTACATGCACATGTTGTAGCTGTCGTCGGCGGGCGGCAGCAGGCAGTCGATCCAGTCGAGCGGCTCCGTCTGCTCACCGCAGCCCAGCTCGTAGTTTCTGCCAGCCGCGTACGGCTCGGACGGCGGCGCCATGTTGAAGCCGTAGTAGCGCCGCGGCGGGTGCGTCTGCTGCGAGTGGCGCACGTCGTGCTGCTTGAGCATCAGGTCCGTGTCCGGTAGCGCCGGGAACGACAAGCGACATCGCGTGTCGGCGGCCAGCAGCATCTGCGAGCCGTCCACGGGCGCCGAGAACCCAGCGCCGTGCGGCCGCTTCCAGTAGGGCATGACCGCCGCGCGCGCGGCCGAGGCGCGGTACTTGGGCGGCGCGTGCGGGCTCAGCGACTTCTTGCGCGTGATCCGCCAGGCGAGCTCGGGCTGGTCGCGCAGGAAGAAGTCGTTGGAGAAGGTGCAGACGACGGCCTTGGACTTGGTCCACTTGCGGAAGCTGAAGTAGTTGAGCTGGCGCTGGAAGCTCGTGTACTTGCAGTGCTTGAAGTACTTGGGCAGCACGCGCGCCATCATCTCGTCCATGTCGTGGATCTCGAAGGCGCGGCCGTCGGGCGTCCAGCGCAGCACGGCGTCGCTCTCGTCCTGCAGCATGCGGCGCAGGCTCTTGAGGAACGGGGCCACCTCGCGCGGGGCGCCGGCGCCGGCATCGGCGGTCAGGATCGCGGTGCACTGCATCGGGGCGGGGACTGGGGCTGTCAGTAGTGGGGCGGAGTGCTTGCGCTCGAGGACGCCGATTCAAACCTGAGGGTTCCTCGCGCTCGGCCGCTCTGCCGCAGGGCTGTAGTGCTGGCTACACCGCCGCCGCGCTGGGGCGTTCTCGCGGTCGGTCCATCCCGAGCTGACTCGCTCCGCTCGTCACTGGATGGAGTTGCACGCGAATCTCATTGCCGCCGCCGGCTGTCTGGAGACCGCTTCAACTTGCCCCCGCCGCGCTGGACAGAAGAGCCCTTGCCGGCCGCTTGACCATCGGCCCTGATTCCGTCCGCGCCGGCCCCGGCCCGCAGAGAATCCACCGCGTGTGTCGCCGCTGCGTCCGGCGCGGCCTCGGATGGCGGCGCGCGCGCGGGTGCTACTATCCTCCGCGCCCGCCACATTCGTCCCCGTTCGCCGCGGCGCCAGCCGTTCGGCTAGTCGTCGGCCGAACGGCCGCGCGAGCACTGAAACACGGCGGCCGCGCGGCGCGCGGCAACGTCGACGCCCGCGCCGCTAAGAAGTGCCCGGCTTGCTGATCGCGCGCGCGGCAGCCATCACCGCGGCGCCCAGCTGCGCACGCGCCGCCAGACGCCAGCGCCATCGATTCGGACAATCGACGGTCTTGGTGTCAGCGGGAGCCTGTCCGAGTGACACCGTGCGACTCCGAACGCTTGGCGGCGCGAAAGCCGCCGTCGATTCTTGACCGCGGTCGCCTTCCGTCTACGAAGAGCCGGAGGCGCGGTGCCACTGCGATCACCGGAGGCGCGCGGGGCCCAGTCGATGGCCATTCAGTGCGGAAATCCGGGCCGGCGCTGACGGGCATCCGACGGTTGAAGGCAACTTCAACTTGACCATGCGGGTCAGACAGCGCGACACCGCGACCGCTCGGCCACCGCCGGCGTAGATGGCAAAGAGGAGCTTTATTGTACACAAGTTCACTGTTCACTACCTAGCACGGCGGTCCTATCTGCTACCTACGCCGCGGTGGAAGTCGCACTGGCCGGAACCGGCGCCGCTGGCGTCTTCACCACGTACACCCGTCGGGCCTGCTTGGGCCTCGCCTTCGTGGCGGCAGTCGCCGCACCTCGAGCCTTTGCGGTTGGCGCTTTCTCCACGACACGGTCCGACGCAGTGCGAGCAGACCGCTCGGAGCCTTGGCGCTTGCTCTGCTCCTGCTTGCGAGCACCACCCACAGCGTTCGAAGCCACCTTGCGGTCGATCGATTTGCGGGGAGAATTCGCTTTCGACGCTTTCGCATCGTTGCCTTGCTTCTCGTGCTTGAGCTGCTCTCGCTTCGTCTCGACTTTCACGTACTGAGACCGCTTCTTTGAGATCGGCGACTCCGCTGGAGCCTCCCCGGCGACCTGCTCCATCGGCTTGACACGGCGGGCGGCCAACGTCGTATTCACAGAGGACGCTTTGTTCACAGCACCCTGCTTGGTCTCTTTGTTCTTCGACCCAGATACTCGCGTTGACTGCTTTGGCTGCTTCGTCGCACCTTTCGTGGGTGTCGCCTTCCTGTCCCTATTCGTCTGTTTCGCATTGCGCGTGCTCCCACGCGGCTTGGAGGAATGTTGCGTGCCAACCTTCTTTGCCGCCAAGCCAAAGGTTTCTTGCACCTCCTCACCCTTACTCTGTGCAACTGCGCACACCTCCGCTGACGTGCTTGTCTTCTCAGACACCAGCGCAATTGCCTCCGCAGGCGTCACTCCTTGATGACGCTGCTTTTTTTCGGGTAGCACCACTCGCCTGTGGTCGGTCTCGAAGCTGGTGTCCTTGGAGCTGACTTCAATTCTTTCTTGCTTCCCAACACAACTATCTTTCATTTTCTGTGCGTTGTTACTGGCACCTGTTTCCCGTCGGTCATTCCGAGCTGAAGTGCCACGCTTGCTACGCTCAACAGACTTCCCATTGCTGGGCCTTGATCCTGTCGATCGCGAATCGCGTCTTGTTCCCGACACCTTTTCTGCAGGCTGCTTTGCCACCACACGCTTGACGCTATCATTTGCCGTTGAGGCACCAGTAGCCGTGTTGTCAGCCTTCTCAAGTGCTTTCTCTGAAGATGCGCTTGGCAATGACGTCTCACTACTGCTCGGGTCTTCTTTCGCAGTTAGCTCAACAGCATTCACAGCTACGAAATTTTCAGCAGTCTGATTCTCATGTGCATTGTCACCTTTTCCACTTGGCTTTGACTCGCGCCCTGTTTGCACATCACTCGTCTTGGTATTGTTTCGTGATTGCTCAAGTGCTGGTTTTGATCCTACAAAGGAAGCAGCGGTATCTCGGTCTTTGCCTGTATTGCGACCATTTTGCTGCCGTTTTCCCGGACCAGATGCATCTCCAGCGTTCACCATTCCACCAGTCTTGGGGTCAAATAACATCTTCGAGCGCTGCAACACTTGGACTTGCTGCGGAGGACTGGGACTGCTACTTGCCGATGAGTTTGACGACGATTCCGTATTGCTTGCAGCATCCTCTGCCACATGTGTATGCGGCTCGTCAACCTTTGGCCATGGGATCACCGTTCGCCGTGAAGCGTCTACAGGGGCATGGTGCGGTGACACCAGGTGGCTGCGCCAATTCATAGCACGAGCGAGGGCTGCCTCCGCTGTTAGTGGGGGTGAGGCCGGAGATGGAGATGGGGAAGCTGAAGCGGGAGATTGGATCACCGATCGGTTTGGCCGTGACTCGTGAGCACAAGAGTCCTCGGGGGCGTTCAGAGTAACAGGCGATGGCGAACGTCCGTCACGACGGCCCCATCGGCTACTACCCCAGTTCATGCGGTGAGGGCTATGGCTCAATACGCGATCGCTGTTGCCAGACACTACCATGTCGAATCGAGCATCGCTTCGGCTAAAGTGGGTGCTGCTGTCGTTCGGAACAGGCGAGACCGAGGCAGCGAGGAGGGCCGACTCGTCCGAACGTTGTTCTCGCCCATATCCATCGTCGTAGCGCGAGTAACGACCACGCGACCAGCGATCGTCTTCGTACCGATCGCCTTCATCGTCGCGAGAATAGCGGCCGCGCGACCAGCGGTCATCATCATCCCTTCCGTATCGCTCGCGCGGCCAATGGCCTTCTTGCATGGGGCGGCGCGCCTCTTCCTGCTCGCTAAAATGAGCCCACCTTCCCGTGGCTCTGCCGCGATGTTGCTCTGACTGCTGCGGGCCCATAGCCGGCGACCTGCCTCCAGCAGGAGCATGACCGTGGTGGTGCTGCATCTGCGCTTCTTCCACCGCTTCTTTTAAGTCCGGAAAGTCCCTTTCCTTCTGCATCTGTCGGCGAATATTGATCTGCATAATGTCGTGCTCGACGGCGTCGTCTCCCCAGCGACCGGAGCTCTGCACCGCCACCTTGGGAGGAGCAGGGACGCTGGTAGTATGGAGGTGCTCAGCCACACTCTCGGGCGCCCAAGCCTTTTCGGGCGGCGCGGCGGGCGCCACCGCGTCGGCGGGGGCTGGCGCGTGCTCGGGCTGCTCCGTCTTGGACGCCTTCTCGGCGGCCTCGGCCCAGTTGGAGCCCGCGGGCACGAGACTCACGCGCACGTCGTGCACTTGGCTCTCGCGCTTCAGACTAGGCGTGTTGAGCGGCGCGGGCGGCGCGACGGCGGCGCGGCCCAGCACGAGCATGCGGCCGTTGGTGCGCGGCAGCGGGCCGGCCGCATGGTCCGGCAGAGGCTTGGACCGCAGCGGCGCCTTGAAGACGGCGCTGAGGTTGCGACTGGAGAACTTGGCCTTGGGCTTGGCGCTGGTCGTCGTGCTCATAAGAAGTGGCGGGGCGGGCGGCGGATCTCGAGCTGGTCGCTTGAGCCTCGCGTAGTGCTTTCGGTTATGGAGCGAGTTCAACATGCTAAAGGGAGAAAATCACGGGGCATCGACGATGGCAGGTTTTCGAAGAACCCGGCGACCAATGGGAGGAGCGGAATGAACATTCCGGCTGTTTCATTGGTTGCAAAACGGAAGCGAGACATCGAGTGTGAGAGGGAGTCTCGTGTCTCTGTCGTTTCGAGTGCAACCGAAGTGTCTCGTGGTAGCGCAACAGCCTCGCGGTTTTCTTTTTTAGGAAGACGTCGCGCGCAGTGTTGGCGGCCGGCCGTAGCCGCTGCTGTCTCAAGGCCATATCGGCCGAGCCCCATGCGATCGCTTCCATTCTGGACACGAGAACTAGAAGCGGAAATGAGATCCAGGCCACGAAGTACTTCTCGCTAAGCAATGCGTACTCGAGTGCCAAGACAACTATCCGCTGGAGCTGAAGGAGAATCAATGCAGCATTATAGTGCTAGTGTTGAGCACGTGCCTAGAGTGCGCATTTGCAAAGCATCAACCGAAAGAGGCGAGAACGATAAACTTGCCGTTTGCTGTGACCATTGGTCGCTGACCAAGGGTATTGCTGAGCTGCTAAGGCACGAAGCCTGTGAAGTGCGTTTGGTCGCGAGCTCAAAAGTACAGTCAAGAGTGCAACTACATGTATTCTTGGGCGTTGTAAGCAGTATTCCTGTCAGCACACCTTCGTGGTCTTCTGTCTTGGCCCAGAATTTAATGTCTTGCACGCTCAGGGCAGCAACCGACTTCAGACAGACGGACTGATCCACTTTAACTTGGAGTGATGGTCGCACAAACTTGATGCCAGCCAACTGCATGCCGCTCTTGAAGCGATAATTGAAGAGGTTCGTTGGCCAATCTGCTGTTGGCCTTGGCTCGCTCCCACGGAGACTATCCCTTGCCGTCCGTACGGCAGCGTTTTTGGCCTTAGTTCAGCGGGAAGTTGGCTGAAATCTAAGAGTCTGCTACTCTACTCGCCTGGTGCTAAGGGCCTTTGCCTAGTCGCTACCGGCCGCTCACAGTAATAATGCTGTGCGAATCAAACAAGGAATCCCAATCTCGTAAGGAATCTTAATTTCGTAATGCGGAGCAAGCACGCCATAGCTCGCTTTGTGTTTATCATCATCGTACATTCGCTTATCGCGCGGTGACAATGCACAAGCTTATGCTTGCTAACTCATCACCACCACCATGTTGCCAGCCCGAGCATGTTCAAAAATTGAATGTATTTGTCTCGATATGCAGAAGTCGGCACAAGAGACAAACTTGGCTGTTGCAAACTTATCTAATACCAAAGCGATGCCAATCCATACACCACTCGCTCCATCTCGTCCTGGCCTTCGAGGAAGCACGTTCGAGGGACCCTCTCTCGAGGCAGAACACAGCGGGAGCAGCACAAACGCCGCTCAGCAGATGAGCTGTACCTGGTTATAACTCGAAGCGCTAGTCTTGAGCAGTCGTCGAGACTCCTCGTCCCCCTCGGCATCATCCATTTCGTTCAGCGCCTCATCCGTCACGTCCATGCTGAATCGCTTCTGCCACTGCGAGCCGTAAATCCGCTGCAGGTCAGCCAGCGGTAAAAGCCCGTGGGGCACCTGGAAGCACAGCGGTATCCAGCTGTGCTCAAAGTGGAAGAACACCAGAGCCGAAATGATTAGTCCCAGCACAACGTCCACCGTGTAGTGCTTGCGTCCTGCGATGCACAGCGCCGCCAGGACCGTCAGGTACGCCATGCCGCACGCCCAGCGAATCTTTGAGGCCCTGCGGCCAGCGAAGTTGCGGTCCAGCGTCCGCAAATACAACAACACGGCCGAGTTCGTGTACGCCATGTGCCCCGAGAAGATGAGGTCGCCACACGAGTTGTAGTTGCCGTAGATGGGCCCGACGCGCGTGATGATGTCGATCCACGTCTTCGGCGGGAAGTAGTCGGGGCTTCCGGCGCGGCAGTGAGGCGCGGGGCCGGGCAGCGACGTCACCGACACCGTGAGCATGCGCAGGAAGTAGCAGATCGTGGCGAGGCGGAAGAAGGACGACACGATGCGGCACCGGTTCGGGCGCGTCATGAAGACGGTCTGCAGCAGGAACATGACGGGCACGCCCGCCGTCAGGATGTCGCTCACAGGACGCCACTTGGAGTGAAGTCCCTGCTCCGGGATGAGCATGAAGCCGAGGTCCTTGAGCGGCGTGGTGGCGGGCACGTGCAGATAGAAGGCGATGTTGACGGAGAAGACCATGACGAGCGACATGGCCACGAAGATCTCGGCGTGGTCCATCATGCCGCGCAGGTGCGCGTCCACGCGCGAGCGCACGAGGCGCCGCACGTAGAAGAAGGTGCCGGCGAAGAGCAGCCACACGCCTCCCCACGTGGCGCGCGAGCGGTGCTGGTCGGGCTCGACGATGAACTTGAAGAACGTGACCCAGACCATAACGCCGAGCCCCACGTCGGCCACCATGTAGAGCGCGAACAGCACGAAGCCCGCCACCTCGCGGTAGTCCACGGAGTCGCACCAGTGGCCGGGGCTGCGGCCCCCTCCGACGGTCACGGGGCTGCCGTTGATCTCGGGCCAGGACGCGGCGCTCTTCTCGTCCAGTGGGCCCCAGGAGCCCACGGGGCCCGACATCTTCCGCTTCGTGCGGAACGGGTTTGACTGCGCGAACGGCAGGTACGACGCCATCGTGGCGGCCGGCGGGGAGCTGCGGGGCGAGAATAGACCGGCGGCGCGGCCGTTAATGCTGGAATGGCTGCCTCGGTGGGTACCGTCCAGCGCGCGCGCCGCGATTGGCCGAAAGGCGCCGCGGTGTTTACGGCACTCGAAGGCCAATGGATAAAAACGAAATGGATACATCCGTTACAGGAGCCACTTTTAGCCAGTGATCTCGCTGTTAGTCATCGCATGGCTAAATCGGGGCAGCGCAACAGCTTCTGCTTCCGCTGCTGGCCGCGCGTGCGGCGAAGATCACCGCCGCCTGGGCGGAAGTGGAGCGTGAGCGGTCGATGCGAGTGATGACTGCATAGTTTGTCACAACCGGCCGCGGCTTCCCGCCACTCCCAGTCGACGATAGCCGTGCGTGCTGCACTGGTGGTGTTGCAGCAGTCTCGAGCCTGCAACAACAGCAGTGATCGTATCGCTTGCCATGTGTGCAGAATGGATTTGTCGATGCAAAGAGCGAGTCACGACCGAACGCCCGAGTGGTCCAGAGGGGCACCGCCGTCGTGGTTAGCGGTCAGCTATGTTGAGCTGCCATACAAACGTAATGTTTCAGATGCTGAAGCCGATCCGCCCGTTTGACTGTCGTCGTGGAAATTGGATATCCATCGAGCCTTGGGCTGGTGATTTGGACTGCGAAGTCGGTAAACTCCTTCGTCCTGTACTCGGAGGGCATGTCGTGCGACACGAGTCGTGTCCAAAGCCACCAAAGCCCGTCACTTCGAGAATTCAAGTACTCGATGCACGCGCGGCTCGCTTGGCACGCTTCGGTTGTAAAATTTGATCTCGCCACACAAAGCTCGATAACACTTCCAGAACCGCGCTGATAAGAGCTACCCGGTCAAACGTCACAATGAGGGGTATGCTGCTATAGCAAAAGGAGTGTCCGGGTTAACAGACTTTGTCAACATCACCACCGATCTAAGTTGTCGTTGTGTGCCCCACGTAATTTACCCGACTAATTCCGAGTGCATCGCTCGATGTGAGGCAGCGCACAAAGCGCTGATCCCTCCTGCAAGCCCGTCAGCCATGGCCCTGTCAGTGCGCGCCAAGAACCTCATCCTGGGCGGCAGCCTAGCAACCTTCGCGTCCTCCGTCTTCGGCTACACCTTCTACCAGATGAGCCGGGTACGTCCGCTTGGTACTGCGTCTAGTTCTCCCTCTCTCCGTCTCTGACTCTGCTTGGCTGTTATGCTTTCGGTGGGGGCTGCGCTGACAACTGCAGGACGACTTCAAGGATCTGGACACGGTCAAGGTGAACGTGCACCAAAGCGGCATCAAGCCCTCCACGATGGGCAAGCACGACGAGTAAGAAGCGACGAGTCCCAGCAAGCAACGCTTTAGCGTTGGCAACTGCCAAAAGCATTTACCTCCTAGGCAGATTTTCAACATGCGTCAGATTAAACCCCAAAGCTTTAAATGAGTCTGCAGGGCAGAAAGAGAGCAATGTGTGTACGACTTGATGCCGCAGGTTGTCTGTCATTATTCGTGCAACAAAAGTTACTATGCAGAGGCCAAAGCCAAATCTAAATGCTCGTAAACTCTACGTCATTGTGGCTCCCGCGTGAGCCATGTATATGAAGGCAAAAGTTTACCGGAAGGCAGCAGTCCGCTGTGCGAGTACCTGAGCAAAGTCACAGGACACAGAGAAAAGTTACTCCTCGATAATAGGTCGTTCTACAGCCACCAAGACAGCGTACCTTGGCCATCAGACGCTGCGACTTGGTGGACGTCTTGCTTTTCAGCTTGCGGAGGTTTTCCGAGGTGCGGTCTGCCTGCTCCAGCTCGCGCCGAGCCTCCTCCAGCACGCGCACCTTGGACGTGGCGGACACCTTCTTGCCCTTCTGGCGCAGCTTCCTCCGGGCCTTCTTGGACGCGGCCTCAGACGCGTTGCCCTTGGGCGCCGAGCGCTTGCTGGACTTGCTCGCGTCCTCCTTCGCGGCGGCGCAGTTCTGCAGGAAGAGCTTGGTCACGCGGGCCGCCATTGCTGTCTATTGCTTGCTGTGTCGAGATTGGCTGCCAGTCGTCCGGATGCGTTATGGTAGGTTCCGCAAACCTATCCTACGGCATCCTCAACTGAAGTCACAGCTCTATGATGCAGGTACTGACTGATTTCCTACTCACCATCAGAAGCTGCAAATGCCTGCAAGGACTAACTAGATAAAGGATGAACACGCTACGACAGAGTACACTTGGTGACTCACAGAGTAAAGCCTGCCGTGGAACACCAATTGGATTAGAATTTCGCCTTTATTCTCCATCGTCTTAGAAACAAGTACGGCGCGAGCGGGTAGCCCGAGCTGCTTTCCTTCCTTCGTCGACAACAAAAACCATGCCCAACTGTGTCACCGAGCTGTCAAGCTAGTGAACGCTTACAGGCGGCCACCAGCGCCAGCCATCGACTCCACCAGCTGGTCCTCCTCGCGAGCGACCTTGGCGCCCTTCTCCTCGGCACCGCCCTCGTGGAGCTCCATCAGACGCACCAGGTCGAACTTGGGCTTCTTAAGGATCTTGCACTTGCGGATGTACACGTTCTGGAGCGGGTAGATGCCCTGGGTGGCCTTCTCGATCTCCTTGCCGATGATCTCTGGCACGAACTTCAGGAACAGGTCCTTGATGTCGCACTTGGAGGCCTCCTCCGTCATGATCGACGTCATCTTCTTGCGGATGGCGCGGATCTGGGCCGTCTTGGCGTAGGTGGTCTTCTTGATCTGGTTCGGGCGCTTCTTGGTGAAGGCGATGCAGAAGAGACGCACCAGGTAGCCGTCCGTGGTCTTGACGTCCACGAAGGCCTCGATCAGGGTCTGCCACTTGCGGATCAGCGAGCACAGCTTGTCGCGGGTGAAGTCCATGCCGTGGAAGCCGGTGATGATCTGGTTGCCCTGGATCTCCTCGGCGCAGAGGCGGATCTTGCGGAACGCCTGGTCCTCGTCCTTGTTCAGGTCAGCAAGGCAGACCTCAAACACACGGCCGCGAAGGCCCTCCGACGCGATCTTGGTGCCGGCGGTGCGGTTCACCAGGGTCTTGCCGCAGTTGCGCTCCGAGAAGATGGCCGGAGCCTTGACATCGTACCAGTCCTTGCGGGTGAACGGGTCAACGCTGCGGAGGGCAAACACCAACCGGGTTAGGATCCTGACTGCTGCGCGGTTGGCGGGGAGGCAGGACGACGCTCAACGTACACTTTCTTCTTGCCGCCCTTCTTGCCCTTAGTCAGACGTTTGTTCTTTCCTATTGGTACAAGACGCGATCATGAGTTAGCACGCGTTCAGTCCGTCCGATTGCGTCTGCTAGCCGCTGCGTCCGGTGGCTCCCGTCGCCTCCGTCCCCCGGCGGCTGGTCCCGCCCTACGACGCTCTGTCTGTTTGGTAGAAGGCGCTTTTCAACGCGTTTCTTCTGTGCGTTCCTGTGGCTGGCTGCTGCTACTGGCTTTGCCTGCTCTGTTCGCCGTCGACGGGGGTGGGAGAGCGACCGGACGCGCTGCGGCGGGTTAAGCTACGGGCTCGCAGGCACTCACCGACAGCCATGGTTGTCTTTAGTTTTTTCTTAAAGGCGAAATGGAGCTGTCCAGGTTCGCAGGCCGCACTTTGGGCGGCGCTCGGGGCGAATGGCTGGTGCTGCGCCCGCGGGCCATCGGATGCGCGGTTCGGCGAACCGGTCCGAGCGCGCCTAGCCCTAACCAGTCGCGGTGCCGGTACACTGTACCAACTGGCGCTGCACTTCAATAGAGCGCCGTGACTCATATACAGGCCCCTCGGCATGCCCGACGCGAGTGCGCACGCCTTGGTGACCTCCGCCCCATAGCTCGCACCTCTCGCTGCATGGCGGCGCTCGACCAGGCGCTGGTCGCGGCGCACGCGCAGCTGCAGCAGGCGCACGAGGAGCTGGCGCGGCCGCGCGCGCGCAGCTTCCAGGACGCCTTCCTCGAGGCGCTGCGCCGGCCGTTCGAGGCCGCGGCGGCCGGCGGCTGGCGCCGCGACGAGCTGCGCGACTTCCTGGCGCGCTACTTCCCGCAGTACGCGCAGCAGCCGGCGGCCTTCTCGGCGCTGTGCGCGGCGCTGGACAAGACGGCGGGCGGCGACGCGCACGAGCTGCGCGTGAGCTTCGACAGCCTCAAGCGCGTGCTGCTGCGCCAGTACGGCAGCACGAGGCTCGTGGCCAAGGACCCGTTCCCGCTCGAGCCCTGCGCGCAGCCCAAGCCGGAACGTCGCCCCAGCGTCGCCACCTTCGCCCCCGGGGCCTCCAGCGCCAGCGACAACAGCTCGGACGACGCCGCGCCCACCCCCGTGCTGCGCGAGTTCCAGGCAGAAGTCATGAAGAAGTCCAAGAGCTGGCTCGGACGCTGGCGCGCGCGCCATCTGCTGCTGCGCTGGGGGGCGCTGGAGATGCACAAGCGCAGCTTGACGTCGAGATCTTTTCGCCATGTGCACTCGGCAGGTTCAGGCTCTGGCGCAACGGCTAGTGCTGCTAGTAGTCGCGGCGGCGATAGCTCCAGCTCTGCTTCGTCTGCGGCGACCACAGCAGCGGGGGCAGCTGCCAACACGAAAACGTACGACCTGCAAGACCTCGTGTCGCTGAAGCTGGAGCACGTGAGTAGTGGAGAATCGGCTTCAGCTCGGAAGGCGGTGCTGACGCTGAAGTTTCAGACGATGCTCACGCCGTCGTCCAACAGCCAGAGTAACCCCAGTACAAGTGCTAGCCAAGACATCAAAACACTGATTCTTGGCGGCGGGGAGGCATCAGACACGCTTGTTTCGATCCGGGACCATGTCGCTACATTTGCACTTTACCTGGAACTGTCGCGGCGAGACCGCCTTCCTTCAATGAACAAGCTTCGGCGATACATTGCGGCTGGTGCGATGGTAAATGTACGTGTCCGCATTCCTCGCATCTCGTCGTCCAAGGAATCAAAGGACGGGTCGAAAAAACGAAGTCAAGTTAAGCAGCCCCCGCGAGGAATGGTAACAGCGTTGCAACTGGCCTTCCTTCAAGATCCGCGTGTACCCAGCTTCGAGAGTACAATTGCGCTGCTGCTGAGTGCTGGTGCAGACCCGCGCAGTCTCCTTTATTGGGACTACGCGACGCAGGTGGTTTTTACTCCTCCTGGCACTGAAAAAAAGGAGAAAAGTGAGGAGCACCACCAAAGACGCCGATTACGGAAAAGATTGCTTCTCCTTGACAAGGTTGAAAGTGACAGTGATGAAAGTGCTGCCTTTCCCTGTTGTGAAGTTCAGGCGGACGATAGTGCTCGATGGAACTTGTTGATGTACTTTTGCTGGCTCGGCGACATTGAAGGTGTGAAGCAGCTACTCGTTGTGACGGGAGCTGCTAATTCTTCTGGCAGCCAAGGAAGGTCGTCTAGCCGGCAACTGGTGACCTGTTTGGATCACGTCAATGCGGTAGGCGATACGGCACTTCATATAGCTATCAAGGCGGGCAAAGAGCCTGTGGCACTGCTACTCGTCGAAGCAGCACTCTCAATAAATGCTCAAGCGGTCCATCAATGCGATGCGCGTGGTGAGCCTGTGGTGCATTTAGCATTGGTTGCTCGTCAATGGCACGTTGTGGATGCCTTGGTAGCGGGTAGTGCTGTGGATCCTCGATCGTACGATGGCCTAGGAAATACTGCACTGCATCTTGCAATTCAACTTCGAGCGCCCGTGGCCCTTATCGCGCGGCTTATTCAAGTATACCGCCACTCTCCACCGACTGGAGGTCTTGATGGAAGAGCTGGTCGTCGTGGGAGTAACGACACCCCGTTGTCCTTGGCACTTAAAAGTGGCCAGCAAGAAGTTGTGGCTTTGTTGCTAGCTTCTGGTGCCTCTCCATCTGGCTCTGGTTGCAAATGGAGTCACGCATTTGTCGACAAGCGGGAAACTCGGACTGAAGAGGATGTAGACGGCAAAGAGATTATTAGCGATGATGACAGCGCCCTCCATGTTGCCATCAAGTCAGGGATGGAGCTTGCAGCAGCAGCTTTGATTGCCCACAAAGCTGATATTTATGCGGTTGATGCTCGTGGGGCCTCATCGCTGGCCCTTGCAGTCCGTCACGGCTTGTACGCCCTAGCAGCAGCTCTCGTTGACCAGCACCAAAAAAAACAAAAGCAGGCAGCAAGTAAGCACTGGTGGGTCGACGGCGATACAGGTAGACCAGTGGTAATGCTGGCATTCCAAGCTGGACAACTAGAACTAGCAGCTCTTTTGCTGGATTGCATGAGTCAAGACAAGGACCATCACCGCCAGCTGTATTCCTCCCGACTTCTCCCCCTGCTCGTACAGATAAGCTCTTGGTTGGGAGCTAGCTCCGGAGTTAGCGCAAGTGTCAGTGCTGGGTCAAACAAATCAAGCTTTTCGCGGCGGAATTCTGGAGGAAATAGCGATACAGGGGATAGAAAATCTGGTGAAAAAAAGAAGGCTCGGTCGGCGAGTTCGAACTCAATTCCATCGACGTGGATGCGCGATCGCGCAAAGTCCCGAAGTGATGGAGATTGGAAGCAACTGAAAGGGGGAGTGGCTCGCCAATGTGACAGCGAAGTGACCACCACAGGATTGTCTTCGATGCATGAGGATCACGCAAAAAGCAAAGAAGACCGAGATGCTTGTGTATTTATGCTTCGAGGTATCCAAGGTCTCGTGGTGCGATTCCTTCAACTGAATGCCAATGCCTCAGTGACTGAGGTTATTGGTGGTGGCACGGTGCCTTCCTCTGTATCTCTATCGACTCTGCCTTTGGTAGTTCATCTACCGACGACAGCGACCCCCACGAAGTCGACACCACCTAAAGTGTTTAAAGACGATGAGCTGACGGCAGGCTCACCACTGCATGTGGCAGCTTCGGGAGGACCATCAGCCTCGAATTTGCTTCGAATACTTTTAGCTTTTCTGTTGAATGGAGATGCTACTGTGGCAGCGCGAATACTCGTACGTCCAATGGGTTCTCGTGCAGAAACACCGTTGCACGCCGCACTAGCGGTAGGTGCAGCTGAAAATGCATTGCTGCTGCTGTATTGCTCGCGCGAGCTCCACGTTCGGAGTCCTGCGGTTAGCTCGATATGTGCCCAACTTCTAGAATCAACCAATTTATTGGGTGATTCGGCGCTTCATCTAGCTAGCGCATGGCCCCACAGTGCTGCTATGAGACTTGTTGTGGAATTGCTTCTTCAAGAACAAGTTGACGCTGGAACTTGGAACAACGCAGGGCTCGCACCTCTGCACATCGCTCTGCGCGAAGAATGTGATGATACCTTCATCGAACTGTTCCTGCGATATGGTCAAGATCTAAATCTCTGGACCGAAGGCAATTCCTACGAAGACGAAGAAGGAACAGGTGAATCCAACGAGTTTTTTTCGCATAGTGGTGGAAGACCGAGTGTAATTACGCTGGTAGCCTCTTGCCCGCAGAATCCCTTGATGTTGGCTCTAGAGTCGGAAAACGCTGCAGCGTTTCGTGCGTTGGTGCGTGGTGGGGCAAGAACAAGAGCACTGATGCCACGTGCGCGAGTTGGGCTTTTGCAGCTTGCAGTACACTTTAGTGTGCGCGACCCTGAGTTGCTTGCATGTATGCTGGATGATCCTGAACTTGAGCATTCAGCCCAGTCAGATGTGGCGGATCAGTGGGGTGTTAGCCCTCATGATGCTCGGGCGAGGTTAATGGATATTTGGAGGAAAGAGCGGAGTGGAGCTGGCTTCGAAGATACAGCTGGAGGACTTCGATCAGGTGACCTCGACAAGGATGCCGAGCATTTGCTAAGAAGCGATTTTCAGAGGCAGCAGCAACGTCCACCTCCACTACACCCGACTGTGGCTACTGTAGATCGGCAACAATACTCGTCGTTGTCCACTGCATACCCATCTACCGACACCTCTAGACAACAAACAGAAACTCGAGTCCCGCCAACGCTTCGGATAAGTGTGCCGCGTCCACCTCAAGAGTCAGTGCCGTTGGAGACAGCTCAGTATCTTCGAGCTCTTCCACGTCCACCAACATTGTCGCCATCTACGCTTGAATATCTCCGAGAAGAAGAGAGGGCGACCTTGACTCTTGTTGCACAAGAGGCAAGGAGTGAGGCGCAAGATTGGCTGGCAAAACGGATTGGTCAGAAAAAGCTGCTCTCAGATGCCCATGCCCAGCTACAAAGCGTTAAGAAGCATCGGCGCACTGCTAGCGGTAGCAGCGTAAATAGCAACAGAGAAGATCTAGATGCCTCTGGTTCTGAAGCTGGTGCCGGCGTCCTGAGTGATCAGCAGCTGCTGGAAGAGCTAAAAGCTTCTGCGGCGAAGAAGTTCATTGATAAGCATGTTGCAGAAGCTGTCGCTGAGGCGCGACTGGCCATTGAGCGGGAAAAGCAAACAATATTTCAGGAAACAGGGCTGTACCCCGGCATGACTTCAGCGTCAAAGAAGAGCAAGAAGAAGGGCGACGGAAAGCACCGCTCACTACTCGTTCGTGCAGCAAGCTCAACTACTGGGTCAATGCTGTTACCCGCATCATCCGCATCAGTGACGTCGGTATCCAGTGAAGAAAGTAATCCGACCCAGCCGAGTGATGACAGCTACGGGAGTGCAAGTTTCTGGTGGTCTGAGCGAGGCACTACATTTTTGAGCGATGACACCAGCCTAAGTTGGCTGTCAAGTAGTAACCCTCGAGGGGGGACTATGCTAAGCGACCCCGCATCTGGTAGCGTCTCGTCGTGGGCCTCCAACGGACGAGGCACAATGCTTGACGGAAGCTACGATCGACGGCTATCGTTCGCTTCACGAAGCTTTCTCGAGAGTGATGACACCGACAGACACGGCAAAGCCTCACGAGATGAAAGACCAGAGCACGCGATGGACAGCTTTGTCGATTCCGAGCGTGTACCAGTCCAAGATGGCCAGCCAGACACGAAGTATTCCAACCCGTTGGACCGCCCGTCCTTCTCTCAAGTGATTTCCGAGCGAAATACAACGACGTAAGGCAGTCAGTCATCAATACAATTTTGAGCGAAAACCGCAAAGACACAGGAACAAGAAGCACACAGGCTGCTGATGCACTGTTATCGATTCAAAGGTACCTCGACGCAAACGGAATTTCATCTAACGATCCAGCTATCTTCAGTAGGTCTGTACTGACGCGCGTTGGTACATGCACTATGTTCAACTTCCTTATGACTCTCTCGCAGCCTGTTGCGCCTGAATGATCTGCTGGATAAATTCATCCGAGAGAACGATTTTGTCCTGCGCGCTGTTTTGAAGTTGCTGCAGGTACTGGACTGCATCGGCCGAGCTAGCGGTTGCTCCGTAATTTTCAAAACGCTCGTGCTCTTCCAGCTCTGCGCGGACATGCATAAGTAGGCGGTTTAGATACCTCCGGTGCGCCACGGAAGCTCGATTCAGCACTAGACTCAGCTTGGAGGGCTCTGGTGTATCGGTCGGGGCGGGCACGTCCAACGACGAAACAGGGGCTGGTACAGGGGGCGGGGTACTGGGAAAAGGTGGCGCTGTCCCCTCCGGCGTCGCTGGCGGTTCAGGAGCTTCTACTTCAACTCGGAGCTCGGCTGCACTAGTGTTGTCCTGCTGCTTGAAGCTGTCGTCCATGCCGTCCTGAATCTGCTGTTGCTGCTGTAGCTGATGCTCATGCAGCTTGGAGCCCGACATCGTCAGGAACACTTGGTGTGGGCGTGCGAACACGCCGTGCTTGGGCTTGCAGCGGAAGTAGTAGCGTCCCTTGACACTGCCATCATTCTTGCCGTAGGCTTCGTCCAGCTCGATGCCCACCCACACTCCTTTCACGCCGGTAATTTCGCCCAGAAAGCGCACAAACCCGAACAGCTCTTTGTCCGGTATACACACACGATCCCCGACGTCCAAGTTGAAGCCAGCCAGCGCCTGCACCTGCTGCGCAGGCCCCACGTTGTCGTCCACACTGGCATTAGACGCCGAGCCCGCGCCCTTGGTGGATTCGCCCACGTCCGACGACACGAGAGCCTCCAGCCGCTTCTGGATCTTGTAGTCCACCATGCTCATGACGACCAGCGCGCGCTTGGGGAAGAGCGTGTGGAAGGCCAGGAACAGCTCATGCGCCTGCGCGCGGCACGAGGAGCTGGCGTCGTACAGCGCGTGCTGCAGCCCCTTTTCCAGCTGCTGCACGTCGCTCTTGTCCATGACGGGGCTCCAGGCGACCAGAGCGCGCCGCAGACACGAGATGCAGCACAGGCGGATGAGCTTGTTCTTGCTGTCCAGCAGGATGTCCACGAACAGCCGCAGCGTGGCGCCCTTCACCACGGTCTGCGTGACCACAGCCTCCAGGCACTCGCCGCAGTACGTGCCGCACACCTTGTTGCCGCTGCCGCGCACCTCCACCAGCACGGGCAGCACGTCGCGTAGGAACGGCGCCATAGCGTCGCGCGTCACGCGCGAGATGGTGGCCAGCAGCGCGCACACCTCCTTGACGATCTGCGAGCGCAGGTCCTGCACCATGCCCTTGAGCGGCCGCAGCGTCTTCCACACGTCCGTGCTCAGGCTGGCGGCCACGGAGCCGGGCGGCGCGCGCTCCAGCTGCTCGAACGCGCGCTGCATCTCGCCCAGCGCCGCCATGCGCTCCTGCCAGTTCTCGCCGTTGCGCGCCACGCGGTCCATCTCGCGCGCCAGCGCCGGCAGCAGCGCCTCCTTGCTCATCGCCGCGAGTCTCGCTCGAGCCACCAGCTACAAGCAGGGAGATGGTGTATCCAAGTGAGTCTGGTCTGAAGTAACCCGTGCAGAAATAATACTAGGATATTTGCTTTAGGATTTTTGGCGTTTGCTGCTTTGGCTGTGGGTGTTTGCATAGCTGCTTCGTTGGTGTCATCCAAGACTGGGATAGCTTTCGCGTAACAAAAGCAAGCTCGGAAGTACATAGAGGCAGGATAAGATTTTCATAGGACCGCTGCAAAACGCAGAATGTGTAGATCCAAACAAGTGTGCTCTTGAATTAGTCGTAGACGACACAACTCCACCATCGAAACACGTATCCATCAACATGCTATCGAAAAAATACACCTTGCCAGCGACTGCAACACAAGTTATTTTTGGCTGATAGGACAGTTCTTCGTGACCGGAAGAAAGCACTATCGATGACATCAAAAGCTATCAGGCAAATGTATTGACCAGCGGAGTCATTAGGTCTAAGAAAGAAAGCACCTCAGCTATTGACTTCAAAACATAAAATTGGGGTTGTCCGATAGATTTTCGTTAAATTGACCGGTGTCGTGAAAAAAAAAAGCTTTGACGATTCTTAAGCTTGTCATCCGGTAAAGTATCGTGGTGAAGGCGGGTGCAGCTCGCGACAAATCATTTCAAGCACAAGAGAACTTTGTTTTCTTATAAACGGCAACCGACAAAGCGAGAGATGGAAGTCGACCGTGGTCATCTTGCATCAGTTACCGGCTTCATTTGGGCTGGTCCCTTGACACCTTCGGTGTACTGCTACAATCGTTTTGACCCTTCTCCCAAGGGTAGATTTTACTGGGGTCAAGCCGTGGTCAATCTTCACTTCAGTGTCAATTCGCACTGCTTATAGGGCCGTTGGGAGTTGTTAGCTTATTCGTTTGGAAATGCAGTGGTGTTTTGAGTAGAATAACAAGCAGGACATTCTTGCTTCGGTAAGTTTTTTGCGTTTAAACTCATTCAGTAAAGTGGCAAAACCTGATTTAGGCTGATTTAAGCCGTGCATAAATGGTATTAGGAAATGCTTTTAAAGGTTTTGATGTTGGTAATCGCTCGCCTCCATCCAACCGGATATCGCCTAGTGCGAAACCTGCGCTAGACCCGGGAGTACTGCTACAACAGCTAAATGGGCAGCGTCTCAGGATTAATTGAGAAATGCTTGCAGCCTACAACAAACTCGAAAAAACATGCTATTCTAATTTAAAAAAAATACACCATGAAATCCTGCTCGGTGAGTACCCTAGTGCTGTGTAGCTGTGAATGCAAGTCCCTGTTGTTTGTAGATAGGACCTGTTCCAGGTGAGCATCTACTAGCTAGCTGTCTACTAGCTAAGTGTGAACTGCTAACTTGTTTGTTTATAGAACCTAGTAGTCTTTCATTTAGAAAAAGGAAAACACACTGCAAAGCAAGCTAGCATCGCTTGGGTTACAGCAAACTGCAGAGCATCATTAGGTTCTGTCAATCTATTTAAGTATATTAAAAACTACACTGCATTCACACAAAACGCATCTAAGAAACGATAAAAAATGAGTATACTATTTGCAGAGAATATGAGGCCTTGGCCCCAGCCTAAACAGTGTTAATGGCAACTTGATGATACATGTCGATAGGCACAGCCCTGCTGTCGCCAAGAATGCTGCCAATAGTTCGTCGTTATTAGATTAAGCTGGACTACAGCGTCCTGCTAAAAAACGAATGCTTGCGTACTGTGCGCTAGGTGAGGTGCTTGCTGTGGGGCACTCGGGCAACACGGTGCACGGTTATGCTCAAGATGCCAATGTGCAGTCCTGACTGCTCTGCGCCTGCGAGGTCGTGGCGCTCTTTCACAACAGCAGCCCGTCAGGACCACGGTCGATGGGCTTTTACGTGCTTGACGCTGTTCACGCCAATACTGTACCTTCGCTCCGGCAACCGAAGCACAACCACGGCAACGAATACGACCAGCATTCAGATCCAGGCGTTCATATTGCACGACGAGGGCAGACGACTGCTGTTGCAGCAGCGAAACACAACCGTAGCTCCGCGGAGCAGACAGCAGTATACCTGCATCCCAAGCTTTGCTGTCGCCGCGGTATCTCCGGGCTTCCGTTTTCGTCAGCGCGCATAGATTGTTAACTCCGCCGGGCTTTCTGCTTCTGTTTTCTTTGCTTGACCGGGTTTGCTTCGTCTCGTTGCCGCGGTCCGCGGCACCGCGATGACGCAAAAGAGGACTGCGATCCAAAGACAGGGGCGCTGCTTGGGATCGGCGTGAATCAAGCAGCCTCGTACGTGGCGCGGGCAGCTCGTATCTATCGAAAAAGATACCTTCCGGAGCAATGCCCGAGTGCGATCCCCGGGGCGCGAAAGAGATTAAGAATCAAGCGGCTCGCTCCGTACAGTCGCGCTTGTACGTTGCGGTGGTGGCGGCGGCGGCTTCGCGCGGTGTCGGCGCGGATTAAAAGGAGTGCGTCGCTGTTGGGCACTGGACAATTAATGATAACGTTCGTGGCAGGACTGTCTCTGACGGAGGGCATCTCCGTCTGCTTCACTTTCGGCCCTCGCGTGCAGCGCTTGTCGAGACGCTCGCGGAGCTCTGGGCGGCCTGCATTTGGCAGCAGCTCGGCACGGTATGGTCCGTGGTGGAGCGCAGCTCAAAGCCTCCGAGTCGGAGGCGCGAAGACGCGCTGGCTGCCAGAGAGGGAAACAGAAAGCGTTGGGCCAACGGCTCCGTGTGTTTGACCCACGCTTACGGCCCGAGCGCCCAAGCGGAGGGAGCTGCCGGCCCGCTGGCTGGCGTGCGACACGGATTGGACACCGCGCGGTCCAGCCCGAGGCGGCGTCGACGCTCGAGAGGTCCACCGCACCTGAGCTCGGCAGCGTGACGCCAACAGACCGCTCTGCACAGCCCTGGGCCGAGGCTGTCACGCCTCGTGCATAATCTCCAGCTGGAGCGGCAACACAGGCAGCAGCGGGCCGCAGTCAGCGGCGACCGCGCCGGTGCTAGTTAGCAATGGGTCGCGTGATTTGACGCCCTATCCCGCTTCAGTCCGCGTTGGAAGTTGACTCACCTGCAGGCTGCGCTTCGGGGCGTCGGCGCTCGTCGCGACGGCGGCGCGCTCGCCTCCGCCCGCTCTGGTGCCGACGCCGGAAACGACACGCGCGAGCGTCCAGCTCCCGTTTAACAAACGCTGACTCGGCACCGGCCGGGGACGGAGCTGGCGCCGACGGCCTGAGCACGCTTTGCGTGACTACCGCGCGCCTCGTTCTGCGCTGCGCAGCTGGGTGGCCTTCGCCACGTGCGCTCGGGGCGCCGCTCGGCAGAGGCATGTCGCGCTCGCACCCCGAGACGGCCGACCCGCGGTCAGCACCGTCGCCGCCAGCAGGCCGCGCCAGCCGGCCCTAGACAGACAGACAGACAGACAGACACACACACACACACACACACACACACACAGCTCGGACAGGGGCGCCGCATGCTCGGCGATCGCCTTTGTCGCTGCCCTTCGAAACTTCACCGTCAAAGGCCAGCAACTCGGTTTCCCACCGAGGGCCAGGCACGGGCCAGGCATCGCCATCGAAATCGGCCACTGCCGCCGACGCGCGCTGCAGTGGCAACGCGGGGCATACAAAGCGCGAGTGCGGCGCCCGGCAAATCCGCTCGTGTGCTCGCTAAGTGCACTTTCGAGAAGTTGACTTGAAGTGAGAGAGCGCAGGCGCAAAAGGCGAGCTGCTCGTTACCGCGCGTCAGCCAATCACAGCCGCCGCGCCGGACGGTACGTACATTTTCCGCCCTTGGCGCATCTCCTCCGGGGCGAAAATGGCCGCCCACACCACGCGCCTCCGCCTCGAATGGCGCCGCTCGCAGCGCCCGGCGGCAGCGCGCCCCCAGCTGCGCGTGCGCCGCTGCGGCGGTGGGCCGCTCTTTCCCGCCGCCCGCGCAGTCGCGCGCGCATTGGCCGAAAAGCGCTTCTTTTCCGCGAATGGGCGCGCGCGCCGTTCTTTTTTCGCAGCTCTTGGTCTGCTGCCCTTCCCCTGTCAGGCGCTCCAGCCGTGGCCAGCGCACTCTCGCACTCGCGCCATTAGCGACGAGTGACGCCGCCGCCCGCCTCCGCCGCGGATCCAACGCCCCCGGATGATGCGCGACGTGAGCGCGCGCTTCAAGTACAGCGAGCGCGACTTCCGCGCGCAGCACCGGCGCCGCGACAGCAGTGACGACGCGGAGAACAAGCCGCCGCCCGCCGCCGCCAACGCCGCCAGCGCCGCGGACGACGACGCGCCGCCCGACGCGTGCCCGTCGCGCGAGCTCATCCACAGCCACATCCGCCGCTACTACCGCGACGTGGACGCCGCCGCCGCCGACTGGGAGGCCGTCAGCGCGCGCATCCGCAAGGACCTAGCGCCCTACAGCGTGCTCAAGCTCGGCGGCTTCTCGCTGGGCGACGCCTGCACGCGCCTGCTGGGCGACGTGCTGGCGCACGGCGCCTCCAAGCTGCGCACGCTGGATCTGGGCTTCAACCGCCTTAGCGACAAGGGCGCCACGCAGCTGGCCGAGGCTATCGAGAGCAACTCGTCGCTCGAGAGCTTGTACCTGTCAGGAAACGAGATCGGGCCCGCCGGCGCCCGCGCGCTTGCGCAAGCGCTGACCAAGAACACGCACCTCAAAAGTCTGCACCTCAGCGGCAACAACATCGGGGAGGAAGGCGCCCGCTTCCTGGCTGACGGCATCGCGGGTAACACAGCACTGAGAGCGCTGTATCTGGGTACGAACGGCATCGGCGCCGCCGGGATGCAGAGTTTAGCCACAGCACTCACGCAGAACAAGTCGCTGGAAGAGCTGACGCTGGGCCAGAACAAAGTGGGAAGTGCGGGAGTGCGTCATTTAGCTTCGGCGTTCGCTACAGGCCACGTATCACTGTCGACGTTGGAGCTCGGCAAGAATGGCGTCGACCAGGAAGGCGCCATCGCATTAGCTCGCTCATTGTGCGGTGCCAACCGACTGCAGAACTTGTACATGGACCACAACCCACTGGGGGACGTCGGCGCCAGTGCTTTCGGCGCACTGCTGGCCCAGAACATGGAGCTCCGTGTGCTGGACCTCAGCTACACGCATATGTCATTGCTTGGATTGCGCGAACTCAGCGTCGTGGGACTCGCTCGCAGCCGTGCGTTGCTGTGCCTGCTCGTGGACGGTCACGATTGGGCCAGTACCCAGTATATGAAGAAGAACCAACATCCAAGTCTCAACGGTGCATCGCTTGCCACCAAGGGTGCCAACAACTACGCTGCGTCGTGCATTGTGGGCGCTATCAACGCCAACGTGCACTCCGTGCTTTTCAAACTCACGGGTGTGGACTTGAGTCTCGTGGTGGCGGTACCTCCACCCTCTAGCGACAACAGGAGAGAATCGGATACACTTTCCCACAACGAATTGGTACTGAAGGGACTGCACGATGCACGCGCGGCCGCACAAGCTGCAGCGGCTTCATCGGGTATTCCTCCCAGCCACAAGCGGAAACCAACAGATGATGTAGGACCTGCAGCAGCAGATAGGTCGACAACAGGGGGGACGGATTCAGGTGCAGACAGCGATGCTGGTGAGGGTTCATCGCCAGTGGTACAGCACCCCAAGTTTCAGAAGCTCGAGGGCAATCTCAAGGCTGGCTCGTCGTCAGGTAGTATTAGTAGTGTTAACGGAGGAGGGAGCGGCGGCGGCTCGCGCTCAGGAAGCGCGAATGCGCTGCTTGGGCTGCTGCCCCCGCCTCACAACGGACCCGGCAATGGTGCATCTGGCTCAGCCGGTGGCAGTGGTGGCAGCTCTCCATCCAAGACGAGTAGCAACCGGCCACCGCGCGTCATCCGGATTCCATCGCGTGGGTCAATGGGTCGTTTTCCGCGTTCAAGTGGATCTTGCGAGAAGAGGTTGTCGCTCAAAAGCCCGCGCTACGAGAGCACTATGGAGGTGCACGTTCGTAAGGTGATTTCCGACATCGCGAAGCTGCCATTCAACGCCGACGAGTTCGATACGTTGCAAGCGTACTATCTGGGTGGGCGTTGTTCGACCGGGTCAAGTGGCTGCAGTGCCTGGGGAGTTGACGACGTGACGGGCGAGCCTACTCCGTGCCCCGCCTGCCGATCCAGTCGTCTTGCGCAGTATCGCCGCACGATGGTAAGTTCGCGGTGGACACAAGTTTTGTGCATTTTGCAAAGAGCGACGAACTGATGGATCGTTGCTTGTTGCTGCTTGCAGGCTCTGAAGACGCGACTGGAGGCCGCGAAGCAGGCGACGGACGCCGGGCTGCTGGTGCTGCTTCGACAACTGCACTACCTCGTTGGCGCCTTCCAGAACGTGGAGAACGCGGCGCAGACCATCGACGACATCCTCGTGTCGGCGCACGAGTGCGCGGGCGATCCGCACCAGTTTTCCGACGCACCGCTGGCCGCCCCGAAGGCGGCCAGCCAGCACACCCAGTAGACACACAGCCAGATCGGCCGCGATGCCCGGAGGCCTAGGAGAGTATTTATCAGTCGAGAGCACGCCCACCTGCCCGCCAATATAAAGTTAAGTCGGTAGCAGCACGACACCACGTAGCCCATGTTCATGCCGGTCATCGAGCTCGGTTCCGATCGTGCCGTCGCGCCCAATCATAGTCGTCCGCTCGCGGCGCCGGCCAATCGGCGCGCGGCCCCCTCATTCGCAATAAAGGCGAGCCAGAGGCACCCGAGACCGAGACGAGCGAACATGAGCGTGCTGGACAAGACGCCGCGCGTGGCCGAGGAGACGGCCAAGTACCCGCGCGCCGAGGCGCTGGGCGCGCGCGAGCTGCGCTACGGCACGGCGGGCTTCCGCGAGGACGCGGGGCTGCTGGTGTCCACGTGCCACCGCATGGGCATGCTGGCGGTGCTGCGCTCCAAGAGCGCGGGCAAGATCACGGGCGTCATGATCACGGCGTCGCACAACGCGGCCAGTGACAACGGGCTCAAGCTCATCGACCCCAAGGGCGACATGCTGAGCCAGCGCTGGGAGAAGTACGCCACGCAGCTGGCCAACGCGCCGCAGGACAAGGTGGTGGAGGCGCTGGACGCCATCGTGGCGGCCGAGAAGATCGACCTGGACCAGACGGGCAACGTCTTCATCGCCAAGGACACGCGTCCCTCCAGCGAGCACCTGGCGGAGCTCGCGCGCGAGGGTGCGCTCGTGATCGGCGGCAACGTGCTGGACTTCGGTCTGCAGACGACGCCGCAGCTGCACCACCTCGTGCGCATGGTACGGCGCCGTGTTGCAGCGAACTGGACGGGATGTGGATGCTGACGTGTCTTGTTTGCTGGCGTGTGTTGTGGTGCAGTGGAACTACGAGCAGTACAACAAGGGCGACTGGGCATCAGAGGTGGGCTACTACAATATGCTCAGTGACGCCTTCAAGCAGCTCACGGCCACGCACGACTCCAAGGTGAGCTTTGCGCAGGATACAGCAAATGCTGGCTTCCCGATGACTGACATGGGATCCTCGCGGTATTTGATCTGTTGTCGCAGCGCTTGGAGACGCGCCCGCCGCTTTACGTGGACTGCGCCCACGGCGTCGGCGCGCTGCAAATGGTGAAGCTGGCGAAGGACCTGGGCGACTCGCTCCGTCTGGAGATCGTCAACACCCCAGCGGATGGCGAGCTCAACCTCCAGTGCGGCGCTGAGCACGTGGAGAAGTCGCGCCAGCCGCCCACGAACATGTCCCGCGAAAATGACCGCGGCAAGCGCTACTGTAGTATGGACGGTGATGGCGACCGCGTCGTGTTCCACTACTTCGACGAGGAAGGCACGTGGCACCTACTTGACGGCAACAAGATCGCTTGCTTGTTTGCCGAGTTCCTGTCGGAAAAGCTGCACGCGCTGGAGCTGGACCAAGAGGGCGTGACGTTCGGCTGCGTCATGACGGCGTACGCCAACGGCGCGGCCACGCAGTACCTGCAGTCGCAGGGCATCCACGTGGCGCAGGCGAAGACCGGCGTGAAGTACTGCCACGAGAAGGCGACGCAGTTCGACATGGCTGTATACTTCGAGGCCAACGGCCACGGCACGGTCGTGTTCAAGGACGCGCTCATGGACAAGCTGCACAAGTGGGAGAACACGCTGCACGACGAGCGCAAGAAGCTGGCGCTGTCGCAGTTGCTCGCTGCCTCGCAGCTCGTAAACCAGGCTACAGGCGACGCCATGTGCGACCTGCTCTTCGTGGAGGCGCTGCTCGTGCAGAAGAACTGGAACATCAGCGACTGGGACGCCATCTACAATGACCTGCCGAGCCGCCAGACCAAGGTGAAGGTCGCGGACCGCACTGTGATCAAGTCGGACGAGGAGGACGACACCAAGGTGCTGGCCCCCGAGAGCCTGCGCGACGCGCTGGACGCGGTGCTGCTGGAGTACGCCAACAAGCGCGGGCGCGCGTTTGTGCGTCCGTCGGGCACTGAGGACGCCGTGCGCGTGTACGCCGAGGCTGACACGCAGCAGGACGCGGACGCGCTCGCGCTGCAGTTCGCCAAGCTCGTGCACCAGCACTGCGGCGGCGTGGGCGTCGAGCCCGCGAGTTTCGTGGCATAGGATGGTGTCGTCGCGAGTTGGCGTTGAGTTAATGGAGCCTGCAGTAGGATCGTGATACTTAGGAGAGAGCCCGCAATGAAATCGTCTTGCTCGTTCATTGCCGTCGTTGCTGTTGCTGCATTACTGCGGTCCGCCGTCGTGTTGAGTCTCACCCGCTGGATTCGCTGAAGCCGACAAAAAAGGCAAGTGGTGGACAGAGAAACAAGTCGCAGCGTGTCCCGCATCATCACTTCGAAATTAGCCTCGCCACGAACACCGCACAGATGCCTGCGTGCTCCCTCTGCGGCGCGCACACGCCCAGCGGCCGCTTCTGCTCCGAGTGCGGCGCGCCCTTCGCCACCGCCGAGCAGCAGGCGCAGACGCAACAGCAGACGCAGCAGCATCGGACGCCGCCGCGCTTCCAGGAGCAAATGTCCTTTGAGGAGCGCGATCAGAAGGCGCTGCTGTACCAGCAGCAGCCCAGCGGCAACACGCCGCCCGCCATTCCCGTCGTCTACGTGGACGGCGACGGCGCCGCGGCGCGCGCCAACGGCCGCAACCTGTCGTCGGCCTCGTCGGCCTCGTCCAACGCGGGGCAGGCGACTGGCGCTGGCGGCCGCGTGCTGTCGTCCTCCACCTCCGGCGTGCTCAGCGGACGCTACTCGGACCACCCCAACTGCGATATCTGCGCCTTGGCTTTCGACGTCTCTAAGCGCCGACACCAATGGTACGTCTTTTTGCTGCCGTGCAGAGCTCGGCGTGGACAGTGAAGTTAACGTTTTGTTTGTCATGCCAACGCAGTCGTGCTTGCGGCCGCTACGTGTGCGGCAACTGCTCGCCGCTGATGCTGCTGATCCCGGAAGGAGAGCAGATCGACGGTGCCAAGGGCTACGACCCCTCCATCCCGCAGCGTGCGTGCTTGCACTGCGCACCTACCCTGCGTCCGCTGCAGGAAGACCTGGTAGCGAGATTCGCCAAGGCCAATTCAGTAACGGAGCCGCACGAAGCGAAATCGAGGCTGCACGTGCCGTTCTCGCCCTCGTTGGAGAAGGAATGCAAGAACGCAGCGGATATTGTGGGGAACTTTTTCAGGAGCGACTCTGGCGCGTCGGGGGACCGAGCGATCCCAATCTCGATGCTGGAGAACGCGCACGGCTTGGCCATCATGACGATCGTCAAGGCTGGCTTCCTCATTGTTGGCAAGGTTGGTACGGGCATTGTTATCTCACGTCTGCCAGACGGATCGTGGTCTGCACCCTCAGCCATCGGCACGGTGGGGCTGGGCGGCGGCTTCGAGATCGGCGGAGAAATCGTCGAGGTTATGATCATTCTCGGGTCGCCTGCTGCAGTGCAGGTCTTCCACTCGCCTCAAGTGAATCTGGGCGCAGGCTTGGACGTCGCGGTGGGGCCGTATGGACGCTCGGCGGCCGCAGCGGCTGCTATCAGCAGCTCCGGGCTCAATGGCAATTACAGCTACTCCATCAGCAAGGGCTTGTACGCAGGCATTTCACTGCAAGGGTCCGTGATTGCCACTCGAAATGACCTGAACCGCAAGTTCTACGGACAGGATCTGGAGGCAAGTGCGCTGCTTAGCGGGTCGGTTGGACAGCCCATGGCAGCTAGCCCTCTCTACGAAGCACTGGATCGAGCAATGCGCGGCATCCAGGAGCACAAGGAGGTGCTGGCCGAGAGGTCCCGCATGATGGGATCATGCGGCGCCTGCAATTGCCAGGTCTTCGTGGCTCACGCCCGCCAGGTCTGGAACAAGAAGTGCAAGACGTGCAACCACATCCATTAGGCGCGAGACCAGCATGTAGTTAACAAGTAGCAGTAAGCAATTTATCAGCTCCAGGTCCTCATACTCGTCCGGAGCAGCGCCCATCTGCTTGTCGCTGTCTCACTTGCCCCGCCATACAAAGCCCCATTCGAAATCGTTCGCCAGAGGAGCAGCGCCATGGGCGAGAGCGACTATCACGACGCAGGACTCTCGCCTGTGCACGACGATAACGAGGGCACCAGTCCGCCCGGTGCCGGCGGAATTGCAGGCCAATTGTCGGTGCTCGACCGGTTCCTGCCGCTGTGGATTTTGCTATCGGCGGGCGCCGGCATCGGCCTCGGACAGCTCTCGGCGGTGCACTCCTTCATCGAGTCCACGACGGTGGGGAGCATGAACCTGCTGGTGGGCGCGGGGCTGCTGGCCATGATGTACCCGCCGCTCGCTAACGTGCGATGGGAACTGGTGGGCGCCGTGCTTCGCGACCGGCGTCTGCTGCTGCTCACCACGTTCCAGAACTGGGTGGTTGGCCCCATGACGATGTTCCTGTTGGCGGCGGGCTTCTTCCATGACGACACGGGGTTCATGGCCGGCTTCAGCATGGTAGGCTGCTCTCGCTGCATTGGGATGGTCATGATCTGGATCGCGCTTGCTGGAGGAGACCTTGAATACGGCGCAGCACTCATTGCGGTGAACTCCGTGTGGACCATGGCTTTGTATTCCTTCTACGCGAGCTTCTTCCTCAACACGATGCCGAGTGCCATGGGCATCGATGATACGCCTCAAGAGCAAGAAAGCCTTCACATTTCTGTGGGTGAGGTGGCAAGCAACGTTGGCATCTACATGGGCATTCCTTTCGTGCTAGGAATATCTGGTTGGGTCTTATTGCGTCGCTGGAAGGGCAACACTTGGTACTTTAAAGAGTTCACTCCTCGGCTAGACGTGCTGGCCGTAGTAGCGCTCCTATTCACGATCGTGGTGCTGTTTGCATCGCAGAGTCAACGCATTACGACAACCATCGGCCCCGTGCTCTTTTCCATGGTTCCGTTCATGATCTACTTCATCGTCACGTTCACAGGTTCCTTCCTTATGAGTCAGGGCTGCGGTGCCACGCACCCACAGAGCGTGACGCTAGCATTCACAGCTACAAGCAACAACTACGAGCTATCGTTAGGCGTGGCTGTAGCCACCTTTGGCCTCGATTCGGATCCAGCAATGATGAGCGTCGTGGCAGCGCTCATCGAAATCCCGACCATGTTGGCACTTGTATATCTCTCGCTTTGGCTTGAAAAGCGACCAAGGAAAAGAGATGAAGACCAGCACTCCATGTCAACAAGCCGGACGTCCCAGACTACCTCGAAAGAGCTAGTCATTGAATCTCCAGTAGTTGTGTAGCTTCGAACTGCGATAAATATACTTAAGGCAGTTCTAGTATATTCAACTTATGTTTCTCTCATCTTGGGACCAAACATTTTCACTGCAAAAACACTAGGTGCTGGCACTCTACGCCAGCCACCTGTACTTCATTAAGAAGGTTAGATGCAGAGCCATGTATGAAATGACAACGAGAAGCAGCGACCACCGAATAAGGTCGTCCCATGCTAGACGCGAGCGTAGTGTTGGCGCCACATCAGAAATGCTCATCGCCGCCAGAGACAGCCAGAAACTCCAGGTGCCGTTCACTAGCCCCTCCAACACAAATTGCCGACGCGAGCTTGGATACACGAACACGAAGCCGTGCACTCGGCCAAAGTAGTACCAGGCTCGGTGGTGGATGATCGAATGGAATAACCCACTCAGTGCAACGTAGATGACTCCCAAGCACAACACGAACCAGAAGAGCCGCGTCCGCACCACCCCAAGCACGAACTCACGGTTCTCGTTAATCACCATAGCAATAAAGCCCAAAAATCCCAGGATCGGAATAAGCTCCAGCCCAGAGAACGAGTCGTCCCCAAAACCTTGACTCGTTGGCACCGTCGGGGAAAGTCCACCACGAGCATTGCGCGTGAGGTAACCACTTCGCTCTTGACACAGCCTCACGAACGCAGTGATTTCTCCAGCAACAGCTTCCTTGGCCATCTCGTTCTGTTGCAGCCCCTCCTGCTCCACGTTGAAGTCCACATCACTCAATTTGCCTGTAAACAGTGACCCGTTGGCTCGGAGGTCGAGGAAGTTGGTATCGACGTGTGGGTAGCGCTGGAAGCGTCCGGACGCGCGTCCGGGCATCCACAGCAGCGACGGCGTGGACGTCATCAAGTGCTAGGCACACAAAGCCACCGATGTATCAATACCCCCGCATCAAAGCACCATCACCTCAGGTATCTGCTTACATAGTTCAGCACTTCGGGCCACGCGTGGACGTCCACGCGGACGACCGGAAGCCGCGGACCGGACAGCGTCTCGGCCGCGAGCTCCACGGCGGCCTCCACCAGCTTCTGGTGACGTTCACAGGTCTCCGTCCCAGCATACGAAGCCTCCATCGCCCCCTCGACCTCCTCGTCCTCGTCTTCTTCCTCACCGCAACCAGCGGGGCCGAAGTAGAGAAGCAGCGGCGTCACGCGACTGCGGGACAACACGAAGCGCTCGTACTCGGCCCAGACGACCGACGAATCCGCGGAATCCCGCAGCGCGTACAGTGGAGACCTGTCGAGCGTGCGCAGAGGACCGTCGGGCAGCGCGGGGGACCCAGCGGAGAGCCCGCACATGGCGGCCAGCGTCGCCGTTTTCCACAGCATCGGACCTCTCGCTTTGTAACTGGACGTAACCACGCGTAACCCAAAATGGAAATGCAGTGATGGTGTGGTCTTGGCCCAAGACTTTTAGCGCTTGCAGGCGAACAAGGTGGCAAGCGAACGGATCGTGCACAGCTGAAGTAGCGTTGTATTATTAAATGGTTTTAAAATGTTGAGATGCAGTCTAGCATTGTACAAGGTTTTTGGTCAACAGAAATCGCTTAGTGCCTCGCGGCGAGCCGCTCGAATCCACTGAGCACCTCATCAACAGTGTCGTGCTCCGCGCACAGCTCCTCGATCTCTGCGGGTGTGAACGCTTGCGACGAAATCTCGAAGGCGTCGGCCAATCGACGAGCCTGAGCCTCGTCGAACTTGGTCACGCAGAAGTACTCGATCATCTGCTGGATCTGCGTGCAGCCCATGTAACTCAGCAGCAGCTTCTTGTTCACGCGGCCAGGACGCACGAGCGCCGGGTCGAGCTTCTCCGGGTGGTTCGTCGTCATAATGACAATGCGTCCGGGGCAGTCGATCACGCCGTCCAGCACGTTCAGTAGACCCGACAGGTTCAACTTGTCGTTACGCATGTTGTACTTCTTCTCGTCTTCGATGCACGCCTTGATCATCGAAGACACCAGCTTGTCGTCCTCGGACTGTTCTGGCTTGTCCGATGAAGCAGCTCCAGCATCTCCAGACGTGGTGTTGCTGTCGTCGACACCGTTTGCGCGCGCCTTCACGATGGACGACGCACAGTCGATGTCCTCCATGACAAACACGACGTCTTCGAAGTCCATCTCGATCGGTGAGTCTAGCCCTTGCACGGCGAACTTCATGTCGAAGAGCGCGTCCAGCAACTGCTGGTTGGTCTTGATCTTGCCGAGCGAAATGGTCACGACGTGACGCCGTGTGTACTGAGCGATCGCCTTGATGAGACTCGTTTTGCCCGTGCCAGGCGGGCCGTGAAGCAGAAGTCCAAGCTTGTACGGGAAGCCTCTGATGGCGAACTTGCCCGAGCGAGTCGCAAAGTTGTCGAGCAGCTGCAGAACCTGCTCCTTCTCCTGGAAGAAGAGGTTGTCGAACGTCTTCTCCTCACCTAGCGCGTACCGCTTGTAGGTGACCACGGTCTTGGCGTTGTCGTCGCTGCTGGTCCCGGTCGCCGTGTCGGCCTGGATGTAGAAGTAGCGAGACTTGTCTTCCACGTGTTTGCGGCGCTCGATGGCCTGGTAGTTCTTGAAGGCGCGGTCGATGATGTTGTCGATGCGCTTGGACGCGTCGGGTAGCGTCGACTCGAAGCGAAAGTTGACGGTCGACTCCTTGACCGTGACCTTCTTGTCGCCTGAGCTCTCTGGCGCGACGGTCTCGTGCTTGAAGAGCACGCCAGGCTCGATCTGGATCCACTCGTTGAGCGGGGGCAGCACCTCGACGTTGAGGCGGTTCACCTCGCCGTAGTACTCGTCGTCGTCGTCGCTGTCGTCCGAGGTCTCGGAGCCCGTCGTGGAGCAGTTGGAGTCGCTGGCGGCTGAGTTCAGCAGCGCCTTGGCCGTCTTGGTCTTCTTGGTCTTCTCCAGCAGCTCGTACTGCGCGTTCTTGATCTTGAGGTCGAGCACGTCGGCCAGGTAGAGCGAGATGGCCTTCTGCAGCAGGTGGTTCTTCTGGTCGTAGTCCCAGACCTTGCCCCAGCGGTTAAAGCGCTGCTTGACCTCGATGACGCGCGTGACGCGCTGCTCGTCCTTCTCGGGGAAGAGGAGGTGCCGGAGCATGGCGAGCAGCGACTGGGGCGACTTCTGCACGTAGGCCACGACCTTCTGGATGAGCAGCGGCACAAGCATGCAGAGCAGCGTGTCCAGCAGCACGTTGTGCGTGCGGAAGGTGTTGATGAGGCCGAACTCGACGGCCGTGGAGCTCATGGCGGCGGGCGGGCGGGAGCGGTGGGCGGCCAGGCGCAGATTGGGAAGTGAGATCGGACACGGTAGCCGCGACCGACGTCGCCGAGTCTTCCAGAAACCAGCACATGGCGGAGCACTCGTCCGTCCATGCGCGTCAAGAGTGTAGTGACGTGGTGTACCCATGTGCGGCACTTCGTGGAGCGGGCGCTAGTTGAAGTTGGTCATGAGTGATGGTGGGTTGAGACCTGCAGCATCACATATCATGTGGTTTAACAGTACATGATCTACGGAAGATGCTCGTGGCAACAAGCATCAGATGACACTAAAGACAACTAGCCAACTGACACGTCTGTACAGAGGTATTGGCACGTGCAAGTATCACACTACAAAGTCTGACTCTGCGACCAGCACTCACGCATTTCGATGATCGACAGCGGTGGCAGGACGTGGTCTCGAAGCAGCCGGCGGCCACGACGACCACCACCGCCAGGTACGTGGAAGGCGCCGCCATCGCTGGAAAGCGCTCGTCCCGCCGCCTCATTTTTCAATTCGCCGGTCGAGTGGCATCTCCACGCCAAGTCCTCGCAGCCCAGTCATGGAGAACGCGACCAGCTTCCCCGCCAGCCCCACGGACGAGTTCCTGCGCAGCGTCAGCACCGGCTACGTGGCCGTGGACGCCTTCGTGTGTCTCGTGGTGTCGCTGCTGCTGCAGCAGCTCGTCACGTACCTGCAGGGCTCGGGCGAGTCGCTGCTCAGCCGCCTGTACGGCGCGCTCTTCGGGAAGCAGGAGCCCGAGGGCGTGTACCGCATCATCGGCATCACGCAGCGCTTCAGCTCCGAGGGCCACAAGATCTGGGATTACGAGCAGAAGAACCACCTGCTGCAGAAGGCCATCTCGCTCTACCTGGCGGAAGTGCTGGACCTGACCAACAAGGACGCCAAGTACGACCTGCTGCATCGGCCGCAGAAGAAGGACGCGGACGGCGATAGCGATGACGGCGACACGAGCGAGTCTTCGTACGACTCGGACGACGACGACTACTGCGGTGCCGTGGATGGTCTGTGCTGGGAGGCGCTGCCTCAGGAGAACGAGTGGATCGAGGTGGAGGAGGGCATCCGGTTCAAGCACGAGACCGTCGAACCCGAGGACAAGGAGGAAAAGAAGACCAGGACGCTCACGGAGACCAACGTCAACTTCAAGTTCTTCTCGACGCTGCCTGATGGTTCCGAGCGCATCGACGCATTTGTGAGGCGAGCCTTCAAAAAGTACCAGGACATGGAGCGCAAGCGGTATACCAAGGACACGGTCCGCTACTACTACATTCAGACTGGTGGTCCTGGCCTTCTGGACAAGGACGCGCAAGTGACATACAAGCGGTACGTACTGGGCGAAGAGAAGACGTTCGACAACCTCTTCTTTGAGGAGAAGGAGAACGTGGTGCAGCTACTCGACAACTTCACCAGCAAATCTGGTAAGTTCGCGATCACGGGTTTCCCGTACAAGCTCGGACTTCTGCTGCATGGCCCGCCCGGCACGGGTAAGACCAGCCTTATCAAGGCTGTTGCCCAGCACACGCGGCGCCACATTGTGACGATCTCGCTCGGCAAGATCCACACAAATCAGCAGCTATTGGACGCGCTCTTCGACATGAAGTTCACTGTGCAAGGGTTAGATTCGCCCGTCGAGATGGACTTCGAAGACGTCGTGTTTGTCATGGAGGATATCGACTGTGCGTCATCCATCGTGAATGCTCGCAACGACAACGACAAGAAGCCCGGTAAGGCCGACCGAATGTTTGAAAGCCAGAAGAAGGCGATGGAAGAGGATCCCGTGGACGGGGTGTCCGGGCTCATGGGCCCCATGCTCAAGCCGAAGAGAATCGAAGACAAGCTGACCTTGTCCGGTCTGCTGAATGTACTGGATGGTGTAATTGATTGCCCGGGGCGCATCGTGATCATGACGACGAACCACCCGGAGAAACTGGACCCGGCACTCGTTCGGCCAGGACGCGTGAACAAGAAGCTGCTGCTAGGGCACATGGGACCAAAGCAGGTGAAGCAGATGATCGAGTACTACTGCGATTCAAGTCTATCGGAGGAGCAGGACACGCGTCTGAATGCCATTTTCGCTGGGCAGAACACTCATCAGGTCACACCTGCTGAGGTGGAGGAATTTTGTGCCGAGTTCGACGACGTTGAATCGATTCTAGGCGCGCTTGAGCGCGGCCACAAGGCTTAGTGTCATCTAAATTTAAGGACAGTAGATACATTTGCATTTTTGGTCGTGATGGTACGCTGGATACATTTGTATTTTTGGTGTTGTTTGTTTACTGCGAAGAGCAGTGTTTTTCTTGTTACTCCAATCCATTGTCGAAAAATACACTGCGTGGCGTCTAAAGTCTAAGGACGACCCCTAATTTAAAATAATGGCAATCGGAAAACACTGAAAATAATGTGAAGCGCCAGGAGTACTCATCATGCGCTAGAAAGCAATTGTACCCTCACGGTGCTTTAATGCCTTGCGCTGTGATTCCCACATTTGTATTTTTGGTGTTGTTTGTTTAAATCAAATTAAAACGGTACAGTGCTGATAGTTGAGCAATCTACAACGTGTGGGAATCACAGCGCAAGGCATTAAAGCACCGTGAGGGTACAAATTGCTTTCTAGCGCATGATGAGTACTCCTGGCGCTTCACATTATTTTCAGTGTTTTCCGATTGCCATTATTTTAAATTAGGGGTCGTCCTTAGACTTTAGACGCCACGCAGTGTATTTTTCGACAATGGATTGGAGTAACAAGAAAAAAACACTGCTCTTCGCAGTAAACAAACAACACCAAAAATACAAATGTATCCAGCGTACCATCACGACCAAAAATGCAAATGTATCTACTGTCCTTAAATTTAGATGACACTAAGCCTTGTGGCCGCGCTCAAGCGCGCCTAGAATCGATTCAACGTCGTCGAACTCGGCACAAAATTCCTCCACCTCAGCAGGTGTGACCTGATGAGTGTTCTGCCCAGCGAAAATGGCATTCAGACGCGTGTCCTGCTCCTCCGATAGACTTGAATCGCAGTAGTACTCGATCATCTGCTTCACCTGCTTTGGTCCCATGTGCCCTAGCAGCAGCTTCTTGTTCACGCGTCCTGGCCGAACGAGTGCCGGGTCCAGTTTCTCCGGGTGGTTCGTCGTCATGATCACGATGCGCCCCGGGCAATCAATTACACCATCCAGTACATTCAGCAGACCGGACAAGGTCAGCTTGTCTTCGATTCTCTTCGGCTTGAGCATGGGGCCCATGAGCCCGGACACCCCGTCCACGGGATCCTCTTCCATCGCCTTCTTCTGGCTTTCAAACATTCGGTCGGCCTTACCGGGCTTCTTGTCGTTGTCGTTGCGAGCATTCACGATGGATGACGCACAGTCGATATCCTCCATGACAAACACGACGTCTTCGAAGTCCATCTCGACGGGCGAATCTAACCCTTGCACAGTGAACTTCATGTCGAAGAGCGCGTCCAATAGCTGCTGATTTGTGTGGATCTTGCCGAGCGAGATCGTCACAATGTGGCGCCGCGTGTGCTGGGCAACAGCCTTGATAAGGCTGGTCTTACCCGTGCCGGGCGGGCCATGCAGCAGAAGTCCGAGCTTGTACGGGAAACCCGTGATCGCGAACTTACCAGATTTGCTGGTGAAGTTGTCGAGTAGCTGCACCACGTTCTCCTTCTCCTCAAAGAAGAGGTTGTCGAACGTCTTCTCTTCGCCCAGTACGTACCGCTTGTATGTCACTTGCGCGTCCTTGTCCAGAAGGCCAGGACCACCAGTCTGAATGTAGTAGTAGCGGACCGTGTCCTTGGTATACCGCTTGCGCTCCATGTCCTGGTACTTTTTGAAGGCTCGCCTCACAAATGCGTCGATGCGCTCGGAACCATCAGGCAGCGTCGAGAAGAACTTGAAGTTGACGTTGGTCTCCGTGAGCGTCCTGGTCTTCTTTTCCTCCTTGTCCTCGGGTTCGACGGTCTCGTGCTTGAACCGGATGCCCTCCTCCACCTCGATCCACTCGTTCTCCTGAGGCAGCGCCTCCCAGCACAGACCATCCACGGCACCGCAGTAGTCGTCGTCGTCCGAGTCGTACGAAGACTCGCTCGTGTCGCCGTCATCGCTATCGCCGTCCGCGTCCTTCTTCTGCGGCCGATGCAGCAGGTCGTACTTGGCGTCCTTGTTGGTCAGGTCCAGCACTTCCGCCAGGTAGAGCGAGATGGCCTTCTGCAGCAGGTGGTTCTTCTGCTCGTAATCCCAGATCTTGTGGCCCTCGGAGCTGAAGCGCTGCGTGATGCCGATGATGCGGTACACGCCCTCGGGCTCCTGCTTCCCGAAGAGCGCGCCGTACAGGCGGCTGAGCAGCGACTCGCCCGAGCCCTGCAGGTACGTGACGAGCTGCTGCAGCAGCAGCGACACCACGAGACACACGAAGGCGTCCACGGCCACGTAGCCGGTGCTGACGCTGCGCAGGAACTCGTCCGTGGGGCTGGCGGGGAAGCTGGTCGCGTTCTCCATGACTGGGCTGCGAGGACTTGGCGTGGAGATGCCACTCGACCGGCGAATTGAAAAATGAGGCGGCGGGACGAGCGCTTTCCAGCGATGGCGGCGCCTTCCACGTACCTGGCGGTGGTGGTCGTCGTGGCCGCCGGCTGCTTCGAGACCACGTCCTGCCACCGCTGTCGATCATCGAAATGCGTGAGTGCTGGTCGCAGAGTCAGACTTTGTAGTGTGATACTTGCACGTGCCAATACCTCTGTACAGACGTGTCAGTTGGCTAGTTGTCTTTAGTGTCATCTGATGCTTGTTGCCACGAGCATCTTCCGTAGATCATGTACTGTTAAACCACATGATATGTGATGCTGCAGGTCTCAACCCACCATCACTCATGACCAACTTCAACTAGCGCCCGCTCCACGAAGTGCCGCACATGGGTACACCACGTCACTACACTCTTGACGCGCATGGACGGACGAGTGCTCCGCCATGTGCTGGTTTCTGGAAGACTCGGCGACGTCGGTCGCGGCTACCGTGTCCGATCTCACTTCCCAATCTGCGCCTGGCCGCCCACCGCTCCCGCCCGCCCGCCGCCATGAGCTCCACGGCCGTCGAGTTCGGCCTCATCAACACCTTCCGCACGCACAACGTGCTGCTGGACACGCTGCTCTGCATGCTTGTGCCGCTGCTCATCCAGAAGGTCGTGGCCTACGTGCAGAAGTCGCCCCAGTCGCTGCTCGCCATGCTCCGGCACCTCCTCTTCCCCGAGAAGGACGAGCAGCGCGTCACGCGCGTCATCGAGGTCAAGCAGCGCTTTAACCGCTGGGGCAAGGTCTGGGACTACGACCAGAAGAACCACCTGCTGCAGAAGGCCATCTCGCTCTACCTGGCCGACGTGCTCGACCTCAAGATCAAGAACGCGCAGTACGAGCTGCTGGAGAAGACCAAGAAGACCAAGACGGCCAAGGCGCTGCTGAACTCAGCCGCCAGCGACTCCAACTGCTCCACGACGGGCTCCGAGACCTCGGACGACAGCGACGACGACGACGAGTACTACGGCGAGGTGAACCGCCTCAACGTCGAGGTGCTGCCCCCGCTCAACGAGTGGATCCAGATCGAGCCTGGCGTGCTCTTCAAGCACGAGACCGTCGCGCCAGAGAGCTCAGGCGACAAGAAGGTCACGGTCAAGGAGTCGACCGTCAACTTTCGCTTCGAGTCGACGCTACCCGACGCGTCCAAGCGCATCGACAACATCATCGACCGCGCCTTCAAGAACTACCAGGCCATCGAGCGCCGCAAACACGTGGAAGACAAGTCTCGCTACTTCTACATCCAGGCCGACACGGCGACCGGGACCAGCAGCGACGACAACGCCAAGACCGTGGTCACCTACAAGCGGTACGCGCTAGGTGAGGAGAAGACGTTCGACAACCTCTTCTTCCAGGAGAAGGAGCAGGTTCTGCAGCTGCTCGACAACTTTGCGACTCGCTCGGGCAAGTTCGCCATCAGAGGCTTCCCGTACAAGCTTGGACTTCTGCTTCACGGCCCGCCTGGCACGGGCAAAACGAGTCTTATCAAGGCGATCGCTCAGTACACACGGCGTCACGTCGTGACCATTTCGCTCGGCAAGATCAAGACCAACCAGCAGTTGCTGGACGCGCTCTTCGACATGAAGTTCGCCGTGCAAGGGCTAGACTCACCGATCGAGATGGACTTCGAAGACGTCGTGTTTGTCATGGAGGACATCGACTGTGCGTCGTCCATCGTGAAGGCGCGCGCGAACGGTGTCGACGACAGCAACACCACGTCTGGAGATGCTGGAGCTGCTTCATCGGACAAGCCAGAACAGTCCGAGGACGACAAGCTGGTGTCTTCGATGATCAAGGCGTGCATCGAAGACGAGAAGAAGTACAACATGCGTAACGACAAGTTGAACCTGTCGGGTCTACTGAACGTGCTGGACGGCGTGATCGACTGCCCCGGACGCATTGTCATTATGACGACGAACCACCCGGAGAAGCTCGACCCGGCGCTCGTGCGTCCTGGCCGCGTGAACAAGAAGCTGCTGCTGAGTTACATGGGCTGCACGCAGATCCAGCAGATGATCGAGTACTTCTGCGTGACCAAGTTCGACGAGGCTCAGGCTCGTCGATTGGCCGACGCCTTCGAGATTTCGTCGCAAGCGTTCACACCCGCAGAGATCGAGGAGCTGTGCGCGGAGCACGACACTGTTGATGAGGTGCTCAGTGGATTCGAGCGGCTCGCCGCGAGGCACTAAGCGATTTCTGTTGACCAAAAACCTTGTACAATGCTAGACTGCATCTCAACATTTTGAAACCATTAATACAACACTTGATTCATTGCAACCAAACTTACTTCAGATGACTATAACCCGTTCTGGTTAATTGCAGAGCAAGACAGGTGGTCCCACGACCTTGTTCTCCCAGTTCATAGCGAGCATCAAGATTTCCAGCATCCACACGTGAGTGCCAACCGCTTCGGTGCTAAACACGATGCCGCCGTAGCTAAACCGAACGGCGTTTACATTCTCTGGGTCGTTTTCGAAGAGGGTCCTGCCACAATATCAAGTAACATGTTAATAACCCGCTGCATAAACCTTTTTTGCTAGAGCCTCCCACAGGGCATTTCCAACTGACCAGGTAAACATGTCCAGCCACTTATCCTCTGCTTCCTCGTCCCCGCCCAACTTTTGAAGGCGGCTGCGATCCACAGACCGAAACAAAATAATGTACCCGCTTTCCACGTGAAATCGTGAAACCAAGAACAACGATTGAACCGCCCTCGTGCTGCGAGCGCCTCGAATCACACGATACATTACCACGTTATGGTCGTCCACAACCTGGAGCACCTTGAGCGACAGATGCATCGTGGACGAGTAGAGGCCCGCTAAACCTCGTGGAGACGAAACCACGCGCCAAGCGCGAGCTGACATGTCCATTGGCGTGGTTCCTGTAAAATGCTTTTTGAGTGTGAACTTGACGTGATCCGGTGCCTCACGTCGTCGTTCACTCCATCCGAACAACTCGCAGGCAGTCGTCAAGTAGCTGTTGCTTTCCAGGAAAGCCCGAATCTGCTGGTACGCTTCAATGCCAATTCGATGGCACTCAGCAACTGTCATCGGGTCAAACCCGAGGGCTGAAAGCTGGCATGCACAACAACAACAACTAAGTAAGTAACGAGCGCCGCATCCTCGACGGTCCCACACTCTCCAAGAGGACCACCCTGGTCGCCAGAAGCAGAGAGCACGTACTCCCATGAGCCAAGACGGCGAAGCCATCGGCAAGTCTTCCGCCTCGAGCAAGTGCTGTGCCTTGAGCTGAAACGTGGCGTGCTGCGCCGCAATGAGCGCCAGCTCTTGGTTCTCGCGCTGCAACTGCTCCTTCTTGATGGACAGCTGCATGTACTGCTCCACGAGGTCGCTTGAGGGTTCACGGTCTTCGTCACCGCTTAAGGCCTCCGCGACCTCGCGCCATTGCTGTTGCTGTTGCTTGAGCTGGATCGTGCGTGCGTATTCTTCCTCCAAGTCGTGCACGTCCTGGCGCAGAGCTTTCATCTTGTTCTAGGATATGTCGATAGATGAGTTAGCACAGTCGACAAGAACGCTCCGCTACTAGTTTCTACCTGCAGTCTGTAGTAGCTCCTCTTAACGTGCTCACGCTGCCGCGCTCGCTTCGCCTCTTTCGCCTGTAAGGCCTGACTGATGGTAACGCTGTTGAGGTCGTCCATTGCGCTAGATCTGCTGGAACTCTGCTCCTCGGACTAAATCGCAGACTGAGCCGTGAGCCTGACTTGTTGCGGAGACGATCAACGTATGGGGGCCCTCGGGATGAGCTGAGCAACTTGAAGTGGGACCTGAAGGAGAAAATCACGAGAGCGCAACAACATGGAGTAATTCATCGGGCCGCAGGTCTGTGACGAGCGTCGCCTGGTCTATTGGTAGGAGCTATTTACTGCCCTTAGTCTGTTGTGGACACGACTTCCTCTAGCTTGGCTAAAGCCCGGCTTAAAATCTCCCGTGCTTCGGGGTCCTTGTTAACAGCCTTTTCCCATACGTTATTCGTCTTCATCCTCTCCGCGCAGGCTACGACCGCGGACGGCTCGCCGACTTCTTCTAGCACACACAGCGACACGATGTATGCAGCGCTGTTCAGCACTAGACTTCGTGCGTCGGCCTCCGCTAGCAACGCGACCACGTCGGCCTGCAGACCACTTGTGCGCGCACGAACAATCGCGCGCTCGATGGTCCACGCGTCCCATGCCACAATCTTCCGATACCGCACCATAAACGCCAAATATGAAAGCTGCATCCCGTCAACGACGAAAGCTGTGCCTGGCGTGACCTCGTCATCTTCCTGCTGCAGCTTCTGGATCTGCTTGGAAATCACTTCAAATACGCGCTTGATCACCCGCCGACTCATCGGTGGGTGCCCCTGCCCCTGCCAGCGGTCCAAGCACACTAGCATCGTGGAGAAATCGTCGTTGGACTGACAAATATTCACAATTAGCGAGTTCAAGTATGTTCGCTTTCCCGGGTGCTGCCTGTCAAAGCACCGTTCCACCTCCAAACGATCAAATACACTAGCATCACTGGATTCGTCTCCTCCACGCTGTCCGCCTGCAAGCAAAGGGTATAACAGCTGAGAGTAGATTTCTGGGCGCAACGTGATGTCCTTAGACCATAGAGCAGCACGCATTATCTCGAGTGCCACAGGCAGATCTCCAGCGTACAGACTCTGCAAAATTCCCTGAGAGAAAGAGTGTATGGTGTGTGGGATAGCGTTCGGAAACCTTGTGAAGAGCTCCATAATTGTTGGACATTTGACTAGCTTCTTGTCAGGATTGCTGGTATCGCTGTCTGTTGGTCCATGCCGAATGTCGGCACGGTACTGCGCTATACTTTTGAAAAGCACACCCACCGCCCGGTTGGTCATCTTATTGTTATACAACTGCATCTCGTGCAGAAGCTCCATCATGTGCTTGAAATTGCCATCCCATACAGCGTGAAGGAGGAGATAGTTGGCAATACTGCTATCTGTGTCTTGGGTTGTGTATATGAGTTCGTTCTGTTTGGCGTGCATGTACAAGTCTGCGATCATTAAGCGGCTTGCATCATCTGGGGCACTCTCCACTGTATGGGCAAATGACCCTGCGTCTACTGGCACATGGTGTTTCGCTCCGTACTCCAGCAGCAGTTTGGCTGCGCCATGGTGACCTGCAGCTGCGGCAGCACTCACAGCTAAGGAAAGCCGCTTCGGATCTACTCCAAGAGCACACGGGAATCGCTCCATGTACTCGATTATCAATGTGCCGATATCTTCAGCTGAGTATGTGGCATCTTGAGTTGGTTCCCCATCATCTGCAGAGTGCTCTGCATTCTCCTCCACTCCTGCCAACTCCTCAAAGAATATTTCTGGGCGACGCAAAATGACTCGGAAGAAAGCGTGTGAGGATGAGTAACTCGTGTGCAGTTCCAGGCCGTCAATAACGCTCAGTAGCGTTTCCGCGCGTTGTCGCAGCGCCAGATCCTGTTCATCCTTCATTTTCGTTGTGCATTCCATGGCTAACAAGAAGTTGAGCGCATCCGCCTCGTGGACACCTAGCACATTGGCCTTACCAACGACCTCGCTCTGGTAAAACGGCGCCATTGCCTGCTCTCGCTGCGAGTCGAGCATCGCCCAGAGCACGAAGCGATGCATCTGCATCCTGGGCGTCGTAAGCGTCGTCCAGGTGGTGACAGCTCTAGTCACACCATTCACCTCTCCGCGCTTGTCGTCCTCCATGAACTCCTCGTAGCCGCTCCACACCTGCTCGTAGCGCCCCTCGCGCGACGCCTTGTACAGCAGCGACAGGTACCCCGTGTCGAACAACTTCATCCCTCGGGAGCGAAGCTCGTTGAACGCCTGCAGCGCCTCATGGTACGACGAGTCCGAGTCGTCAATGCGTCTCAGCAGCGCGGAATTGGACTCTTCTGCAACTCGTGGGGGCGTCTCCGGCGCTGTAGAGGCCGCCGCCACGTCCGGGAGAGTCGCGATCGGCTCGTCGGCGCGCTCTGCGTGCAGGAACCGCCTCGACGCGGCGAAATTTAGCGCCGACCGCGTACTAGGACCCTTTGCAGTGATGGAGAGCGCGGCGGCGGGGCGAGGTGACGCCCGGGGCGCCCGCAACAGCCGCACGCGCGCGCCGACCTGGCGCAGCGGACGCATGATGGTGTGTGTGGCTCCAACATGGGGCGGCAACGGTGGTACACTGTACCTGTTGGACGTGTCTATGCTGCCGTACCTAAGTCGAACCTAGCAGAGTGATGGTCTAACTTCAAGTACGTGGCAAGGCCACTTCCACTTGCGCCGGGGCAGCAGCAGATCGACGGCGAGCGCCATGGCGTCCGGCAAAGAGAACGCGCACAGCATCGAGCCGACCTCTCCGCCTTCGGCTGCTTCGTTCCGGTCGAAGGTGTTCCCGCCGCTGCCTCCGAACTCTCCGCCGGTCGCCAACGACTTGAGTGAAGACGCGAGAAAGGCGGCTCGGGGCGACGCGGGTCCGAGGGAGTTCGGCGTGAGGATCACCAACACATTGAACGCGGGGGGAGCTTCCCATGCTGCGCGCAAGACGGAGAGCAACTCGCCGTCATCGAACGCGATGGTAGCCGCGCAGAGATACTACCACCAGTACCAGTACTTCCCGCAGCATGGCATCCTGAGGCCCAAGATTGTGGAGAAGAAGAAGCGTCGAGAGGAGACGGTGTCAAAGCAAAGTAAAAACGATCCATGGTCTAGCGTGGAGCAGACTTGCTGCGAGCCACGGCCGGGCGGTTCAGGTTCTGAGAAGGGGTCTAGTCCTTTGCAGTTCGGACGCACTATCTGGAGCATTACACCGGAGGAACTCTCCGCATTAGAGGTAGAGATGGTCGCCTCTACAAAGAAAGAAAAGAAAGCTCTCAGACGGTTTTCTTATGCTGAAGCGAGCAAGCGAAACCTGCCAGAGTTTGCTAAAACTCAAGCTGAGCGGACGAAAGACGCGATGAAAGCGGAACAACCGAGACGACAGTTCAAGAAATATTACGGATTGCCATTCATCGCGCCTTCTGAACCATATCCAGGGTAAGTCCCTGCTTACAACCGCATTGGTAACATCTCCAGCTAACAAAAACCTTGTTTTTTTCATCAAGCGATGCCGAGACCCTTGAAGCGAAAGAAGAAGCCCCGTTCGGAGTTCGCTTGCCTACTTTTTCGCAGGACAAACCTTCCGACAGGCCAGATTACAGCCAAATTGTCGGTCTTTCTGCCAGCACGCCCACGTTTTATCCGCGTCAAGCTACTGACGCAAACGACCTCATTCAACTGGTAAGCAAACTGAAGAAATTGAAGTACTAAGTAGTTGAGCTGACACATTTGAGGCTCTCCCCAGCTTAACACGACTTTGCCATCCAAGAAGATTGCTCCACACATGGACTGGTGGCCGGTAACCTGGCTCCATATTTATTATGTCTACTGTCGAGCGGACACTTAGCAAAGAGTGTGTGATTTTATTTGCAGGGAGACTGGAAATGCACCAACTGCGGTAATCAATGTCATTGACTCCCATCTATCCAATACACAAAAGTCACTTACTCCCTTTTGAGTGACGCAATTGCAGGCAATCACGTACTAGCCTTTTTTATTAAGCGCCCTTGTGTTTAAAGCCGTGCTAACCTTGTCAATTTTTGAGCTATAGAATTTTTCGTACAGGTTTGGCACGCTGTCTCTTCCACCTGCTTTGATTTCGAGCTAATCTTGCTGCAGGGACACATGCAAGCGATGCAAAGTTGGTCGACTTGAAGACGCAGGCTTCATCTTCCCGCCATCTTCGAGCGATTCTTCGGTCTGAGTGCACGGGCCACGTCAAGTACACACTTTTTCTTTGAAAATGACTACAATTCCTGGTCTGATGCTGAGCGTTTTTTATCTGTTAAATTACTTCGTGTTGACCTCTGCACTCAGAAACCAGAACTCGAGTTTGCTTGGAGCCTTCCGCTTTTCCGAATCCATAATACATGATTTTCGGATCGTACACTAGGTATTCATTGTTCGTTATAGCGCTGTTAGCAAAAAGTGCTATTCTATTTGCTGTTGAACAATATCAGGTTTCCTCGTCATCATTTCCGAGTGGTGGCAGGTGCTGCTTGACTAACTGCTCCAGTTGAGGCGCATTTGCACCGTCCACATCTGCAATGTGCTTACGATCCTGCAAAATCGCACTTGTAAATTCTTCACACAAGTAAAGTGGTGGCGATGTGTTCACGCTCGAACCTTGAAAAACAGGAATCGAGGCTTGCAACTTCCTGTGTCCTCGATGCCGTCGACGTGAAGGCCAACATTCAGCTACAAAAATCACAAGTTAGCTTATCAGCACCTTGTTGCCAAACTCAAAGTTGCCTACTGTTGCAAACATGAGTCGACGCTCAGCATGATCGATGTCCGTTGTCAAGCGCTTGTATGTTGGCTCTACGATCTTACAAGGACCGCACCAATCCTTGTGCACATCGACAACTACCGCTGAAAGGTTAGATAAGCGGCATCAGCCTCTTCAGGTTAGAGGTGCCACCGTACCAAGGAGCTTCTTGTCGCTGGTTTCCAGCACCTGCGCCCAGTGCTCCGCGTCGCGAACTTTGGTCACCAACTCCATCGCGTCCGGCACCGCTTTAAAAGCCTTTTTGCGGATCCTTTGGAGCCGTCGGTTAGCGAACTAGCTACAGGAGCGCTTTAAAACTATTTTAGACGAGTGTGTGGTGTTGAATGGCGCTGTTTGTTTGAATTAAATATCGACACGGCTGTGCTAATAATCTACACTCGGTTCTCAAGTTGTCGATCTAATAAGTAGTTGATAAAGCAGGTGTCGCCGAGCTGCCCGGAGCCTCGCAGTTTTGCCATAGCACTCCCTTCAATCGGTAGTTCCGCTGCAGAGGCTCACCAGGGTCCAGCTAGGCGACCGCTGTTGGACGAAGGTCGCGCTGCGTAGTCGTCGCTTGGACTCGCGTCGCGAAAACGCACACAAGACAGTTGGCTCCGTTGAGGAGGGATCGTGCAAGGTCGAGCTGTGCTGAGCTCGGAAGAGGTAGCTTAGATGGAGTCGTTGCCCGACACATCGAGACAGCCGTAGAAGCTCTTGAGCAGTTTGGTGATCTTGCAGCCCTGCTTCTCGCAGCGGTTCATGACCACGGGCGGGCACTTGCACAGCGCCTCCTCGAGCTCCAGCAGGAAGGCGTTGAGGAACAGGACGCGCTCGCGCACGACACTCTTGGAGTTCTTGCCGAGGAAGCGGCCCTGCATGACGGGGAACTCGGTGTCCACGAAGACGCGCTCAAGGCACGAGGCGAGCAGACAGCTCTTGTCGCCGCCACAGCACACGGCGTGCTCCTGGAAATGGCGGCGCGCCAGTTGCTGCAGCTGCAGGAAGGCCGAGAAGCGGCGGTACACGAGGTCCTCGCCGCCGAAGCGGTCGGTCTGCACGCGGATGGCGTAGTCGGTGTGGCCCGCCACCTTGCGGGTGTCCACGACGGTGCAGCGCACGTCGTTCAGGGCGACGGCGGCGCTGGTGGGAGAGCTAGGCGGCAACATCTTAGAGGCAGGGAGGCTAGTGCTAGACGAGCGCAATTGGCAGCAAGTTCCGAAATGAGCGAGCACCGAGCGCCGCGCCGCATCGACCGATCGTCCGGCAGGTTTAACCTTTGCACTGCGTTGGGACAAGGATGGCGACTTGTTCACCAGAGACGGAGATCCGGTCGCGCGCCGGCGTGCGTCATTGACCAGAGACGCTGCGCTGGACGCCACGCACGCCAGTACCGGCCCGAGCTAACGGGCGAAACGGAGGTGACTCGCGGGCCAGCCGATGGCAGGGCGGCGACGTGTGGCTCGCCGGGCGGGGCCAAGCGCTGAGGGTGGGTCCTTCTGCATCCAACGCCCATGCGGCGAGCGCGTGTGCCGCCGCAGAAACGCTGCGGACCGCATGGCACTGCCTGCAACGGCGACAAGCAGGTCCAGCTTCGATTCCGGAGCCCGCCGCTGCTTCAGGATTCTACTTTTTGCGTTCTACTTTTACCAGAAACGGAAACGCTACGCTGACGGCGAACTTGATCGCATGCTGGCGACAAGCGCCTGTAAATTGGGCGAGGACTCGGCAAGAGCCGCCTTCCGCGCTGGCGCGGAACGCGTTCCCCGGCGCTAAATAAAGGCGCCGGCACCGGGCGGGAAGGAGCGCTTAGCGACATGCCATCACGCAATTTGGCGCACTTCAACCTTCGCCTGTATCTGCAGGGGCACTGGAGCTTTCTTGGTCACCAGTCCCCACATGCGCAAGCCGGGCATTCCCATGCTGACTCCCGACTTGAGTAGCCCCCCTTCTCGTCATCCCGTTAAACACGCTCTCGAGCGCACGAAGGCTTTGCCGACGCCGGCTTTCATATAGGCGCGCTTCCGCTCGGATTCTCATCGCGCCACCTGGCCGCCGGCTACCAGTTGTAAAGCCTACAACCGCGCGAGGAGGACGCAGCAGAGATCGACTGCAGCAATCGGGCGACACCGCCGCTGAGCAGGGGTGTTGGCGGCGTCGCAGGACGTCGCCGCTCGCCTGTAAGGGCACTGCGAAGTAGGACACAGCGGATACTGTTTTCTCGGGGCTGTTGCTAATGCGCGGGGCTGGGGCTGACAGCCCCAAGCCCGAGATAAAAAAAAAAAAGCGGTAGCAATCGTTACAGGCGACCATATGGGCCCAGCGTTGACAGATCCACTCGCTGCGACGCTTTTCCTCCGCCGCCCATTTCGCTGGCGACACCGCTCCAGCAACAGCAACCGCGATGTCGTTTCCTGTCGCGAGTGCGCATGAAGAGCGTCGGCGTGTACTGAAGTGCTAACCTAACCTTAGAGCGGGTAGTGTGTTCTACCAAAACTGAAGCAGCCCATCCCGTTGCGTGACCTGGTGTTGGTCGAAAGACAGTTGCAGCAGTCCGTCCTTGCATGTTGCCGTGATGAATCAAGTGGACCAAGTGGATTGGACAAGGTCCACCTTTCCCGCTGACGCGAGCGCTCTTCCTGTGCAGTTATCAACATGGCCGCGATCTTCAATAGACAGTCTCTGGTATGATTGACAGCAGTAGCGGAGACTGCCAGACGCGTAGCGCTGTCGACAGGTTTAGCCCGTTGCAACAAGAGCCTGCGTGGCAGCTTTATCGAGCCGAGCCACCTCGACTGCGCGCATTATAGGGTGCAGTAGTTGGCGTGAGCGCTGGCGTGCTGGCCAGGCGCTCAAGTGCTGTGGTCCCCATCTTCTGCTTCGACCCCACCGCACCCATTGCGGCTCATCAGCAACGAGCAATGCTGACCAGCAGATCCACCACTTCAATGCAGCGCATCCATGACAGGTCCGCCCCCCTTTCAGCGGAAGCGAGCAACAACAGGGCACGATAGGGGGAAAGCGGTTCGGCTCGCGATTGCTTGCTCAACGGCGAGTGGGTACTTCCTCGAACGAATAAATGTCGCGGCCCATGAACCCTCGATCAAAAGGTGCTGTTACAGCTTATGAACCAGAGTACATGAACGATAAACTTAGCTATTATACCGAATGGCACGGCACTTTCACGAAAAATAGGATGCAACCTTGAACGAATAGTTCATTGTTTTGGCTTAACTCGCTTTACGCTAACGACCCACCTCGACGGCGGAGCGGGGTGAACGGAGGTCAGTTTGGTACCTGTGCCTAGAGCTAAAAGGTTTTTGCTTAATGGGCCAGTTTCGAAAGGTTTCCCACTCCAGGAGCTCTTGTGGCTTTTAGATGGGGAAGGCTCCCCTTTGCTGAGTGAGGTGATTTGGCTCGCCTTCGAGTTTATGCTGGAAAGTCTGGCTCGGATCGTGGACGAAAGGCACAAGGCCGTAGTGCAGCGCATCCAGAGTCCTTGAACAATGTGCCAGTCCAGGCCGGTAGCATGGTCGAGGATGTGAAATGGAACCGCGTGGGTTGCAAACATGAGGTAGAATAGCAGCTCCAGCTTTTAAGACTTCCACACCTTGGCCGAACCGCGCGCCATGGCTAAGAAATAGAACCGGAACATCATTACGAAGACCAACGAAATGTACTCGACGATGATGTCCATCACCTCCACGGTCTCCAAGTCAAGGTGCGGCGATGTCAGCTACATTTTACCAAGAGAATCACAAAACTAAAAATCACAAGAAGGTTTGCAACGCGAGACAGCTTCGCCATAGTTGGGATTTTAAACTTTTTGTTGACGTCATGCGTAATGACAGTGATCCGTAAAAGAAAGCTTAGTACGGAGCAAACCTCCGAAATGTCGTTGAGGTCGCGCACGAGCTCGTGGTTCGGGTGTGCTCCGGGCACAAGGCAAGCAAAGCTGATGACGCAACACCTAGCATCATTCGCACAGTCGGTTCTTGGCGTCGCATGTAAAACACGAAGATCAGGTATTGGAAGAGACCAAAGTTGAGAAGCAATGCACATGGTAGGCAAAACACCTTGCCAAAGAAGTAGATGTCTTCTTGATTAATAGTCATGCCGGTGGACGACGCAGATAAACTAAATCGTCCAGAAATGCATATACTATCATGAACATGCGATTGACCGGCGCTATCTTTGACTTTAGTCTGCTTGCGCTCAGATTGCGAGGGTCTTGGAATAATAATCTGCAATACTAGGGCTGGCGAAGGTAACCGTCTCGCTGTGCTGAAGTCTGCTCCATCTCCGTCAAGTTTCTATTAAAATCGCAATCTCCCCTATCGACTCATTTATCTCGATTTCACTTCATCGCTTTGTTAGTTGGCGACGCACTGAAATCGAACGAGACGACGGAGCTGGTGGATAGAAGAAAGCCTGCTGCTTGATGACGAGGTAACCAAGTTATTAGCCGACGGTCCATTACCGAGATGCCTGTCCTTCACTTTTGTTTGGGACATAGCTTGACTCGCCTTCGAGCTTCCGCTGAAAACCTCGCGTGAATTGTTGACGACAGACAGAAGGCAATAGTACAGCGCATCCAAAGGCCTTGCACGAGGTGCCAGTCGAGATCCGTCGCACGATTGAGTATGGCAAAGGGGACTGCGTGGGTGGCAAGCAGCAGGTAGACGAATAACTCCATCTTTTGCGTTTCCCACACCATTTTGGGACCGCGTGCTGCAGCCAGGAAGTAGACCGGAATCCTACCACAAAGGCAAGTGAAATGTATTCGATGACCACGTCAAGCAACTCCACAGAATCCATGTCGACGTCAGGGTATGTAATTATAATGATGTTCACCAAGAGAACAACAAAGCTCAGTACTACAAGGAATTGTGATACGCGCGCAAGTCTTGTCATCGCAGCGATCTTGAATTTCTTGTTAACCACGAGACATGCAAAGCTAAAGAAAGCAACCACTAGCAGCAATCGTACACTTCGCTCCTGCCGCCGCTTTAAAACACGAAAAGCAAATACTGGAAGAGCCCAAAATTGAGCAGCAGTGCGCACGGCAAACAAAATACCTTGCTCCCGAGATTCAGGTCTTCCTGGGTGATTGTCATGGTATTGAGGGACTTGTCCGAATCGCGACACTTGCACAAGAAAGAGAAAGTTCGTATGAACATGTTTAGGCGTGAACTTTGAACTGTCGGACCCTGCATTCGTAAGACGACGAGGTCACTGTAAAAAGGTTGGCAGCGGCAACGAAAGCCTGCGTGCGCCACGTCTCACTCTATTAGCTTTTTCTCAGTCATCATGCGAGGCAAACTTTCTTCACAGACAACTCAATTGACGTCGCGCTGAGATCCACATTGATGAAGGACTTGGGTGTATCGATGACAATCGGCTACGCGTGTTGTGCTAACCAGGTGCTTGCTTGACGGATCCGCAGTCATACTTTCCCCCCGCACCTTGCCAGTAGACGTTGCCTGGCTTCCTTTGGAGCTCGCACTTAAAGTCTCGCGTGGATTGTCGATGAAAGACAGAGTGCAATGGTGCAGCGCATCCAAAGACCTTAAACATGGTGCCAATCCAATCTGTCGCGTGACTCAATATGGTAAAATGCACTGCATGGGTTGCAAGCAACACGTAGTAAAACACTTCAAGTTTTTGGGTCTTCCAAACCTTGGCGGGGCCGCGGCCCATAGCTAAAAAATAAAACCTGAAGCACACAACGAAGGCCAACGAAATGTATTCGGTGACAATGTCCATCAACTCCACAGATTCCAAGTCGAATGCGGTATGGCGATATCGGCAAAGTTGAGCAAAAGTACCATGAAGCTCATCATTACGAGTAGTTGCGCAGAGCGAGCGAGCCTTACCATGGCTGCGATCTTGAACTTCTTGTTAACGTCACGCGTGAGAACGGTAATTTGCAGGAGGAAGCTGAGCACGAAGATGACATCGGAAATATCGTTCAAATCGCGCACTAGATCATGGTTCGGGTGTGCACCAGGCGCTAAACTAGCGAAGCTGACACCCAACAGCATCCGAATACTCGGCTCCTGGTGTCGTTTGTGGAACACAATGAAGAGAAACTGGAAGAGTCCAAAGTTAATCATCAGTGCGCACGGTAAGCAAAAGACCTTGCTGAAGAGGTTGATATCTTCTTGGGTGACAATCATGCCTCTGTTGTCAGCTTGCGGACAAACGAATTGTTTAAAAATGAGCTGTTTTGACAATCTCGATAATTTTAGCTTCTAATCACTAACACAGACGACGAGGTCGTCATGGATAAGGTTCGTAGGTTTGTGTTCGACACTACGCTTGCAGAAGTCATTTGAGGTCATTGAGTTGCCTCATTGGGGCGACAGTGCACGTCTGAGGCCCGGTATTGCGCCTGCCACTTGACCTCCCCGCTGACTTCCGCAGGAAGTCCAAACGAGGCGTAACCTTGCCGTCAAAAACACGGCGCAAGCTAGACCCTCTTGTTGATCCCTTTGTTGTTGCTTCAGAGTTCCATTTCTCCTTGCCACTGTTCGCCGAGCTGACATTATGAGTAGCGGAGCTTGTGCCGGCAGCTCCTGAAAGTCGTTTTATTTTCGTTCGAGCCGTGATGAATAAGCAAGCGGTGAGGGTGGTGCGATGCCAAATAGCCTGTGCGAATTCCCAGTTGAGCCCGCTAGCGTCAGATACCAAATCGAAGGGTAACTCGTGCGTTGCAAATAGCACGTAGCAGCACACTTCAAATTTCCGCGTTTTCCAGATACTCTTCCACCCACGTGAGATCCCAATGTAGTAGAACCGGAAAATGAAAATGAACGCGAGGTTTAAGTTTTCTGCGACGTTAGAGATATCTTGCCCATTTTGTTCTGAGATAACATCGGGATTAATAACCACGATGCACGAAAGCAATATTGACACGAGGTCGGCCAGAATCAACACCTCAGCCGCGTACGTAAGGTACATGACGGAGCGCATCTTGAACTTTTTGTTAAGGTCGTACCCGATGATTGTGATCTGCAGCAAGAATGTCAACACGCAGCACGCCTCCGAGATGTCATTAGCTGCTTCCACAAACTCTTGCTGAGGCTTCGCAAAAGGAATGATAGCAACGGTGCCCAGCGTTCCGACGAACAGCAGCAGCATGACTCGCCTTTCGTTCCGTCGCTTCCAGTAGAAAACGGCGAGGTACAGCAGCAGCGTGTAGTTCAGCAGAAGCACTATGGGCAAAAAGGCCTCGACGGCGAGTCGGTCGATCTGATCCTGCGTCACGGACGTCCACATTTTCACTGCTCGCGTTCACGTCCAGTCGGCGCGTGGCGTCCCGAGCAGCTTCTTCCACTGCTTCCACGCAGCCGATGGCACAATTTCTCCTCGAGACATATTCCAATCCCGCCACTAAAAATATATCGAGCAAAACCTCCGTAGTAATAGAAAACGGGTCTGCAAAACGGCAATCGGTTCAGGATTAGCCCTCTCCTATTGCGATATTCCGGTTGCTACTGTCACTTTCCAGCGTCATTTTTCGGTCGTCCTGCTGGCAGCAGCTCCGCCCGAGATGGAGGACTGCCTCGGGTACGCCGGCCGCGCGGCCGCTGCGCGAATGTTCATCTCACTGTCTCATGCTGTTGCTGTAGCTGCCGCCTCACCGGATCCGCGACGCTGCTGGGGGTGGGCGCCTACTTCCTCAACGAGGTCCGTCGACAAAGTTCCTGGAAGCTGCTGCGGAGCCTAACGATCTCTCTGTGGACTGTGCGCAGCGCTCCAAGCTGCCGCGTCACGACCTCGGGCAGCGCCGCTGGCTGCTCGTGTGCGCCGGGACCTTCGCAGCCGCTGGTGTGTGGCGGGCCACCACGCACCTGTTCGAGACGCCGAAGCGGGCGCCGGCGGAGACGCTGGAGACGCAGCCGTGGTACGCCTGCAAGGGCTGCAGCGAGAAGTTGCAGGCCTGGCTCGGCCGGGACGCAAGACGCTCGCACGAGCAACACCGAGAGGATGATAAATAGCGTCCATGTATGCTTTTTATGCTGGTTGTCGTTGCGCTTCTCTCTCCTGATGGGCCCCGTCGCCACAATCGTTGCGATGAGGCCTCGTATGGTACAGCTCATGCAAAAGATAAAGCCTAAACATGCAGAGGAGGAGGAGAACAGGGGTAATGCACTCGTCTCCACCTCACTAACTCGCCTTACCCGCCACTGGTAAGCAGGACCGGCTGCCGCTACAAAATAATACATCCATCCACACCACTGCCGCGCACCCCCACCATCCCACCATGCAGCAGACCTGCGCGCGTCGTGGAGCTCAGCAGACCGAGCAGCTTGAACGGGGAGGCACGCAGGGAGGCAAGCCCCACTGCTACTAGGGAAACTCACCTCCATCCGCGAGAGTTGATCTAGCCTGGCTCTGAGATGGGGTTCATGACAGCGGGAGGAGACTGCAGTGCAAATTGGCGGGGCGGTGCATGTTGTCGTGGATCATTGACACTGACACGAACACCTGCAAAGGCACACACACACACATGCCACATCATTAGTTTAAAAAGAGCAAGGTATCCACAAAAGGTCTTGGCCATCGTACCTTTCGGTCACCAGTGCTCGAGAAATGCCACATCATCTTGCTCTGGGCAGACGCCATCTCACACGACAGGATCTTGCTGACGAGGGTGTACATCTTGGGTGCGTCCATGGCGGTGCACATGGTGTAGAGGCTGTGAAGCCGAAGCTCGTCGATGTTCTTGCAGCACAGCTCCAGGAACAGTGCGTTGGCCTCGACGATGGTGCCGTCCAGCTTCGCTAGAAGACTGGGCATACTACTGTTGGCGAAGACGTCGCGATAGGAGGCGGCCGAGCCTTCGATCTCCCCCACGTCGGCGTTTGAGGAGCCGTTGGAGGTGTTGCCGTACATGTTGTCCATGTCCAGTGGATACGAAGTCTGAGGCTGCATCCCTGGGATGGATAAAGCAGGCACGGGTGATGGCATGCTGTCGATCATGAAGACCTGGCCCTTGCCGTCCACGTGGCTGGGCGACGGCGCCGTGATGGACAGCCGGCCGCCCGCGTCGCTGCACGGTGACGGGAGGTGGCGCGGGACGCCGTTAGGGTGCTGCATGTGGTGCGGCATCTGCGGGTGCGGGGCCACGCCGCCGATCTGGTTGCGCTCGAGGTTGGAGATGTACTCGAGCGTGGCCTGCAGCACGCTGTACTTGTCCTTCTTGGAGGACGAGTATCCGGCGGCCTCGAGCTTGTTGCGCAGGATGTCGAACTGGTTGCTGATGCGCAGGATGCGGCGCTGCTCGCGCAGATTGTGGCGCTGCTTCTTGCTGAGGTCGCCGCCACTGGACGAGTAGCCGCCGGGCGTCATGGGCGTCATGGGGTACGGGCTCTCGCAGGAGGTGGCGTCGCCGCTGGAGGCCAGCGGGTTCTGGTCGATCAGGTTGAGCTTGATGTGCATGGGGAACTGCGGCTGCTCCACCTTGGGGGAGATGGTGCTGTAGGCGATCTCGAGCGCGGACGCGTCCTGCAGCGGGGGGCGGCCGCTGGCCGGCGCGGCGGAGGTGGCGGCCGTGGACGCGGCGGAGACGGCGGCGTCCGTGGGGGTCCCGGCGGACTCGAACTGCGGCGGCTGCTGCGAGGCCATGGCGTCTGCGGACACGGCGTTAGCGCGGCTGAGGCAGGCACGGCGGCCACGAACGTACGAGGGCAGCTGCGGGGGGCGGAAGGAAGCGAGCGACGGAGGCGGCCGCTCGGTGAAACAAGCTCTGGGCTTCTCCCGGCGCGGCAGGCTGTTGCGGCGGCCGCGCTTTTCGGCCACTCCCGGCGCGGCGCTGCGCCTTTTCGACCAATTGCCGCGGAGCTCCACCAGGAGAGGCTGAAAAGCGGCGCGCGGGGCCGACGCTCATTGGCCGAAACGCCCGCCGCGCCTCTGCCTCAACTCAGGTAGGTGGATCCGGCAGCGCTCGCTGCTCGCCCAGCTCGATCTGATCACATCAGCACCGCGGATGTGGGTGTCGGCGGCTCGGGCGCCGAGGCGGACGCTGCTCGCCACGCCTCGCGCCGGCGGTGGCGGCGGCGGCGGCGGCGCTGGCCCGAAGCCCGCCGAACGCGGCGAGGCGGCTCGGTCTCTGTCCGCCTGGATATCAGGGCTGCGAGGATCGGCACGCGGATCAAAGATGCTGCACGGCGCCGAGCGCGAGCGCGCCGCCCGAGCCGCGCTGAACGGATGGTCACCACTGTCCAGAAAGCCTCGCCACCTTGGCGACGTCAATGCCGGCGCCGTCGAGGCCGAGGTGGCCGCCGCCGCGCGTAACGGCTCGAGGCGGACGCCCTGGGTGAAACTGGTGGGTGGTCCACCCAGCAGACGCCGTTTTGGCGGCGTGCAAGCGCGCGCCGCTCGTGCGCGGCGGCCCGGAGCCATGCTCACTGCGAGCAGCGCGGCGCTGCACGCAATCAACACATCTGCGAAGCTGGCGCCGCCGGCCTTCAACGAGGAGCAGCGGTGGCCGTGCCGTAAACGGGATCCGTCGCGATGCGCTGCTGGCCGCGGCGCGCAGTGCAACCAGAGAGCAGCGTAGAGCGCAGCAGCAGCGGCGGCGACGTCGCCTGCAATGCAGTGAAGCCATGTCCCGAAGTGTCTCGCTGCCTTTTCTGGTCGCGCGGCCCATCCTCAAGATTGCGCCCATCTCGTTAGCTCCGTACCGTACCTACCGCATTGATGGTCCATCCCAGTCATCAATACGGCAGACACGGTACCGCGATCGGTTTCGAGGACGAGCCGCGAGCTTGAAGCGGAGTAGTAAGTCATGGAACATTACACCGTCAGTTTTTTCCCTTACCGTATTTTACCACAAAGAACGATCCTGGAACCTTCTTTTAGGCCAGGTGCTTTTTTAACGACGCAACCTCTCAACCATCTGAGAGCGTCTGCAACGACTTTTCGATCTTAGGGTAGTTTCAGAACGGCTCTATGGCTAAATTTTATAATAACAGCCGATCGTTTTTTATTTATTTATTTTCAAAAAAAAATAAAGAAGGCTATACATATAGATTCACCCCAACAAATAAAATTTCAAACGAACTAACTTTTGGAAAATACGCCGATCGAAGAAGTATATTCTTCTGATCCTGGTTATTGTCGATGGGTATTTAATCAGCCTAGTCTCATTCTTGGGGAGGAGATCAAAATATTCTTACACTCCAAGGTTATTAGTGATGATACTTCATATATGATGACCTGGGGTAAATATCGTGGTAAGACCCTCAAACAAATTAGTCGAACCGATGGAAAATATATATCAAAAGTCATTCGTGATTGATAAGTGTCCGAAACTATTAGCATAATTAAACTAAGATATTAGTTTTTTTTAAGATATGACAGTATTATGGCTGATCCTAATATATACACCTGATCACCAATAAATCAATCATATTTCTTTTATTCGATTATAAACTTCCACATCATCTCTAATTAAGCTGTGGTGAAATCTAAAATTTCGCCTGTAAGGCGATCATAGGTTAGTTCCTGTTCGGACACGACAATGACCAACATATTAGAACCTTGGCATCCGGCGTTTGTTCCTTGGATCTGAATGGATGTAGGGACATCGCGATCAGTTAGACGGCTAACGTCAGCAATGAGCACACGGTTAGTCAGAGACCACGTTTGGTAGTCAAGAAGACCATTGACCAACTCAGGAGTCAGATCACCATTGCTCGATGAGATCTTAGAGATTTCATTCGTGAAATGGTGGAAGTCATAGTCATGACTGATGTCGAATACTTGCTGAGAACCGATACGGACATTGAAGTAGCGGATGCTTGAACCCGGATGTACCGTCCAAGGCGCCGAGTCGAAAGGACTTTGGAACTCCTTAACAGCAGCAGAGCAAAGCTACCCGTCTGTTCAGCGAACGGGAGGAGAATGACGTATTTAGCATTCTTAATGGATGCCGATAGTTGGAGATCGAAAGCAGCATTGAACTGAGTTGATTGCTTACCAACTCCGGCGCGTTGGTTAAACGATTGTGCATAGCAATCGTTGTAGCGAACCTTCTTAACCGGTTTTAAAATAATCGCCTGAGGATTCTCAAGATGAACAAAGGGGACGTATAATCGAGACGTAGTGAAAGGCATGTCCGTTCCATCGATAGTCGGCTCAAGGGAATTGACAACAGCTCCCCAAGCAATGCTGAATCCAGCAGAAGCAGCAAGGACTCCAGCCATCGGATTACCGGTAGAAGAAGCCGCAACAATTACAGGGCAGGTATTACCAGAAGCAAGAGTAGTACTTGTCAGAGCCATGCCCTTGCCGGAATCGACAGCGACAGCAGATGCTCCCTGATTGACACGGAATCGAAGACGGATCTGAGGGTTAGCCATCCAGTCAAGCTCTTTAAAGATAGGGTGTAAGTCAGTTAGTTTAATCTTGAGCATATAATTCCACGTTCCCATGATTCCATTAGCTGTGGCGACTCCAGCAACGAAGGCGCCGCGTGCAGTTTGGTTAGCAATGTTTGTTGAAGCCGCAGCCGCACCGAGGAAAGGCCATGTCGAAGTAAAATCAGCTTCAGCGTTAGGAGGGTTTGCCAACGCCTGACGAGACCATCATTTGCAACTGTAGCACCGCCAGAGGGAGCAGAAGTGGCAAATGAGGAAGAGAATGCAGCATTGTTCGAGAAGCCATCTCCAGTAGTTGATGATGTAGCAGCACTGTATGAGAGGGACTGAGCAGCATCAGGATACAGGAATGATTCAGCTCCATGCTTCTCAACATATTGAGGGCTGTACCCTATCTGAGCGCGAACGTTGTTCCAGAACAACTTGTAATCAGCCATTGAAACAATCGTTTTCCCGTTCAGTTCCAAGGACATGCTGTCAATTTGCCACACTTGAGCGTAACGCAGAAACGATTCGCAGCAGCGGTCTGAGCAGTACCACCATTCTTCATCGAGACCTTTTATGGTAGCATAATGTACGAATCGCGAAGACAAGCAAATCCTTCACTTCCATTCAGCTATGAGGTAGCGTCGATCGTGATAACACCATTCTGGTATGACCCTTGGAAGATCGATAACGAAAGGAACGCGTTTGCCTGAAGATACCTTGATTTCCGGCTCGCTTTGAAGCGAGCTCTGGTAGAGGTATTGGTCTGATAGTTGAGTTTCACCCACGGTTGAATCTATATGCTGTCTGATATACATCGAACGAAATAAATATTAATGTTAGAACTCATCAAGCCAATTACCAGCGATCACGATCTCATCGAGCTTGCTGATCGAATAGGGGTACATCTGGATGCTATATACAAGCAAGTGAAATCGCTAAACCGATTTCGAAGAGAGGGACCTATCTGATACTGTTAAGACCTCCCAACCAGAACGTAGGGCATTGGACCTGGGTAGATAACGGTGAATACTTTGATTCCATGGGCGAAGCTGCTCCTACCAAGTACGGGATCGGAAAATACAATCCTAAACAATATCGGGGTACTTACGGAGACTATTGTGGTTTCTGGTGCATGCTCTGGCTTTATAGCAAGCAAAAAAATAAGATGAATCTACTCAATCGCTCCAAAGACCTGGATTTAACAATTCTTTAATAAAAGTCAGTGTTTCTCTTATCAATTATAATCAAGGATGTACGAAGCATTTTTGAAAAGATCACAACGAACGATGTAGCTACTCGTAGGATGGATCTGAGGAATGATATTTGATAGTTGAGCACTCGCTACTGTAGAGGATGTAGCAGGGTATGTAACTGTAGTCAATCCAAGCACCGAACCAAAAGCGGCATTGTTGATAATCAGTCACGGAACGCGTGTCGTTGTTGGCAATCCAGTACCTCCAGATGAGTATAGTCCAGTAGTAGGTTTTGTATATCCTACAGGAAGACTCGAAGGCGTTGATGAGAAATCAATCTGAGCTGCGTAATAAACGCTATTCTCTGTTAATTTGATGTAGAATACATTGTTTCCGGATGCATCAATGAGATAAGCTCCTGCATTGACAAGAGCTGTTTGAATGCTTCTATTGATATCATCATAGCTGTAGTATCCGTCTTGAAGGTTTATGCTTATCGTAGAAGTAGTTGCTGCCGTTGGGACCACAACTTGGAAAGTCGTGTTCTTGAATTGAGTAGCATCGAAGTTGTATTCGCTGTTAAATAGGCTAATTGATTGGATCGCGCAAACAACATTGCGGAAATCGGCTGCTGAACCAGGGAATTAATATCTCCATGTAGAGTTGTATCCGTCTGCTACGAGGTTTGTACTGTCAATTTTAAAAAAACTTGCCATGAGGACTATATGATCATCGATAAAATTTTATTAATAATTTTGAGTCTTAATTGGGTTATCAAAGTTGTATCTGATTTCCCCCTTGACAGAGTCGATAAGCAACATTTGGCCTTTCCTTTCCGTTGCTTTGTTGTAATAATAGACAATCGTTTGATCATCCACTCCTTTGATATTGAAGTCTCTGACGACCATCTGTAGATCTCGCTTCGAATTAGCTTTTAGGATCGCTATACTCAGAGTTCAATCTTATCATCTTATCCGTCGCAAAGTAGCTATGGGTAAGGAAAATGGTGCTCAGCTTGAAATAACGACCACGTGTAAAGTAGTGGGAGAAGATGTTCTTCTGAAGTAGCTTATCATTGCTGTAGTCATCTATGATAACGAGCTCAGGTTTGTTGGAGCTCATCGGTGTATGACGCACTTGATCAGCTTTGGGAGGTGCATCTGGATCAGCAAATGTGATTTTATCTTCGAGCTTATCGCGGAGATACTCATACAGCTCCTGATGTGGATTACGAGCAATAATCGTGAGATGAGCAAATACGTGAGGAGAATGCTTGAGAATGAACATACATAGATTGTTCTTCCGCTAAACGATGGGCCAAGGACAACCATTCGGAAAAGCTTCTTTATGTCAAGAGCTGGGATATCACCCATAGCAGCAGATTTGAACTTCTTAGCAATCGAAGCACCATAGTTTGGAATACCACTCATGATCGTGTGTATAATCGCCTGATCTATATACATTGAGGCAAAAAAACATGAGTTCTGGTTTCGCGTATCCTCAGCCAATCTTTCAATCCCTATCTACAATCCGGCATTCTATCTGACATTAGACGCAAGTGGGTTCTTAACGTATCAGTATGCGCAAACACTATATCTTAGCAAGAATGACTGTCGTCTGTCTTACATTACGGGGATTACCCAAGGGATTGCAACTCCTGGAATTGCACTGGTTCCTGAGACAGGTGGTAATATCAGTGTGGTAGAGCGATTTCGGATTTTACCTAGCTTAGGCTATGGCAGGATTTCGGTGACACCAGTAGCTCGGCGATCATCGTGTACTCAAGCCACCAATGGGGAGTTTCGCCGAAGAGCCAGTGTAGCCATCTGAAGGGCCGGCGAACCAAGATCTCATGGTAGACGAGCGTGAAGAGTCGCCTCAGCGATTGACAAGGATTTAGTATCGGAGAGGCCGTAACGGCCCGTTTTCATTAGATATTTGTATAGGAACCTACTAGGAGGGCCAAGAGCCCACAAAGATAACAGATATAACAGAGTGGAATTTTCGGGGTCCAACACAATCAGCACGCGACGCAGCGACTCTTCGGTACGTCGTCCCTGCGGACTAGATCATGCCCACCGCTGAGATCGTCTGACGGAGTGACGGAAGCGATCTCGGCCGCGTGGCAAGTCCAAGAAGCGTGTGTGGTGGTTCCTGACATCGGCCCCAAGTGGTCACAAGTTGGTTCGCCGGGGTCGACGAACGCGGGTTTTACTCGGCCTGCAAGCGTACCGAGTAGGCGTGGCTTTTGCCTACGCCCCGTCAAAGCGAGAAATCGTTGCCGTCCATCCTTTGGTGGAGGGCACGGGTTAAGAGAAGAGAAGAGAAAAAGAGAGAGAGGTCAGCGATCAAGGGGAGCGTGCTGTGTGCTCGTGGCACGGTTCCTGGTATAAGAACTTGGCAGGTGTCTGGGGAGCCATTACACCGCTGTAAACGGACTGGGCGATCTTCGGATTCGCCCTCACGCCTGCTTCGCTAAGGCAGGTGTTGTGGGTGTACTGTGGGAAGGCTAACAAGTTTTACCTGTGTGCAATACCACAACTGGTGCCGCGACCCGGGAACAGGGTGGTGGTGCGCTTAGGTACTTACCAAGTTAACGAGCAACAAGTGAAGATGGTCAAGACGTCGACGAACGCGAAGGGCAGTACCGGCGACGGCCGGTGGAAGGTCAAGCGCACGGCCGAGATCAGCGGACGCGACGACGAGGGCGACGGCCAGCACGCCACGCTCGGTGAAGTTCGAGCCTGTCGACGATCGTGGCCATGGAAGTGGAGTTGATGAAGATGATAAAGTTGAGATGAAGATGGAGCCCGCCGAAAAGGAGGCGGAAGCCGGAGAGGTCGACGAACTCTCCGTAGTTGTTGGAAAATCGGGTACTCCGCGTCCGGTCGCTCGCCGACTGGATGCCGACCTCGAAGAAGTAGCCTCGGCACGTGCGCTGGCTCCAGATGAGCGCCCGGTGACGTCGAACCGGCCGCCGGTGAATGGAGATACGCCAAGCGCTTACCGGGCACTCGGTCAGATCGGACGTTCGATGACCGCGACCAGTGCCTGGGTGTCGATGTTCTCACTGAAAGAAGTCGGAGGGGCCAAGTGGATTATGCTGGAGAAAGCGTTGATATGCCCCATCGACAGTAGCAGCGTGAGCAAGCTCGCCGAACAGACCAAGCGATTATTGGAGGCTATGGGCTTTGAGTGCACGGCACTGCCGTCCAGAGTGGCGCTGGATGTGTGGGAGCTCGGCGCTAACATCGCCGAGCTCACTAAGTGGAAGCGCAAGCTGAAGGACACCTTCGGAATCCGAGGCTTGGTGACTGTGATGAAGCTCGGCGAAGCTGATTCACGCAACATCCCGCTACCTGATACACCGAAGAAGGCGAAGAGTAACACCCAAGTGGAGACGCCGGCGATGAAGAAGGAAGTGTTTGGGACGTCGGTTGCATCGCCATACTTCATGGACGCGCACATGGTTACCCGAAGAAGAGCCGTGCGAGTCGTCGAAGCACCGATGACGATGACGATGATGTTGATAATGATGATATCGGTGGAGGTGATGATCCCTGTGATGATCTGGCGGCGCAAATTCGTCGGACGTATCTACGCGAAGATGAGGAGGAAGCTCAGCGAAATACGCTGACTAACCATATTCCGCTCAAGAAATTGACCAAATTCGCTGGAGCTCGTAATCGTAGCGAGCGATCGTTGCAGTGGCTCAAGAAATTCATCTACGAGATGGAGGGGACGAACACCCCGCAAGATCGCTGGTGTGAAGCGTTCCAGTTGTGCATGGAAGATGGCGTTGGTCACTGGGTTCGTCTGCTGCCGAAGAAGACGCGTAAGCGCTGGTCACTGTTGTGCGAGGCGTTTATGACGTACTACTGCTCGCAATACGACCAAACCCCAGCGAGGAAGTATTACACGGCCGAGCGGGACTCTGGAGAGCATATCTGTGATTATTTGCTCCGCCTGAATGGATACGCTCGCTCGGCGAACATTCACTACGAATTTGGTGGACGCACTGGTGAACAGCATGTGAAGCACTTCCTAGAGACGTGCCGCGATGATGCGCTGGTGGAACAACTAATTCCTCAGCGATTTGACAACATTGCAAAAGTCGAGGCAGTGATTAACGACAAGCTGGTCGCCGATCGTCGCCGCAAAGGACTTGGCCGCTCGTCGAGCAAGCCCAGCCGCGATGGGAGTCGTCGCAATGACGCAGGCAGACGTGACGACCGTCGTGGAGACCGAGAAGACCGTCGAGGTGACGGTAGAAGCCGTCGCGATGACCGCTACAACCGCCAAGTCACCCTCGTCGATGCATCAGTCGACGAGCTATATGAAGCGTGGTCAGACAAGATGGCGATTACGTCACGTCGCCGAGCCGACTACGATGATTACGAACGCTTGAGCAATCATTCCGACGTATCTTACCGATCTGACTCTGAGTCGGATGGTGAGTACATGGATGCGGCAGAGACTGGACACTTTCCCGACAGATCAGGAGGTCAGCGAACAGACTTCGCTGGTCGTAACGAGTCCTCGCCAAGCCAGACACGGCGAAATGACGCCGCCCCGCGACGACACTGGGGTGACAGCGACCGCAGGGCACGTCCAGAATACGGACCGTGTGCTGCCTGTGGTGATCCACGCCATTCGGCGCACAAGTGCTTCCGCAAGTGCAAGTTTTGTACCCAAGTCCATGGTATTGGACAGTGCGAGCACCACCGACTCTACGAAGAGGCAGTCAAGTTCCTCAAGTCGAAACATGAGAAGGAATCCCTTCCTGCTGAGCTCCATTCCAGCAATTTAAACGAGCGCGCCCGCCAACTATAACTGGGTTGGGCCAAGACGGGCGGCCACAGTTCGCCGAGCCCGTAGTGGAGGCAAACTACGTGTTTGCGTTCATTCGGCAAGGCAAATGGCTGGAAAATGATGATGCGACGGAAATTGAATGTGAAACAGACGGGAAATTGGAACCAATCGACGAGCCAACCCTACTGAAGTCAAGTCAGGAGGTCGACGAATCAACCGGGATTGTTACTAGTGCTACGCCCACCGATCTGAGACCGAGCCCAAGATGCAAGGCTATCAAGCTGAACAAGGGTGAACGCAAGGGTTGGTGGTCGAAGAAACAGTTCGACAAGCGAAAACGGATGCGGGCACTGGTTTTGGGAGCAGTGAACGACGTGCGGACAAAGATACTGCTGGATACGGGCGCTAACGTCAGTGCGGTCACCGATTCGTTCGCGAGAAAGTTGCGATTGAGGCGACGTGTTAGTAAGGATATGCGACTGGATGTGCAAGGGATTGGAAAGGACAAGGTCTATACCGACGAACGTGCGGTAATCAAGATGACGCTTGGTTGGGAGCTCGTCTACGAGTTTGAAGTTTGGATAATGCCGCACTTCGCCGGGGTGGATGTCATTCTCGGCACTGATTTCATGATGCCAGCAGGTGTGAGGCTTGACCTCTTCAGGTCGACGATGCAAAACCCAGATGAGGTGGTGGTGCCGCTAATCAAGGCTCAGCGAGAGGTCGACGAGCTGCCGACTGGCAAGCATGTACCTGGTGGTCCGACTGAAGCGTTAGACGTACCGCCAGGTGAGGTCGTCGAATTTAAGCTGCAACGGAATCAACCGAGCTCAGAGACACATCGGTTATGGGTACGACGATCCAGCACGCTCATTCCGACGGTGCACTTCAACAAATGAGACCGTGCAACGTGGGTCAAGGTGATGAACGTGTCAGATCGTCGAGTGGTGCCCGGCTCACTTTATTTTCGCGTGGTGGGTACCTATCGGCGAACAGCCGATTTTACCGATGGATTCGTACAACTACACACCAAGAAATATCATGAGTGGCAAGTGATAGCGTCAGCCCGTGGGCCTCGCCGATCGTAATTGTTTTCAAGAAGAACGGCAAGGACATACGACTGTGCATCGACTACAAGATGGTCAATGCAATTACTCTCATCATGGAATATGCAGCCGTTGGTCGACGATTTACTAACTGAAATGGAGAGCTACCTGTGGTTTTGCTCACTGGATGCAGCCAGCGGCTTCTGGGCGATTATGATGACGATGCGTGCACGATGGGTGTCAGCTTTTGTTTGTGCCCTAGGCCACTTTGAGTGGCTGCGCATGCCGTTCGGCTTGAAGAACGCACCCATGATTTACCAGCGCATGATTGATAATGCGCTATGGGGATACGTCCAGCCAAAAGGAGGCTGGGAGGCGTTCGCTCAGCGAATGAAGCTGGCGGAAGAGAAGGCCCAAGCATTACGCAAGAAGTTCGTGGTACACTCGGCGAAGTCGACGAATGTTGACCGCGCCGATCTAAGAACGAAGTATGAAGCTGACCAGCTCGCTCTCGTCGAGGCCGACCCGCTTATGGAGTTGATCAACAGCCCGGATGCAGACATGTTTACTACAGGTGAACCCGATAAGTCGGGCCTGGTACCGGTATTTCATCGGCGGTCCTTTGTGGATGATATCTGCTTCGGAGGACACGTCATTCGATGAGTGCCTATCGTTGCTAGACAGGCTGCTGGCTAGGTTCGCCGAGTGCAGGATCAGCAACAGCTTCTCGAAGAGCATCTTCGTTCAGTCCAAGGTCGACTTCCTATAACATGTGGTAACCAGCCGAGGGATACAGGCTGACGAAAAGAAGTTGGCGGCGATCGCTGAGCTCCCATTTCCATCATCAAAGAAAGGAATGCAATCTTTTCTTGGAGCACTCAACTATTACGGGCGCTTCATTCAAGGATTCGCCGCTTATGGTGCGGTGCTATACCAGATCATGGACGACGACTTCGCTCCAGGGGGTGACCTCACCGTGGCACGCAAAGCCTTCACAGCTTTGCGTCAGAAGGTCGTCGAAGCAATATTACGACAATTTCGACGGGGACAAGGAGGTTCATATCATGCTTTAAGCCAACGAATGGCGCTGAGCAGCACCTTAATGCAGAGGCACAATGAACTGCTGCACCCAGTACGATTTTGCGGTCGCGTGCTCAAGGAAAACGAGCTTAACTATCATCCTGCGGAGAAGGAGGTGCTGGAGTTGCTCCAAGTGCTCAAGATCTGCTATACGTTGTTCGCTGGCAAGACGCTGCACATCTACACTCGGTTTTCGACTTTGGAGTGGGTGTTCCAGTCTAAGTCGTTGTTTGGACGTTCGGTGCAGTTTGCAGTCTTCCTGTCGCAATGGCACCTGAAGGTCAAGCGTGTGCGAGAGCTTGACATTGAATTCGCCAAGCTGCTTCAGTCGTCGATCACACCTTTTGTGGCGCTCGACGAGGCAGTCGCACCGCTGGCACCACCCTCAAAGGGGTCGGCGACGGTGCGGATGTCTCCTCACTTGCTCTATGCCAGCGTTGCCCGAGATTACGATGGCTATGTGCTTTTGTTCGATGGCTCAGCGAAAACGGAAAAGCACGGTGGACATGGAAGTTGCTCTTGGATTTTGTGGCGTCTACCGGCCTGGGACATTGTGATCGCTGCGAGTGCGCACCTGTCATCGACGACGGTGAATATCGCTGAGTACACCGGAATGAACAACGGCGTCAAGGCAGCCCTTGATCATGGGGTGACCGATTTAATTATTGTCGGCGATTCAAGGCTTGCAATCCAGCAATCCATGGGGGTGATCGCGTGCCGGAAGGAGACACTGCAGGTGCAACTGATGCGCCACAAAGAACTCACGACAAAGCTCAATTCGGTGCGGTATCTTCATGCAGTCAGAGCATACAACGCTTCGGCTGACTCACTGGCTACAGAAGCATTAGAGAGCCAAGTGACCAAGATTGTGCTCAGCGGAACAAGGAAAACAGAGCTCAAGACACTCGACCGCATTCCAGAAGTGCTCTACGCCGACGAGCAGGCACTAGCTTATGTCGACTTAAACTCCCAGACAACTGCACGTTGTCGCCGAGCAGAGCCGATAAACAAGGGCCTGGTCGACGAACGGCCCCAGGTGATGGCATTAACGAGGAGCCAAGCTCGGCGAGTGAGGTTTGCTGAGCCCGTCACCACTGACGTACTTCAGTGTGGTGTAGTCAGCGACGTAAGAAGGCATTGCACACCTGAAGGCAAAGATCGTCGCAACGACGACCAGAATATCGAGTCGGCGAACGAAGAGAGCGATGACAATTCAGAGGCTGGTACACTTCCAGTCGTCGACGGGCCAAAGCTAGCGGAACGGGAGGCGGTTAGACAGCAACCAAACCCTGTAGATGTACAAGCCGAACGACTTCGGCGAATCAGGGTTGCCCAAGACGAAGAAAGGAGGTGGGCCGACTTGAAAGCGAACCTCCGCGGCGACATTGAGTCCCTGAGCTTCAAAAGGGCTGCCAGTGCAAGTAAATTAGCCGACCGGTTCGTGATCGATGAAGAAGACTTGCTTCAATACGTGGGCAAAGGTCGAAAGATGGGTGACAGTGACGAAGCCGAGACGCGACTTCGGCTGGTGGTACCTACGACAATGATCGACGAAGTTATGCAAAGCTGCCATGACTAGACCACCAAGGGATCACTCGCACCTATCATCGCGTCAAGGGAGACTATTACTGGATTGGCTTGTATGCCACGGTGGTTCGCCATGTGCGCGCATGTCCTGACTGCAGCACTAGTAAAGGCAAACCCCAGCTGAGAGGTTATTCGCCAGGCAACGTGCTCGCCGATCATCCATTCCAGATTGTGTCAATGGACTTGTGACACCTCTTCCGCGGACTCGGCGAGGCAACGTGTCGCTACTGCTTTTCCAGTGTTCGTTCACTGGTTATGTGATCGCCAAGGCAATAAGCAGCACTAAGGCTCAGGACGTCGCCGATGTATTTGAAGAGTGCGTATTTCGAGAGCGGGGAGGCCAGCCCGAGAAAGCATCTCATCGATCGTTATTTCAGCCTGGAAGTCGTGTATGGCTGTTCATGGAGCGCGTGAAGCACGGTTTGACAAAAAAGCTTGCTCATAGATGGCATGGTCCTTTCCGCATCAAGCGGAAGGTCGAAGAATTTGCCTACGAGCTCGAGCTGCCTGACAAAGCGGGTTATCGGTTCTATCCTGTTGTCCACGTCTCAAGACTTAAGGCAGTCAGCGAAGATGATCGGCGACCGACGGTAGAGCTCGTTGATGGCCTCAGTGAAGATGAACGATTTGACTTCGACGAGGAGCTCCTACCAGAAGACAGCTGGGAGCCAGAGGCCGGTGATGATAAGTACATCGTCGAAGTTATACTCGACGATCGATTGCCTATTTCGACGGGTACGGAGCGCCGACAGCGAGAATTTTACGTCAAGTGGTGGGGTTACGATGAACTAACATGGGAATCAATCTCAAATCTGTCATGCGGAGGAATCCTTTTCGACTATCTCCTCCAGCGCAAGCGCGAGAACCGTCTGCAGATGGTTCAGGTCGCCGACGAAAGTTAGCGACCGCGCATTTCAGTCCTTCGTTGGTTGGTGCAGGCCATCGAATGTGAACTTCAGCTACTGCATCACATGATGACATCGGCGATGGTGGGTACAGGCCATTGTCGAGAGTATTACGACTGTACCAACATTGCATTTGTGAATTTAAAAATTGATTTGATATGAAACGGTACCAGATTGCGGTCCATCGACGAGCGAGCCTTCCATGGCGGGAACCAAGTCTTCGATCGAGGAAAACCCTTGAATGCGACGCACCAACTCTGGACTTGGTGTTGGAGACAGCTTGGAAAACGTGTACGCGAGAAGCTTGCATAGTTCTTCTCTCGCTCGGCTTGGTCAAACTCCAGGCGAAGATCACGAAGCTCCAGCACCCGTTCAAGGGCAGCGAGCGTCGGTGGACGACTCGACGATGCCTCCGGCGCGATCAACAATGCACCTGCAGCGCTTGAACCGCTTGGCGGGCCTGGCAGCCTTTCGGCTTTTGTCTTGACGAGCGCATATGGCTTCGCAGCTTGTGTGGCCGGAGAGGTGGACTCACCCGAGTCAGGCGAAGGTGGCGACACGGCCAGATCCACCGTGACCTGTAACATCGACAAGGAGATGCCAACCACACAGCGGGTTGGCAGATGAGTCGGCGAATCAGCTAAGGGATGTGATGACACTTTACCGGCGGCGAAGGAGATGGATCAGTGTCGCTCATGCGGCACGCGTGGAGAAGCCGCCAGCGATCGCTCGGGTAATTGTTGGAGAGTGCGAGAAATCGCTCAGCGAGAGTGATGATCAGGACACTCGCCGGTTGGTTCGAGTCCTAATCAGGAGGGTTGTGGTAGAGCGATTTCGGATTTTGCCTAGCTTAGGCTATGGCAGGATTTCGGTGACACCAGCAGCTCGGCGATCATTGTGTACTCAAGCCACCAATCGGGGAGTTTCGCCGAAGAGCCAGTGTAGCCATCTGAAGGGCTGGCGAACCAAGATCTCATAATAGACGAGCGTGAAGAGTCGCCTCAGCGATTGACTAGGATTAGTATCGGAGAGGCTGTAACGGCCCGTTTTCATTAGATATTTGTATAGGAACCTACTAGGAGGGCCAAGAGCCCAATAAAGATAACAGATAATAACAGAGTGGAATTTTCGGGGTCCAACACAATCAGCACGCGACGCAGCGACTCTTCGGTACGTCGTCCCTGCGGACTAGATCATGCCCACCGCTGAGATCGTCTGACGGAGTGACGGAAGCGATCTCGGCCGCGTGGCAAGTCCAAGAAGCGTGTGTGGTGGTTCCTGACATCGGCCCCAAGTGGTCACAAGTTGGTTCGCCGGGGTCGACGAACGCGGGTTTTACTCGGCCTGCAAGCGTACCGAGTAGGCGTGGCTTTCGCCTACGCCCCGTCAAAGCGAGAAATCGTTGCCGTCCATCCTTTGGTGGAGGGCACGGGTTAAGAGAAGAGAAGAGAAAAAGAGAGAGAGGTCAGCGATCAAGGGGAGCGTGCTGTGTGCTCGTGGCACGGTTCCTGGTATAAGAACTTGGCAGGTGTCTGGGGAGCCATTACACCGCTGTAAACGGACTGGGCGATCTTCGGATTCGCCCTCACGCCTGATTCGCTGAGGCAGGTGTTGTGGGTGTACTGTGGGAAGGCTAACAAGGTTTACCTGTGTGCAATACCACATCAGCGGTATTGGGACACTATCTTGTACTAATCTGATTATGAATGGATCAGGTGTAGTGAGTGCTCCGACTTACGTGATTGGCATTACCCCCGGAATAGCTAGCACAAGTAAAGCTCTTGTACACGACTCTACAGGATCTTGTACGAATATCTATGGTATGACCTTTGACTCTGGAGGGGTAGGAATCGATTTGCCAACATTAAGATTCTCGGGAACGACATTCGATTAGAATTTATACCTGAACATTATTCAAGGTTCAGCTTCTGCGTCGAAGGCAGTAGTACTCAATGCTTCTAAGAACATAACAGGTCTTGGGTATGTATCGGGAGCTACAATCAATGGAACGTCATTGGTAAGCGGAACTGCTGGGGATTTTGGTTCGCTGTCGATTGAATCTACTCAAGTAGTATCATCATCACGAAATATGATAAACATAGGACCTATCTCAGCTACGAGTACAATACAATCAACTCGTGCCACCACTGGTCAAACCTTCAGCTCGGTTTGTGGGACAAGCGATTGCGCTCATACTCATCTACTAAATTCAGCAGCCTACTTCGGGACTACGAGCACTCATGATTTTATATTCACTACCGCTGGATCCTCCCGGATGGTCATTTCTGGCTCTTCGGGGGATATTACTGGTGTCAATTCGCTTTCCGCAACTGGTACGATTACCGCTGGAACTCTCGCTGGGTTTTGAGTTATGGCAACCAAACGGCGATCACGACTGTAGGGCCTCTTACAGAGCTTGGGATTAACACGAACACCTCAACGGCATATTGCGAGATAAAAGGCTCAGGATTCGATTACCTCGATGGATCATACACGCGTATGTGTAGGTTCGCTGGATCGAATATCTCCCCGTGCGAATTCCAAATCGAGGTTCATAACGGCTCTAATGGTACTACAACCAATGCAAGCTGGATAGGCAATATATCAAATACAGATTTACGATTTGGATGCAATAATTCAACATTGATGATCCTCACCGCTGGAGGACGCCTTGGATTAGGGACAAACACATCAAGCTCTCCTCTAACCGTTAGCAATGCTGTCAGCTTCGCTTTTGGCGCTGGATCGAGCACTGTATATAGACTACGCACAGACTCTGGCGTGACCGAATCAGCACTTGGTCTGATCGTTTATTCAGTCGCTGCTAATTTTGCGGGCTACATTGCCTGTACTGCTATGGCTATGACTTTGGATCGTCGTTTGAAAAGAAATATCATCCCTGCGCATCTTGATCGCATTAAACGACTCTACGATAGCGTTGAGGTCAAGCCTTACAAATGGATTGAGTCGGAGAATCGGCAAGGACAAGAGGTTGGTTTAATTGCCCAAGACTTAGTATCTGCTCATCTCACAGATTTGATCAGCGTATTCTATCGAGATGATATTGAGGAAGGTGAAGATCCAACGCTTGAACCTGCCAAACAACAGCTCAATGTTGATTATTCAAGGATATCTGCATACAACATAAAATTGATTCAGCATCTACTGACTGAAGTAGCGGAATTAAAAAATCGACTTAGTAGTATAGAACAAGCATAAATGAATTAAGCTACAGATTCAGAGTATCAGACAAACGACTGAAGAAGTACGACGCTCTGCTTAGCGACGGACGTGTTGTATCGTTTGGTGGTATCAGGAGCAATGGTGAGCCTTACGATCAATATAGAGATGCAACCCCGCTGAATGCGTACGGCGCGTTTGATCACAACGATGCAAAGCGCAGGAATAGATACTATAAGAGGCATGGACCTATCGATAATTTGAAACCATACACACCATCTTGGTTCTCTAAAAAATATCTTTGGTAGGACATATATTAGAGTCCGAACACTATGGGTTGCCATCCAAGTAAAGAGCTCAAAACCAATTTGACTACCGATGAACCGCGTCAGATTGTTGGATTGACAATGCTCCAAGCTGACAAAATTATTGTTCTTGGTGATAGTGTCTTTCTCCCTACGCAAACGTCTGATGGTGAGTCTGCCATACTTGAGATCACTGTAAGCGATAAAAAATTGCGGTTTATCGAGGGCGAGCCAATAAAGCAATGAGAAGTGGATTAGCTTAGATAGCAAAGGTCTTGACTGTTTTCGTTTTTTAGGCGGTCCAAAGCTTCCGCTTGAACCCCCTTGTTTTTTTTTCTTCGCTTGATATGCCCAAACCTTCCCTCCTTCCGTCTGCGTCGCTGCATCTATCTTTTTAGCCGATTTATCAAGATCAGTTGCCCAAACGGCTGCTTGAGTTTTCTGAGGTCGCTCACCGATGATGAGGTTCTTCATTATCGCCTTAAGCTCGGCGACATTGAAATCGGCGTTATCCCCATAGCTACCTTCTGATTTGGCGATGATGTGCGTATTGAAAAGAACATCTCTGATTATAGTATTCGAGTGATAATATCGCGAAATTCGTTATCCGAGATGAGATGGTTCCTGTACATATCAACTTTAATCGACTTAAGCTGCTTCATGATGCTTGGTGCGTCATTGCCTAATTCAATCTCACCTTTTAATTTATCGTACTCAGCTTTAAGCGTATGTAGTGGATCCTCTAGATTATCATGGAAATGTGGAGATGAGTTATGGCAAGGATTTCCTTGAACATTTTTTATCGTCGATACTGAGCTTATCGTAAGCTGCTTGATCGATGTTCAGCTTATAAACGAGGGTCTTGATCATAGCTTGAAGACCATCACTGATTTGACATTTAGGACCACATGTACGTCGATTTGGCTGTACCAACACGAGTGTTTTAGCATCCAGATCAGGCAAACGAATATACTTGCTTCCAAGTTGGCGATATATGTACGCCGATGGAGTAGCTAAGCCCTGAATCTCATTCAGGTTATAGGTTCTACCACGTCTGACTACTCCTTCCAGTGGAGCTACACCAGCCCCTCTCAGACCACGACACTGTAATTTAGGTACAGCATCCGTGTATCGTTTTACTTCGACTGATAAACGGACTTAGTAGCAATAAGAGCTGAATGCATAGCTTTCAGAGCGGATCTCGCTGCTTTTGAGTTAGACCCTTTGACAGCAAGCTTAGCCGCTTCATATCGCTTCTGAGCCTCGCCATACGACTGAAAAGAAGCTTCTGCATCATCATGAAGTTTTTTTAAATCTTCATCATGGTATTCACCGACACTCTGTCGCTTGATATCTTGTGCAGTTCCTAATATTGCTTTGTTTAGAATCAGTAAAGTTTGATCAAGATTCTTTCGACGGTCTTCATTTAGTTTCGTCTCCTCAATTACTCTCGCCGCTTCTATATCATTTGTAGGAAATTTATAATCCATATCAAAGAGGTACGCGTCTAAATCGTCAAAATGATTCAGCATCGATGTGAATGTAGTCATCCCCCCATTGAATATTCTTCAATAATCCTCTCAATGCGACACCAGATACAGCTTTGTGTTTATCGATCGTGATGATATTAAAAGGTCTAGAGGTTGTTGGCTGTCCGAAATAGTAATTGGGGTGGGATCTGATTCCGTTTTTCGTATGCACAATTGGATGCATCCGAAATGGGATAGCAACTTGTTCGTTAGTCAGCTGAGTGTAGTAATCCAATAGGATTCGTTTAGCACCGTTGTCAGGAATTGAGAGACTTTCATCTCTATCTTCATTCAGTCCACTTTTGATACCATGTCGCGGCTCTCGATCATATCATCGGTTGTCTGAAATTCTTTGATAGACCTTTCGACGTCAGGTGTCCCAACCATTGAGAGTTCTAATCCTCTGCTTTTAATCATGCTTGAAATGTACTAAGCGTCGATTGCCAATCAACTTTATCGTTCGCTGACTTATGCTTCAAATTGGACTCTTTTCCATAAACGTCAATTGATGATTTGTTGATTCTAACGTACTGTCGTAGATTGGATGCATCAGATTTGAAGTTCTCTTTGAAAACGGGAACGATTTTCTTCATAAGTCCATTTGATGCCAACAATTCTTTGTTGCTCAGTTAAATCCACAGTAGTTTAATGCGACTTTTCTCATTGCCAGAGCTGGTCGATGTTGATTTACTGGCGAAATGAATATCGTTCAGTCGTCTATCTTTGAGCTTAACATCGAGGTACTCTAATCCATCACCTGGTCGCTTTTTCCCCTCTAACCGCATAAGTGTTCGCATCCGATTTTCTTCACTGCGCATGGCTCCAACTTCATCGATTGAATTGCTTTCCCCATCGTAGTGAATATTTCTGATCTTTGCCTCTGTAGCAACCCAATCAATCGTGTCATAATTAAATCTCTTCTTATCTCCTATGACGCTAATTAGCGATCCCTTATCTCCAAGACGGTATCTTGGGTCATCTTTTCCATTCTTCCTTCGGATCGGTTAAATACGAAGAGCAACCCAATATGGATTATCTGTGTATAAGGATTTAATCCAAGCTCTTGAATCAACTTGCTCTTCAGTATCCATTGTTTTCGTCTCAGGCGGTATGGTAAGATCAGTATTTGAACTAATGGCCTTAGTATTAGGACGAACCTGTAAATTTCTGTCAGCTGTCTCAGGGCGAGTCTGTAGATTTATGTCAGTTGTATCAGGGCGAGCCTGTAAATTTCTGTCAGCTGTGTCGGGAGTTGCTTGGATCCCACTATCAATCATATTTACTTGAGGAAACGACGTTGAGACCTCAGGGTTTGTCTGAGAGAATTCATCAATCAGTGTTTTTTTAAGAGACTCAGACAAATCTGTCTGAGTTGATGATGAAATTTTTGCGTCTGGCGAAGATATATTTTTATTGATATCGCTTGCCCATGACGCACCTTCGTACATTCGCCTCTTGGTTTTAGCTTGTTGCACACGCCTTTGCGTACGTTCAAGTAGCTCCTGTCGCTTCTGCTCACGTTGAGCGAGTGAAGTGAAATTGGGGAACATTGCGGTTATATCATGCGTATCATAAAACGAATGAGCACCTATAATTACCAGGAGCTCGGCATAACTGAATCGTGTCGAAATTTTTGGTATGAATGACAAATATGATTTCTCTCATTCAAGAGACTAAAATAACGATTCTTGATACAGTGGAATGGAACGCCGAAGATTAACTCAAATTCATGCCGATATTTAATATTTACAACCGTTTTGCGGAAATTTGAGATTGGATCAAGATTTTGTAGCTCGTTTTTTTATTCGGCTTACCTCTTGGATGATCCATAGCTTCCGCCGTAGCTTAGTTAGCTCAATATCTTTATCTATACAACTCTTACACATGGTATCTTTATAACAAGTCAGATAAAAAAAAGATAAATATATCAAACATCGTGGCTTCATCTCTTTGACCAGTACTCGTTTTCAAGGCTTGATCGACAATTCTTGTTAACTAATCTGAGGTTATCTTGCGGCTCCCAGGAGTCAGGTTCATTACCAACCCACTGAACCAAGTATCCGTACTTTGGTGCGGGCTAACCCCCACCCGGACCGTCTACGGCAGGTCTTCCAGAGCGTATTTTCTTGTGGGCTAAAATCTTCTCTGCTTCAAGTATATCGCCTCGATTAATAGTAGCGTCTGTAGTCTCTGTTATAACCATTTTTAGATCGTTTGGTGCCTTGTAGAGGGTATGACCATTATTCGAACGGATTTGGACTCGGTATTTATCAATTCCAACGATTGTATAGACGGCTTTGCTCCATCGAGCAGTTTCTTTATCAAATGTCTGCTTCTTAAGTCGATACAGCACATTTGCTCCGACCTCAAACTCCTTCTCAATTCTATCGGTTCTGCCTGATTATGACTCAAATCCGCATCCATTACTTTGCCTTTGGCCTCGTTCGGAGTGGTTTTAATCGACCGATGAAAAGTACTATTATAGTTTTCGATAACATCAGTGATAAGCCTTTGGGTAATCCTCTTTGGGGACATTTTAGTTATTCTCTGCCTTAATGTTCTGTTAAATCGCTCAATTTTACCCATGGTTCCGTGATCACCGGGCTCGTTGTTGTAGTGCTCGATTTTCTGGGCTTGAAAGAATTCTTGAGCCTGTGAGCTCATGAACTCGCTACCATTATCGCTTGTAATGATATCCACTTTATGGTGCCGAACAAACGCTTTAAGTGCTGCTAACACAGTTGTTGCTGTCTTGTTCGATAACACCTTTGCAAAGCCCAACCTCGAGTTGATATTGATAGCAGTCAAAATTGGCTGCTTCTCCCAAAACGCAAGGTCCATTTGCCAAGAGTTGGGGTTATACGAAGCTATTTTGCAGCCATTGAATCTCTTCCTTTGCTCCTGATATTGTTGAATATCAGTCTGAATCGAATACCAATCCATTACGACTTTAAATGTTATCTTAGGTTCTAAAACTTTTGCCTTGTGATAGAGAGCTTGAGCTCCGATAAAGCCGGTTTTTGGGTCATAGTAGAGTTTATTTAATAGCTCGTTCATGATGTATATTTACGTCAAAAAATCTTCATTGGATAGCTGTTTAAATATCAAGTGGTTCAGTCGTGATACCATTAAGTACTCGGCGTTTGTCATAATAGTAATTGAGGGCTGTTTTGGTTTGAGTATAAGTAATGATAGATTTGGTTTCTTTCGAGTCTGAAGCCCTTGTTAGTACCCCGAAGGGTGATGCGTTTCCGTACAACTGCCTCGAATCCATCTGGGTTAAGTACGTCGACATTGCGACCACGTCCCTGCTGTACACCCTTAGCACTGATTTTGACCTTGTGCTCCTCGTCCGGTAGATAGCAGATGTAATTCTTCGAGGATAATGAAACCATTGCATCACCTCGCCACTCTTCCTTGAATAGTCCAGGCGTGCGGCGATCAAACTTAGCTACCTCAGCGTTGTAGTCTCGCGGGAACCACTCGTACTTATGCTCATCGTAGTGCTCACGTAGTTCAGGCTTGATGCAATCTTGGAATGGGTCCTCGCAGCTGAACGCGATATAGCCGCTGTCTGTGTCCATCTCCTGATATTGAAAGTCTGAACGATCGAAGTAAAAGTCGATGCAGTCATAGTAAAACTGAAGCATGCGTAGCTTAGCGAGCTGATATATAGCAATCGATAAATGGATCGGGTTCTTGTTGTTGAGACGACGCCTTTTCATCGTAATCTCACAAGAATCATTAAGCTCCTCCAACCCGTGGAATGTAAAAGTGTTCATCTTGTTTTTAATAGCTTTGTCGTTCGACTCATACCTGACCTCTTTGTGCTTGCTCATATCCATTCCAGATCGACCGAAAGCACTGTTGCCTACAAGCTTCATCATCTCAGCAATCATTGCCTTAGACTTATCAACATCACCTTCTCGTCGAGCGTTTGATACAGCCTCCATAAAAGGAGCAAAAGCCTTGTGAGAGCTGCCCATGATAAAGCAGTAAGTCTTGGTGATCTCCATACCATGAGAAAGGTACCACTTGAGCAAAGGAGTGTAGATAAGAATCTTTTCACCAAAGTAGTATTGAGGGTTACCGGTTCCTGACGGTATATACCGGTTCCCGAATCTGTCCAACACGATCCCGCGATGATTATGGTACGTTGATTACGCCACCAGTGATTAGACGAGTAGGATGATTGGACGAGTGCAGAGTGTTGGTGATTGGATGACCCCAATGATTGGATGCAGACTAGGTAGTGAGAGTAGTGTAAGCTCCAAAAAATCAATCACTTCAGAATCTACCTTCTTCCCCTCAAGTGGTCTTCGCTCCGGGTCTCCTCCCTTCGCTTCCTACAAGCCCTACGTCTTTCAAGATCCGTGACCTCTATCAGGTTATGAGCCCAAGTACCATGTCCTCTGCCCACGATGCCTCCACCAAGATCTCCATCGACAAGTTCAACGGCGACAACTACGCGACGTGGAACCGCTACATGCGTGGTGTGTTCCTGACCAAGTCGGTGTGGCATGTCGTGAACCGGGAGACGACTCCAAGCTTCACGGACTCTCGCGCCAGGGACGAGTATGTCAAGTCGAGCAACATCGCGTTCGGTCTGATGCTGCTCCACATGGACGCGGACTACCACCATGTGGTCGACAACTGCGAGGAAGCGTGGACCGCGTGGACGCGCCTGAAGACGCTGTACGGAGGATCGCAGAAGGCTGGTCGCATCTACTTGAAGCGACAGCTCTTCAGCATGGAGATGTCTGAAGGCGCGAATGTGTTGCATCACTGCAACGAGGTCCTCAACATCAGCGCCAAGCTTAGCAGCATCGGCGCCAAGGTGGAGGATGAAGACGTGGCGATCTGCTTGTTGCGCAGTCTCCCCAAGAGCTACGAGAACGTCGTGCTGAACTTGGAGATGAGCAGCGCAGAGCTGAAGACGCAAGACGTTGTGAAGGTGCTCACGAACGAGCATATCAAGCGGCAAGGCGAGAAGACTCTGGCGGTGAAGACTGAAGACGCGGCAAAGGCGTTCAGTACCGAGAGAGAGTCTCGCCAGTGTACTTACTGCGGAAAATTGGGGCACGTGATCGACAAGTGCTGGACCAAGCAGAAGGATGAGAACCGGGGAGGCCGACGCGGCGGCAATGGTCGTGGACGCGGGGCCAACAATGTCCAGTGGTGAAACGACGACTACGACTACGGCTACGATCGCGTGGCGTTTGCGGTTTTGCTGGAATGCGGACTTTCGACGGGCAAGAATGTGTCCGGAATGTGGGCAGTCGACAGCGGTGCGACGCACCATATCTGCAACAACAAGGCCAAGTTCGACACGCTGAACGAGCGAGATGAAGGCGAACTGAAGGTTGCTGACGGCACTAAGGTCGCCATCAACATCAAGGGTGTTGGAACCATCATCGAGCGAGTGGTTCTGCCCAACGGCGACGAGCGCGAGATCGAGATCAACAACGCGCTTTACGTGCCGAACATGAAGAAGAATTTGCTATCGGTGCCACAGATCAACATGAGCGGCAAGTTCCAAGTGGTGTTCGACGGTGCTAGCATGCATGTTGCACGCAAGGGTTCCCAGCAAGTGGTGGCGACGGCGGACCTCGTCGACGGACTCTACTGGCTCCGCACCCCACTGTGCTCTGTGAACGCGGTGACTTCTGCACCCAGCGTTGACTTGCACGCTCGTATGGGTCATGCTCTCATCGACGTGCTGCGCAAAATGGTCAACAAGGGTATGATCAAGGACGCCAAGGTACCTCTGAAGTCAAGTGGACCAAGTGTATGCCGCGGCTGCCAGCAAGGGAAAATGGTGCAGAAGCCGTTCCCAAGCAACCGTGACAAACGCCGCTACAACACGTTCGAGTTGCTCCACTTCGACATCTGCGGTCCCATGGAGGAAGCCTCACTGGGCGGAAGCAGGTATTTGCTGCTCATCGTGGACGAAGCCAGCGGATGCATGAAGGGTTTCTGCCTACGTGCCAAGTCGGACAGTGGAGAATGCCTCAAGAGCTACATCACCAAGGTGCAGACGCAGTTTGGCAAGCGGGTGAAGTTCGTGCGTCATGACGGAGCCCGTGAGTTCGCGACTAACTCGCTCAAGGCGTTCTATGAAGATCAAGGCATCGAACAACAGACCACGGTTCCGTACGCATACCAGACGAACGGCACGGCAGAACGCGCCATCCGGACCATCGTCACGATTGGTCGCAGCATGCTGCACCATGCCAAGTTGGACAAGTGTTTCTGGGCTGAGGCGGCGATGACGGCCATCTACGTGAAGAACCGACTACCATCACCCAAGATCCCTAACAAGACTCCGTTCGAGATTGTGTACAAGTCCAAGCCGAGTGTGAAGCACATGCGTGTTTTCGGCTGTCGGACGTACATCCTGACTCCGAAGGAGAAGCGACTCAAGTGGGATCCCAAGGCTCGCGCCGGAATATTTCTGGGCTACGAAGAAGTATCGAAGGCGTATCGAGTTTATGACATCGAGGCGGGGCAGGTGGTGATTAGTCGCGATGTCACCTTCGATGAGTCAAGTTTTGATCTCTCGACGGGAAGCTCAAGTGATGATGAAGATGCTGACCTGGACTTCGATTCCCTCGAGATCAACGACACTGAGGCGGCTGGTCCAACGGAGTTCAAGCAGGTGGGGAAACGCAAGGCCCGCCCAAGTGACGTTGAAGGTGCCTCAGCAAGTTCGCGTTCTGGCGACAAGCGACTGGGCTGGAACAAGCCAGTGCTCCTGACAGCTCGTTTGAGCGCCAAGCCAAGCGCCGATCAAGTGCTCGAGTGGAGCCGACCCAGACCGACGAAGAAGAGAAAGATGCTCATGATGACGAAAATGACAACCCCACTCCTCCTGTGTTTTGGCGAGCAAGTGTGAACGCGGTGGAGGCAGACGACTTGTGTGAGCCAAAGACATTCCAAGAAGCGGTGAACGGCCCTGACCAAGTACATTGGCGCAAGGCAATCCGCGCGGAACTCAAGTCGATGCGACTTCGTGGTGTGTTTCGAGCCGCCAAGCTACCAAACGGCCAACGTGCCATCGGTACCAAGTGGGTGTTCAAGATCAAGCGCAAAGCGGACGGATCCATCGAGAAGTACAAGGCGCGGCTCGTGGCTAAGGGCTTCAAGCAGAAGTACGGCATCGACTACACGGAGACGTTCTCGCCCGTGGTCAAGTACGTGACGCTGCGCATGATCATTGCTTTGGTCGTGTTCTTTGGCTGGCCTCTGGACCAACTGGACGTGGTGACAGCATTCCTCTACGGTGTGATGAAGGAGGTCGTGTACTGCGTGGTGCCGGAAGGTGTGGAACTCGACGACGACTTCGACTGGTGAAGGCAATCTACGGCCTCAAGCAAGCTTCGCGTGTGTGGAACGAAACATTCGACGAGTATGTGTGCTCTATCGGCTTTCACGTTTCGGCCTATGACCCGTGCCTCTACATCAAGATTGTGGACGGTCACTGCGTGCTTGTGCTGGTGTACGTTGACGACGTCTTGGTGACCGGGAGTTCAGCGGATCTGATTGCAAGCACCAAGCGACCTCAAGAAGCGTTTCGAGATGACCGACAGCGGCAAGTGTGCGTTCGTATTGGGCATCGAGCTGGTGTACAACGCCGACGGCAGTGTGACGATGTGCCAACGACGCTACGTGGACGACATTCTCAAGCGGTTCGGCATGGATGAATGCAAGGAGGTAGTGAGTCCGGCGGATTTGAGCTCTCGACTAGTTCCAAGCAACGCGCTAACCAACGTGAACGCTCCATTCCGCGAGGCTGTGGGCACCCTCATGCACTTGATGACCGCGACACGACCGGACATCGCTTTCGCTGTGGGTTACGTATCGCGCTTCATGGAGAACCCTCAAGTCGAGCACTGGACCGCGGTAAAACGCATCTTTCGCTATATACAAGGAACCAAGTCGCATGGCATCTGCTTCAAGCCTGGTGACAATGTGGACTTCCGCGGGTACTCTGACGCAGATTGGGCTGGCGGCCACTCCGACCGCAAGTCAACTTCGGGCTACACGTTCCTGTTGATGAGCGCACCTGTAAGTTGGGGAAGCAAGAAGCAGTCGAGCGTGTCTCTGTCAAGGAGCGAGGCGGAGTACATTGCGCTGAGTTTGGCAATTCAAGAAGGCAAGTGGATTCACCGCCTCCTTTGCGAGATTCTGGCGGCAACAGGCGAGTCGGGACCCGAGCTCAAGATCCTCGAAGACAATTAGTCGTGCATCAAGTTGACCAAGAACCCCGTGAACCATGGACGCGCCAAGCACATCGACATCAAGTACCATCACATCCGTGACGAAGTCAAGCGTGGTGAAGTCAAGCTGCGAGACGTCTGTGATGTTGGCGGACATCATGACGAAGACACTGCCAGGACCACGTCACAAGGACCTCACGACGGCGCTCGGAATCCACGCGTGTTCGCATTGAGGGGGCATATTGAGGGTTACCGGTTCCTGACGGTATATACCGGTTCCCGAATCTGTCCAACACGATCCCGCGATGATTATGGTACGTTGATTACGCCACCAGTGATTAGACGAGTAGGATGATTGGACGAGTGCAGAGTGTTGGTGATTGGATGACCCCAATGATTGGATGCAGACTAGGTAGTGAGAGTAGTGTAAGCTCCAAAAAATCAATCACTTCAGAATCTACCTTCTTCCCCTCAAGTGGTCTTCGCTCCGGTCTCCTTCCCCGAGTGGTGACTCCTCCCTTCGCTTCCTACAAGCCCTACGTCTTTCAAGATCCGTGACCTCTATCAAGTAGCTACCAATCAACTTGCGAGCTGGTTTTGCTCGGCTTTGCTTGCGCGCCTCGTTGTACTTGTACATGTGATGACCAATGACACTCTCATCAGCACAATCGATAAGCGTATTCTTAAAGATAGGTGTCATTTCGCTGAAGTAATCCTTCAAGTGCTCTGGGGTACGAATGTCACATTCAAGGAATCCAAATATCTTATTAGCCTTGATGTCATCGATGATACCATCATACGCGTCAACCGTAGTCAATCGACCGCACGGCATCTCTTTACCAAGAGCCCATAGGTATAGAGCGCTAGCGTCGTACCCGATAATTTTCTTACAGACCTTATCACCGCGAATCTTCGTTTCATTACGCTTGGCGTAGCGATTGAAGATAATAGATGGACCTATTGGAAGGTAAGGATCTTGAACACCGTGAAGCTGGACGAAGCGGAGGGAAGGCAGCACTCTGGGCGAGACCGGAGCGGATGCTGGAAACCACTTGAGGGGAAGAATGAAGATTCGAAAGTAATTGATTGAGGTCTTTAGCTCGCAAGCCTTCTTGCTATCTCTAGACCTACTGGGTACACACTACTTGATTCTTTACTGGATACTGAGTTACTTCAGCCAATCAGAGAGCGCCACGTCGATGCCCATCTTGTACCTACAATCTTGTACCCACAGGTGGCATAATCAACAGTGGCGTAATCCGTGGTGGCGTAATCAGCGTGGGTTCGGATTGAACCGGTTCGGGTTGACCGGTTACTGGTACGCAGTACCAAAAACCCGGCAACCCTCAATACGCCCCCTCAATGCGAACACGCGTGGATTCCGAGGGACGCCGTCAGATCCGTGTGGCGCGGTCCTGGCAGTGCCTTGGTCATGATGTCCGCGAGCATGATTGAAGTCTCGCAGTACTCGAGCTTGACTTCGCCGCGCTTGACCTCATCACGGATGTGATGGTACTTGATGTCGATGTGCTTGGCGCGACCATGGTTCACTGGGTTCTTCGTCATCTTGATGCACGACTGGTTGTCTTCGCGGATCTTGAGTTCAGGTCCAGTCTCGTTGGCGGCCACCAAAATCTCGCACAGCAGGCGATGAACCCACTTGCCCTCTTGAATAGCCAGGCTGAGCGCAATGTATTCCGCCTCGCTCGTAGACAGCGAAACACTTGACTGCTTCTTGCTTCCCCAGCTTATTGGCGCACCCATCAGCATGAACGTGTAGCCGGAAGTCGACTTGCGGTCCGCGAGGTCACCAGCCCAATCCGCATCGGAGTACCCACGAAAGTTGATCTTGTTGCCCGGCTTGTAGCAGATCCCATGCGTCTTGGTGCCTTGGAGGTAGCGAAAGATACGCTTGACCGCAACCCAGTGTTCCTCTTGGGGATTCTTCATGAAGCGCGACACATAGCCCACAGCGTACGCGATGTCCGGGCGCGTGGCAGTCATCAGATGCATTAGGGCACCAACGGCTTCGCGAAATGGAGCGTTCACCTTGGTCGCAGCGTCGCTTGGAACCAGTCGAGAGCTCATGTCGACAGGGCTCACCACAGCCTTGCACTCGTCCATGCCGAAGCGCTTGAGAATGGCATCGATATAGCGTCGCTGGCACATGGTTACGCTGCTATCCGGGCCATCCACCAGCTCAATCCCAAGAACAAACGTGCACTTTCCGCTGTCAGTCATTTCGAAGCGCGTCTTGAGATCCTTCTTCGTGCGTGCGATCAGTTCGGGTGAACTTCCGGTCACCATCGTCTACATAGACCAGCACGAGCACATAGTGACCATCTTCAACCTTTGTGTAGAGGCACGGGTCGAAGGCCGAAACTTCGAAGCCGATAGAGCACACGAATTCGTCGAACGTCTCATTCCACACGCGCGAAGCTTGCTTGAGACCGTAGATTGCCTTGACCAGTTCCAGGCAGTCGAAGTCATCGTCCACCTCAACCCCTTCTGGTACCACGCAGTACACGACTTCCTTCATGACGCCGTATAGGAACGCAGTCACCACGTCGAGTTGGTCAAGAGGCCAGTCGAAATACTTGGTAATAGCAATAACCATGCGCAGCGTAACGTACTTGACCACGGGCGAGAACGTCTCGGTGTAGTCGATGCCGTACTTCTGCTTGAAGCCCTTGGCCACGAGGCGCGCCTTGTACTTCTCAATCGATCCGTCGGCTTTACGCTTAATCTTGAACACCCACTTGGTACCGATGGCGTGTTGTCCGTTGGGCAGTTTGGTAGCACGAAATACACCACGAAGTCGCATCGACTTTAACTCAGCACGAATCGCCTTGCGCCAGTGCAGTTGGTCCGGGCCGTTGACCGCTTCTTGGAATGTCGACGGCTCCGATAAGTCTACTGCTGCTTCGACTGCGTTGGCACTTGCACTCCAAAACCCAGATGGAGTCGATTCTTCATCTTGATCTCCAGACTTTTCTTCTTCGTCTGCGTCCGCTCGGCGCAAAGAGGAGTCGTCCGGCGCACTTGCTTCTTCCAATCCAGGCCGATGACGCACAGTGCGCGGTCTTCTGGTGACTTCATCTCCATCACTTGGGCGACTCTTGCGTTTCCCCGCCTGTTTGTATTCCGTCTGGCGAAGTCCGTCATGTTCGATGTCGAGCAAGTCGAAGTCCAGGTCATCGACATCTTCATCGGAAATCCGCGGCGAAAGTCCAAACGTCGACTCATCGAAGCTGACATCGCGACTGATGACCACCTGCCCCGCCTCGATGTCATAAACTCGATACGCCTTCGATACTTCTTCGTAGCCCAGAAATATTCCGGCGCGAGCCTTGGGATCCCACTTGAGTCGCTTCTCCTTCGGAGTCAGGATGTACGTCCGACAGCCGAAAACACGCATGTGCTTCACACTCGGCTTGGACTTGTACACAATCTCGAACGGAGTCTTGTTAGGGATCTTGGGTGATGGTAGTCGGTTCTTCACGTAGATGGCCGTCATCGCCGCCTCAGCCGAGAAACACTTGTCCAACTTGGCGTGATGTAACATGCTGCGGCCGATCGTGACGATAGTTCGGATGGCTCGCTCTGCTGTGCCATTAGTCTGGTGCGCGTACGGAACCGTGGTTTGCTGCTCGATGCCTTCGTCGTCGTAGAAGGTCTTGAGCGAGTTGGTTGCAAACTCACGAGCTCCGTCATGCCGCACAAACTTGACCTTCTTGCCGAACTGCGTCTGCACCTTCGTGATGTACGTCTTAATGCAGTCTTCACTCTCCGACTTGGCACGCAGACAGAAACCCTTCATGCATCCGCTGGCTTCATCCACGATCAGCAGTAAATACTTGCTGCCGCCAAGCGAGTTTGTCTCCATGGGTCCGCAGATGTCGAAGTGGAGTAGCTCGAACGTGTCGTAGTGACGCTTGTCACGGTTGCTGGGGAATGGCTTTTGGACCATCTTCCCTTGCTGGCAACCCCGACACACATTAGGTCCACTTGGCTTGGTAGGTGCTTTCGCGTCCTTGATCATCATGGTGCCGACCATCTTGCGAAGCACCTCGACTGGAGCGTGACCCATACGCGCATGCAGGTCGACCGTCCTTCCACTTGTCGCCGCATTCGCCGATCGCTGAGGCGTGCGAAGCCAGTAGAGTCCATCCACGAGATCCGCCGTCGCCACCACTTGGTTCGAGTCCTTGCGCGAAACGTGCATTTCGGTGCCGTCAAACACCACTTGGAACTTGCCGCTCTTGTTGATCTGCGGCACCGAGAGCAGATTCTTGCTCATGTTCGGCACGTACAGCGCGTTCTTGATCTCGATCCCGCGCTCGTCGCCGTTGGGCAGAACCACTCGTTCCACGATGGTCCCCACACCCTTGATGGCCGTCTTGTTACCATCGGCCACCGAAAGTTTGCCTTCATTTCGCTCGATCAAATTGACGAACTTGGCCTTGTCGTTGCAGATGTGGTGCGTTGCGCCGCTGTCGACCGCCCACATCCCGGACACATTCTTGTCCGTCGAAATTCCGCACTCCAGGGAAACTGCGAACGCCACGCGATCGTAGTTGTAGTCGTAGTCGTCGCTGTCGTTCCTCCATTGGATGTTGTTGGCCCCGCGTCCACGGCCGTTGCCGCCGCGTCTTGGGCCCCGATTCTCGTCCTTCTGTTTGGTCCAGCACTTGTCAATGACATGCCCCAATTTTCCGCAGTACGTGCACTGACGAGATTCGCGGTCGGTGTTGAACGCCTTGGCCGCGTTCTCTGTCTTCACCGTCGCCGTCTTCTCGCCTTGCCGCTTAATGTGCTCATTCGTGAGCACCTTCACGACGTCTTGCGACCGCAGTTCAGCGCTGCTCATTTCCAAGTTTAGCACGACGTTCTCGTAGCTTTTGGGAAGGCTGCGCAACAGGCAGATCGCCACGTCCTCGTCCTCCATCTTGGCACCGATGCTGCTAAGCTTGGCGCTGATGTTGAGGACCTCGTTGCAATGATGCAAAACATTGCCGCCTTCCGACATCTCCATACTGAAGAGTTGGCGCTTCAAGTAGATGCGACCTGCCTTCTGCGAACCACCGTACAGCGTCTTCAGGCGTGACCACGCCACCCACGCTTCGTCGCAGTCGTCGACCACATGGTGGTAGTCCGCGTCCATGTGGAGCAACATCAGTCCGAACGCGATGTTGCTCGACTTGACGTAGTCGTCCTTGGCCCGGGAGTCCGTGAAGCTTGGCGTTGTCTCCCGGTTCACGACATGCCACACCGACTTAGTCAGGAACACGCCACGCATGTAGCGGTTCCACGTCGCGTAGTTGTCTCCGTTGAACTTGTCGATGGAGATCTTGGTGAAGGCATCGTGGGCAGAGGACATGGTGCTTGGGCTCATAACCTATTGGAAGGTAAGGATCTTGAACACCGTGAAGCTTGACGAAGCGGAGGGAAGGCAGCACTCTGGGCGAGACCGGAGCGGATGCTGGAAACCACTTGAGGGGAAGAATGAAGATTCAAAAGTAATTGATTGAGGTCTTTAGCTCGCAAGCCTTCTTGCTATCTCTAGACCTACTGGGTACACACTACTTGATTCTTTACTGGATACTGAGTTACTTCAGCCAATCAGAGAGCGCCACGTCGATGCCCATCTTGTACCTACAATCTTGTACCCACAGGTGGCATAATCAACAGTGGCGTAATCCGTGGTGGCGTAATCAGCGTGGGTTCGGATTGAACCGGTTTGGGTTGACCGGTTACTGGTACGCAGTACCAAAAACCCGGCAACCCTCAATAGGACCTCCAGCAATGTTGGCCTTCATCTTAGAGTAGATATCCTTCTCCTCCTTGTCGATCGAGTAGACCAGTCTGTCCGAGTTTAACTCAAGTAACTTCTTATAGCGAAATCCCCTGAGCGACATGTCCTTACGGGCGGTGTTGCACTTTACACAGCTGACCAAGATGTTACCATCGATGTGGCCAAGATTATTGTTGATACGATCCGCTGAAGTGGTATCAGCAGTCAGCTGGCAGTAGCATAGACCACACAGATACTTTTGCTATTGCAGCAATGTATTCAAGTGCTCGAGTGTCATACCAAATTTTCGCTTTGTCTTAGCATTCTGATTCTTGTAGCCAGCCATGCGCTTAGCTGGAAATTGGAATGTGTTAGCAGGTTTCTAAACCTCATCGAACTGTAGTAGGTCAATAGGTTTGAAGCTTCTAAACAGACTCAACGTGTATTTGACCCCCTTGAAAGAGCAGTATCGCTTGAATGTCTCCTTCACCTGAGCCTGAATTCTTCGAGGATCTTTCTTAGCACTCTTGAATGTGTGCCAGGCGACGCAGTGGAAGACGCACTTGCTGTTGGTCTTAGGGAAGTTGATCACATGCTTGTTTTCGCGAATAGTCTTGGGGATGACAGCTTCGCTATCCCCCAGAGCATGGTCTCGATGATATATGAAAATTTTGAATGCAGTGATCGCCTTGAGCTTATTCCCAGAGCTGGGGTAGTTCAGTTTGTCAGCCATTTCCATAGACCGGATTTCCGAGATCTTGCTGTTGATAGCAATAGGACTATTGAATACATGAGTATTAGCGAGATTCGGGTAGAAGTAGCGAGTATCATCAGGATCGGTCTTGCTGACAAGTTCGTAGCCCAAAGCAACATTTACCTTAAAGGCACTTACCTGTGTCGAAAGAACGTCCTCAAGCTTATCGTAGAAATCATTAGCCTCAATGTCCTCATATAGGTGTGATTCCATATGGTTACCACTGTAAAAATGGTATTTAGGATCAGCCTTGAAATCGAGCGACATACGTATGTGTCTCAAGGGTTTCAATCGAAATATTGTATTGCTTAGCCACCAATCTCTTGTTGATTGTACGCGAAATGTTGCTAACATATACCATCTTACCGGTTCTACCACGAACCTTAACCCGATAACTGCTGCCCCATTTGATAGCTTGAATATTTAATATCTTTAATCTTGCGAGTTCGTATGCAAACATATTGCCTATATATTTTCGCCTTGTGAGATTGGACTTTATAATTAGCGGACCTTGTATCAGGATCGACTTTATATCTTAGTCATTTACAAAATATTTAGAAATTAATCAATTCAAATATTTGGCTTGTACCTTTTTGGATGTGTGAAGCCATTGTCATTGACTATATTGGGATTGACTTTTTATTTGAGAAGAAAATTATTAATTAATTAAGTTCGGTTTTGGGCTTTCGCTTGCGAGCTCGAATCTGCTCTCTATTCTTGTCGTCGTAGTCTTTTTGATAAGATAAACGAGCTTCGCGTGTGCGCTGGTAGTAGCGCTTCTGCGCTGCTTTGTTACGTTCCTTGCTAGCTTGGTATTGCTCAGGAGAGTACGCCATCTTTGTATATTACTAACTTTATATTTATCGGGATTAAAGATTTATTTCCGAAGCATTATGTATTTATCGGGATTAAAATTATATCCTTCGACGCAATAGGCAGCCAGGATGCCCGCTTCGCACTAATTGCTGTTCGAGAGCATCCCATAAATCATGCCGAGAATTTCCTTCAACGACTCCTTTGACGGCATCGATCGACGGACTTTTAGCGTTTCATCGATCCGTCGAATTGTCTCGTCGTCATCGCTAATGAATACCCACTCGGGATAGTTGGTAACAATACCAAATGTCCGCTCCAGTCCTTCGACATCACACAAAGCTTCGAGACCGGCCACGTTCTGAGCAATTCCTTGCGGAATATCATCACGTTTCGCTTCGACGATAGATATTCGCTTCCTGCCACGCTTCAACACAAACTCGAAGCGACCATGCACACGAACGTTCTTCCCTATCACATCCTCTTCGACAAGAATCGTGACATCGCCAAGCATAAGACAGACTGCTTCTATAACTGCCACAATAAACAATTGGCGCTTGGCTTCCTTCCCCGTGTAGATACCCCCGTATAATTTGCGTAATTGGGCCAGCCGAGCATGTAGCTGCTCGACAACCTTGTCAGGAACGGCCTTCGCTTGGAGATCGAAGTCTTCCATCGGCAGAATCGGTTCAAAATCGGCCCACGACAAACTTGAATACGGCACTGAGCTATCGATATCCCTGTTCTTTCGCTTCCTGTTGGTGTCTTGAATGCTCGTCTTCTCATTTCCGTCCCGATTCTTCTGTCGGATCATTTCGTTTATCGCAGCCCATCGCTTGAGACGTTCGGGGTGACGATGCATTGCCGCCGGTGGAGCAGCCGAGGCATCTCCAACACCCTTCAGAACCTTCACCAGCACGTGAATCGTCTTCTTCGTCGGAGCATCACCAAACAAGTCACCAATCTCGTCTGCTGGATCCATTTCCACGTCCAGCAGTGCCTTAACTTGCTCGGGAACACCCCCACTCCGCATAGCAATCACGGCAGGGGTCCTTCGACTTCAGCCAGGCGCCGTCTTTCTTCGCCAGGAAGAGCTGCAGCTTGTCTGCGTCGATGTCCTTGAGTCGTTCGGCTTCTTCGCCTTGATCGCATCCTTCAAGTGGTCCACCGACTTGTTCGTGTCGATGTGTATGGAGAACGCGCTTCCCGTTTTACCAACGACCGCACAGAAGAGCGTCACCATCGTTCCTCGAGGCGGCAGATTCTGAGAGTTTCTGGCGTACTTAATCGGACATGAAGGTGTGTGACGTAGATTTTCAACCATGATGAGACGCCACGTCGCGCTGGTCCGAACTACGGTAATCCTTGAGGTAAAAATCTAATGTTCTATTGCTTTTATCAATATAGTCTGAATGTTGTCGGTCGAGCGGTCCCGAAACGCCCTAAGATCCAAAAGACGTGGCTCTCGCTATAAGGTGGGCGTCGTCAAATCAACGTCTGTTAGATCTCACCGGTTGAGCGGTTCTTAAACTACCCTAACATCGAAAAGACGTTGCTTTCGCTCTCAGGTGGTCGAGAGGTTGCGTCGTCAAAATAGCACCTGGCCCGAAAGAAGGTTTCAGGAATGTTCTTGGTGGTAAATTATGGAAAGTAAAAAAACTGCCGGCGTAATGTTCTGTGACCCACTACTAAGCGGCGCCGCGTGACACCTGCTCGCACCTCCGCACGAATGCAGTCGGGCGGCTACGAGTTCTCGGCCGCGCCGCGCTCCGTGGCCACCAAGCGCAGCAAGGCGGCCGCGTCCTCGTGCGTCTCCTGCAGACGAGCGCTCCCGCCTTCGCCCGAACTAACGCTCTCCTGTGTTGCGTGCGTCGTGCAGCAATGGCAACGCAAACGGCAACGCGGAGCGCGCGCAGAACATCATGTTCGACAAGCGCGTGCATCGCGGCAGCGCCTACGTCATGCGAGAGGTGCGTTCTGGCGTCTGCTGCGGCGATGTCATCGTGTCGCTCTCATCGTCTTGTGCTGCTGTAGGAGACGCCCGAGAGCCCAGGCAGAGGCGGCGACTCTCGCAAGCTAAACAAAGGCGCGACCCGGGCGGCCCGCTATCAGCAGCAGCAGCAGCAACAACAGCAGCAGCAGCAGCAGAGGCCGGCCACGCCGCCTCCCGTGGGCGGTCGCTTCCACATGGACGTGCAGACAGACAATTACCTGGAGGAGCTCACGGACAGAAACCCTGAGGTAGATGCAGATACGCAGACCGACGCTCTGCTGGATCTGCATCCGCCCATATCTTTTGTGCCTACGCCGTCGGGCGTCGATGTCGCCACGCAGATCGAAGGCGGGGATCTGTTCGACTTTGACTTGGAGGTCGAGCCGATTTTGGAGGTACTAGTAGGCAAAACGCTGGAGCTCGGATTGCTGGAACTGCTCGAGGAGATTGAGCTCCGCGAGATTCGCCAGCGCCAGGAACTGTTCGAGCAAGCCCGCAACGCAGAACTAGCCGAGGTCCAACGTCTCGAGGCTGAGGCCAAGCGGCGCTTTGCTGAGAAGCAGCGTCGGCTGGATGAGGAAACTGCACGACTCTCAGCACAGGCCGAGCTGGAAGAGAAGATCGCAGCTCGTGCGTCTGCGAAGCAGTATTTGGCGAGTCTTCACGCGCAGGTATTCGACACGCTTGTCGAGAGCGGCCACTTCTTCGACCCGCTAGCAATGGACGTAAGACAGAATTTGCTGCCGGGGCTGCTTGAGAAGGCCGCTGCCCGTGCGCATCAACTTGACGCAGGTCGAAAATTGCTTGATGCGATCCTCATGGACACGCTTCGCTCTCGAGCTGCATCCGGGTAGAGCACTGGAATATGTTTTTTTAATAGCTTAATAGCACTACGGATTCTGTCCAACTACGCAGTGGACTGCATCAGAAGGTTATTTGCTTGTTGGAGATCATGCACAGTTTAGTTTTGGTTTAGTAAGTTAAGAGAGAATAATACCGTTCGCGAGCTTGTTAATGTGTATTTAGTTAGCTAATGATTCGTTTGTGATGCCTCTGGCATGCGAAGCACATCAGACGAATCGACTATACTTGCCAGGTTGCGTGGTTTACCCTTCAAGGATTTCCTATTCGAACGTGCTTGACTGAGCCGACGAGCCGAAGGCAGCTGTGGATGATAGCGATGGTCTCCGATGGTCATCCAAATGCAAGGAATCAAAGTGATACGCATGCACAAACCCTGTACATATTCCCAAGATCCCCCCGTCACACTTTTTAAGACCATGAAAGGATACTCGTGTGTAGCGAAGATGATGTGGAACAGAAGCTCGACCCATTCGTCATGTACTAGTCGTTGCCAGCCGTGTTCAAGTGACAGCAATCCGAAGCGGTACATGAACGTGAATGCAAGCGTGACATCTTCCATTGCGTTATCGAGCATTTCGACGCGGTGCGCATGATCCAGGGGTAGTTCATAGAAAACCAGGGCCACGTTCAACATCAGCAGAGCCAAGTCGATTAAAAGGAGCAAATTTGCTAATACCTGCACCGCTCTCGTCACCAGATTTGCCGTGGTCACATTTGCAGGTAAAGTTTGTACAGCCCTTGCAGCCCTTAGAGTGGCAGGTCCTCTTTCTGATGACGCACTTTCGTTCGATGGATTCCCAACTAATGCAGTCTGAACAAGCAGTAACAGTCCGAGACTTCCCTCGGATACCTAATTCATGAATTGAAGACGTTCCTCGTCAATGGAAGCAAATGGCACAAGACTGATCCACGCAAGTAATGCTGTAAACAGAAGCAATAACACATAGTTCTCGCGCCAGCGGTGGTGGAAAAGTAGGATGAGGTACTGAAAGATCGCGAAGTTGATGAGAGCATCAATGGGAGAAGTACAGCTCGCTCCGCTTGTAGCATGCTATCAGCAGAGAACATGGGCAGTGTGTTACGAACCAGGTTAACGATCGACTACAACATGGAGCAGTGGGTATCAACACTGTCTTTTAACTATTCTTGGGAAGTGTAACACGAGTGACGAAAGCCTGTAACTGTAACCTTAAAATTGTCTGTTCGGCGTTTTCACGGTGAGACTGTTAGTGAACAGAATATGCAAGCCTTGCGGTGGCTATGAATCAAAACTGGAATCACCTAGACCATACTTTGGATCGTCCAAACGGGAGTTTTGGCATTTAAGCTGTGCATCAACACCACTAGCACGCGCTCGGTCAGCAGAGTCTTTCTGTCGCTCTACCGATCTGGTCGATTCACGGCGATGGATTTGGCTGAGACGATAAGGAGTTTGAGCCGTAGATGATAACGATGGTCTCCGATAGTCATCCAGATGCATGGAGACGCATATACAAACCCTGAACGTACTCCCAAGATTCCCCTGTCACACTTTCTAAGACCATGAAAGGATACTCGAAGATGATGTGGAACAGAAGCTCGACCCATTCGTCATGTACTACTAGTCATTGCCAACCGTGTTCTCGGCCAAGCGACAGCAATCCGAAGCGGTACATGAACGTGAATGCAAGCGTAGCGTTCTCCATTATTCTGTTGACCCTATCGAGACGGTATTCATCGTGAGGGGGTAAATTGCAAAAACTAAGGACCACGTCCAACATCAGCAGCGCAAAGTCAATAAGAATGAGCAGGTTCGCAATAGTTGACTACCACGAGTTAGTAAGCTTGTAGCACTTGCTTTTGAAGCTACACTCTGGATATTGTCATTTGGTCTTTCGGAGGCTTCTGATGCCTCGGGTCGAACAGGACTTCCTGCTGGTGCCGATGGCTTAGTATGTCTTGACAAACTCGAAGCACCACTGAGCGCTGTCTCCACCAGAAGTAGCAATGCACGGCTACCCTCGGACACATCGTTCATGGCCTGTAGATGTTCAGCGCCAGCAAATGGCACGAGACTGATCCTGCCGTGAAAAGTAATAGCAACACATACGGCTCGCGCCAGCGTTTGTGGACAAGCAACAGCAAGTACTGAAACACCGCGAAGTTAGCTAGAAGCATAAAGGGGAGGAGCACAGATCGCTCCGCATGATGAAGGGTGTTAGACGAAAACATTAGGGCATGAATAAATTAACGCTTGTTCGTCCGGTGCTCGATCTCGTGTGTGAATGTGATGTCTGCCGGTTCTAACTATTTCGGGGGCTTTTGACAAGCCAAACCGTGAAGACTGTTCTCCAACGATGTTCGGAGTGTCTGTAAAATTATTCCTGGCTGGGATGTATCGTCGACGAGTGAGAAAACATTCGCGCCAGTACATCGTCCACGCTATCGTGCTCTGCACATAGCTCTTCGATGTCAGCGGGTGTGAAGACTCGGTCGATATCGGTGAGTTGTTGAAGTCGACTCAGCTGCTCTGCAGTGAACGTGGTTGAGAAGTAATATGCGATCATTTTCTCCATTTGTACCATCGACATGTAGCCGAGGTAAAGCTTCTTGCTGATTCGGCCGGGACGAACAAGTGCTGGATCCAGCATTTCCGGGTGATTGGTCGTCATAATTACAATTCGTCCGGGGCAATCAATGACTCCATCCAGAACATTCAGGACACCCGCTAGGTTAAGCTTGTCCGTCGAATTGGAGGAAGACACGAACCCCCCCTTCATTTTGGTTCCGAACTCCATTTGTGACTGCAACAGAATAGAAAGAAAATCACTGTCGTCGTCCTCCTCCATATCCATTATGCGACTAAAGGCCCGTGGTGCCTCCTTGGGGCGGCGATAGATTGGTCTAGGTGCTGGCATCTCATCAGGCATTGCTTCCTCTTGACCAACAGGAGATGAAACAGCCGCTTCACTTTCGTCATCTAACGCTTTCTCCGACGAAGTATTCTCACGGCTAGCTACAACGGAGGACGCACAATCGATATCCTCCATCACAAAAACAACGTCCTTGAATTCCATCCGCACAGGCAGGTCCAGTCCATCCACAGCATAGCGCAGGTCGAACATTGCGTCCATCAGTTCCTGATTAGTCTTCACCTTGCCCAGCGATATGTTCACAATGTGTCGTCCAGTCTTCTCAGCGACCGCTTTGATCACGCTGGTTTTACCCGTTCCAGGCGGTCCGTACAGCAGCAGCCCCACCTTATTCGGGAATCCTTCAACAGCAAACTTGCCTGATTTGTTTTCAAAGTTGTCAAGCAACTGCAGCAGGGACTCCTTATCATCAAAGAAAACATTGTCAAAGGTTTTGTCGCTGCCTAGCTTATAGCGCTTGTGGTATGGTGCACTCAGCTTGCTCTCATCGTCCGAGTCAGTTTCAGCCGGACGGTCTGAGGAGGGCACATACATGTAGCGCGCGGTATCGTCACGGAACTTTTTGTTTTCAACGTCACGGTAGAACGCAAATGCCTTTTCAACAAAGGCATCGATACGCTTTGAACCATCCGGCAAGTTGGATCGGAGATGAAACCGAGTTTTGATTTCTTGAATGGTAGTGTTTTTCTCGTTACCACTTGTCTTGGACTCGTTCATGAACTCCACGCCATCCGCAACAGTTACCCATCGGTCCAGCGGTGGCAACACGCTTACCCCAATCGTGGCAACTTCGGGCGGCGCAGACTGATCGAGCAAAGCCTTGATGCGTTTCTGCTTCTCCAGATCAGCCTGCACGAGCTTGTTCTCGACGAGCATTTTCTCGGCATCTGGTCGTTCAAGTAGTTCGTAACGTGCAGACTTGTCGTGTAGGTCCGAGTGTTCGGTGATGTACAGCAATATGGCCTTCTGCAGTAGTTCGTTGCCCTTGGAGTCTTCACCGAAACGATACGTGGAGTACTCGGCCGATATCTCTTTGGTCTCCACGATATGGTACACGTACTTTCCAGGGAAAAAGAGGCAATAAAGGAACTCAAAGGCCACTTTGAAGATCCCCAGTGCGTCCTGGCCAGAGTTGGCGATGCGCTGCACGACGGCCGGCACCACCATGCAGACCATGAGATCGTACACTGCGTTGCCCGTCCGCAGTGTGCTGATCACTCCGAATTCAAGGGCCGTGTACGTCGACATGCTTGGGGTGGGGGACGAATCACTTGAGCGGGACTTGGCACTTTGAAAACTGAGGTCAGGTGGAATGGTTTGGTTAAAGACACCAACCACTCAACTTCAGTTTGAACTTACCTACTGTGTGCTCTCCTAGGAGACCGTCACTCACACACTTGCCTCCACTTCAACTTGTACCATACAAAGTTCACGTCACTAATGTTTTGGACAGATGATTTGGGTGGATTTTTTATTGTGAATGTTGTTCATCACAGCAACTTACAGTTAAGATGTCTGGGGCAGAGGGTGATGAAATGCACAACGCAATTTGCCACAACGCAATTTGCCACAACGCACCTTCGACGCCGTCGTCATGGATCCCTCCGACGCATTTCCGACTATCGTTCAAGGTCTGGCCAAGCCTCTCTTCGAGTCTGCTGTCAACACCACCTCGAACTTGTCGGATTCCCCCACGTCCCCCACCTTCGCCGTCTTATTCAACGCCCTCCTGCTTGCCGTGGTGCCGGTCTGTGTGCAGCTGGCACTGTACCCAACGCGCCTCGAGGAGCTGGGCTCGAAGCTCAAAGGTGTCCTGCTCGGAGGCAGAACCACCCACCTCGTGCATCGGGAGATAATGGCGACCACGCACTACGGTCAGTACTACGTGCTGAATGAACACGAGAACCGCTACGGTCACATCTTGCAGAAGGCTGTCGCGGCTCACCTAACAGACGTGCTTCAATTGCGCGGCAAGGGCGTGTGCTACGAAATGGTGGAGCGCGAGCTCGACGAAGCGACCCAAGAGAAGCTCAACCTGGTATCCAAGAGCACTTCCGACGATGAATATTGGGACGAGGATGACGATGCTAATATGTACGAAGAACTCAATCGTCTGCGCATTGCGGCGCTCCCGAAGCTACAGGAGTGGGTCGAAGTGGAGAAGGGCATTTTCTTTCAGCGGTACCTGGAAGACTCGACGGACGAGGACAGTGACGAAGACACCCCCGTGCGCAAGACAAAAGAGGTCACCATGGTATATGCCTTCAAGTCCAACGAGCGTGGCGCCTCCAAGAAGATCGACAAATTCATTCATGATGCCTTTGCTAAGTACCAACAGATGGAGCTCCTGAAGCTGGCGAATGACAAGACGCGATACATGTACGTGCAAACTGTGCAGGACGTGAAGATTTCTGTAGAGGCAGACGAAGGTGGGGCGGCAGATACGTCTGTGCCTGGAGTGATTTACAAACGATACGCTCTAAGCGGTGAGAAGTCATTCAAGAACCTGTTCTTCGCCGAGAAGACGCAGTTACTGCAGCTTCTCGACAGCTTCATGGCCCGCTCCGGCAAATTTGCTATCAAGGGCTTTCCATACAAGCTGGGTTTGCTGCTGCACGGGCCGCCTGGTACAGGAAAGACTAGTCTCATCAAGGCGGTGGCACAGTACACCAAGCGCCATATTGTGACGATCTCGTTGGGGAAGGTCAAAACCAACCAGGAGCTCATGAACGCCCTCTTCGATCTTCGGTTTGCCGTGGAAGGTCTGGATCTGCCTGTGAACATGACATTTGAAGATATCGTAATTGTCATGGAGGACATCGACTGTGCCGCTTCCGTTGTGATGGCTCGAGACAGCAAGCCGGAAGCCTCACGTCAACGGCGCAAGCTGGCGTCCGATAAACTGAATTTGTCTGGGCTGTTGAATGTCCTCGATGGAGTGATCGATTGTCCAGGCCGCATCGTCATAATGACCACGAATCACCCGGAAAAGCTAGACCCCGCACTCATTCGACCAGGTAGAGTGAACAAGAAGCTGATGCTCGGGTACATGAACAGCACTCAAGTCCAGAACATGCTTGAGTACTACTTTGATGTCTCTTGCACATCGGAGCAATCCAAGACGTTGAGAAGCATTTTACCTGAAGGGGCCTCCCAAATTACCCCTGCAGTTGTAGAAGCCTTGTGCTCTGAGCACGATAGCATCGATGCGGCGCTAGATGCACTTGCCCAGATGCAAATGGTATCGCCACCTGCAGCTTACGCGTAAGGTAATTCTGAACCAATAAAAATAGTTAGGCACAAACAATGATTTCATGGCGGGAGCGTACATGTTGTGTTCGTAGCCCGCTATTTGTGCCTCATCTTATGCGGCGTCCTCCTTTGTAGAATGTCGGCAGCGAGGACAAAAGCGGAGACTCCAAGATCGACAGGACAGGAAACGGCTTCCTTGCAAGGTGGAACACATTCCACGCGCGATGACAACGACCGAGGAAGCCCAGGATACTGCTGACTTCGTGGAGAGGCTTTTCTGTCTCCCTTGCTCGTTGCTGCTCAACTTTGGACTATTCCAGTATCTGATCTCGGTTTTTCTCAAGCGCCACCGCGAGCCCCTCGTGCGCGTTTTACTGATCACCGCGTTTCTGAGCTTTGCCCACCTCGTGCCGGCTGCACATCCGAGCGACGAATTTGTCGACAATCTGAGCGATGCCTCCGATGCATTCACTGTGCTGACGTTCCTCCTACAGATTGTTATCCTCACACGTGACATTAACAAAAAAGTCAAACTTCCCGTCGTGGCACGGCTCGCGCGCATAGCGGAGCTGCTGGTGCTGATCGGGTTCGCGGTTATCGTCGCCAACATTGCCGAGCTGAACCGGCAGGAGCTACTGACAGACGCCTTGGAGCTTTTCGATGACACGACCAAGTATGTCTCGCTCGTCTTCATAGCGTATTTCCGCTTCCACTTCCTCATCATGGCTCGGGGGGGGGGGGCGAGAAGGTCTGACGCCACCAGAAGCTCGAGATGGTCTACTACATGCTCCTGGTCACACACGCAGTGCCCTTTGTCATCGTCACCTACGTCACGGGGATCGATTTGGACCACGTGCAAGGACTGTGGATGCGCATCACAATTGCGCTGTGCCTGTCGTCCACAGCTCGCACTAAGCTGGCGAACGCCGAGTCCCGACTTGGCGGGGGGTCGTCCAGAGGCAGCGCGAGCAGCAACACCGCGCACAACCAGCTGCACGACGCGGGCGCCGGCCCCAGCAGACTGCACCTCAAGAGTGTGTGTCCCAGTCCGCCGTCGCCGGTGAAGGTGCACTAAGTTGGAGCGAGATGTAGCCATCCATCAGCTGCGAACCTCTCCTCCTGCCTGCGCCATGCTGTTCCGCGGGTCCCGGGAGGGGGCCACTCAATATCTTGGCGTCGAGCGAGCAGCTCCATACAACGCGCCAGTCCCAGCCCCCGCCGCCCCCGCCACCATGCAGCAAGCCGTGCTGGACCCCGAGTCGCAGGTGGAGAAGGGCGAGAACGCTCGCATGTCGTCCTTCGTGGGCGCCATCGCCATCGCCGACATGGTCAAGACCACGCTGGGCCCCAAGGGCATGGACAAGATCCTGCAGTCCATGGGCGGGCACGACAAGAGCATCTCGGTCACCAACGACGGCGCCACCATCCTGCGCTCCGTGTACGTGGACAACGCGGCCGCCAAGGTGCTGGTGGACATCGCCAAGACGCAGGACGAGGAGGTGGGCGACGGCACCACCAGCGTGGCCGTGCTCTGCGGCGAGCTGCTGCGCGAGGCCGAGAAGCTCATCGACCAGCGCATCCACCCGCAGACCATCATCGACGGCTGGCGCATCGCGCTGGCCACGGCCAACGAGGCGCTCGTGGGCTCGGCGCGCGACAACTCGCAGGACGCCGACAAGTTCCGCGAGGACCTGATGAACATCGCGCGCACCACGCTCAGCTCCAAGCTGCTCACGTACGAGAAGGACCACTTCGCCAAGCTGGCGGTGGACGCCGTGCTGCGTCTGCGCGGATCCAGCAACCTGGACTACATCCAGATCATCAAGAAGGCCGGCGGCTCGCTGCGCGACTCGTACCTGGACGAGGGCTTCATCCTGGACAAGAAGATTGGCGTGGGCCAGCCCAAGCGCGTCGAGAACGCCAAGATCCTCGTGGCCAACACGGGCATGGACACGGACAAGATCAAGATCTACGGCGCGCGCGTCAAGGTCGACTCCATGGACAAGGTCTCGGCTATCGAGGATGCCGAGAAGGCCAAGATGAAGGCCAAGGTCGAAAAGATCGCCGCCTTTGGCATCAACTGCTTCGTCAACCGGCAGCTCATCTACAATTACCCGGAGCAGATTTTCTCCGAGAAGGGGATCATGGCCATCGAGCACGCCGACTTCGATGGCATCGAGCACCTGGCCGCTGTCACGGGCGGCGAGATCGCCTCCACGTTCGATAACCCGGACGCGGTACAGCTCGGCGAGTGCAAGCTCATTGAAGAGATCATCATCGGCGAGGACCGCATGCTGCGATTCTCGGGCGTCAAGACTGGCTCGGCCTGCTCGGTCGTGCTGCGTGGTGCCAGCACGCACCTGCTGGATGAGGCGGAGCGATCGCTGCACGATGCTCTCGCTGTGCTGACCCAGACTGTCAAGCACTCGCAGACGGTGATGGGTGGCGGCTGCACGGAGGTGCTGATGGCGCAGGCCATCGACAACAAGGCGCCGTCCGTTCCTGGCAAGAAGGCTCTGGCTATGGAGGCATTTGCTCGCGCGCTGCGCCAGCTGCCCAGTATCATCGCCGATAACGGTGGTTTCGACAGCTCTGAGCTGGTGACGCAACTGCGCGCGGCACACCACCGTGGTGAGACGACGGCCGGCCTGGACATGCGCACGGGTTGCGTGGGCAACATGGAGACGCTGGGTATTCGCGAGGCACTCAAGAGCAAGAAGCAGGTGCTGTTCTCGGCTGCGGAGGCTGCCGAGATGATCCTCAGGGTAGACGACATTATTAAGTGCGCACCACGCCAGCGCCAGGGACAGTAAGCGGCCGGGTTTCTTTTCAAACAGCGAGTAGCGTTGCGGACCGGATAGCAATGGTGAAGACAGCGTGCGTGTGCGCTAATGAACAAGACGGTTAGTATTACTATTGATTTGCCTGAACATGGTTCAGAGGTGAGCACTTCAAGCGTGTTGCCTTATGCAACCCACCCAACTTGGTGGAGACTGGCCTTGCTCCAGCAACCGCTCTTGCTTTCCAACCACAGGCGACTCCAGGTAGTCGTCTGAAGACGCATCGCTCGCTCGATGCTTGCTGTGTCGTCGCTGTGCGATGAAGAATGCAAAGAGCAGAGCATGAACACCACCGCTGCCACGATGATCCCGACGATTGTTCCCGCGCCGATCGAGCTGGACGATTTGTGTTCGAGTCCGATAGAGAACCATCGGACTGAGCGGCAGCGCTGTTACCGCCACTGCTGCTGCTGCTGCTAGAGGTGGAGCTGGTCGTAGGACTCAACACGATCGTCTTCTCCGTGCCGCCGCTCCTCGTGATGATCACGTAGCTGTACGATGTGGTGCCATCCCCCAGCGTCGTCTCTGTGACCTCCACCGTCACGAGCTCGGCTCCATTCAGCATGCTTGGGTCAACCCCGGGCGGCAGCGTCGACGAGTTATAGTGCTCCACCACCGGCGCTGCCGTGTTGCAGCCGGTGCTGAAGTTGCTGTGGTAGCACTCGGAGCTGTCGTCGTGGTAGGGCTGGTGCTGAGGTGGTGGTGGTGGTGGGAGCAGTTGTCGTGGGGGCAGGAGCCGTCGGGGTTTGCGCCGTCGTTGTTGGGGCTGGAGCTGTTGTTGTTGTCGTTGGGGTTGAAGCGGTTGATGGTGTGGTAATTAAAAAAAAAATTGGAGTCGTAGCTGCTGGTGTGGTAGCTGTCGGAATTGTTCGTGTTGGTGTCGTATCCGTTGATTCAGTGACGATTGGCGTCTCCGCTGTTGGTGTTTGTGCTGTAGGCGCTGTTGCTGTTGGAGTGGTGACGATTGGAATTGTACGTGTTGGTGTTATAGCTGTTGGCATCGTTGCTGTTGGCGTCGTGGCAGTTGGCGTCGTAGCTATTGGCGCGTTGGCGGTCGAAATCGTGCATTGTTGGTGTCGTTAATGCAGTGGCGATAGGTGCGCCACCGTAGCTGTTGGCATGGTGGTTGTTGATGTGGATGCCGATGCTGTTGCTGTAGGTGTCGTGGCTGTCGTGCTACTAGTAGATGATTGCTTACAATGACAGCGGAACCTGTGCCAACATGACTCAGTCAAACACGTGGTAAGAAGTGTCTGGCGCGACAATCTACGATAGTATCGTGGAAGAAACCAACCTGCATGCTGTGAGGACACGAAGATCAAACACAGAATCGCGAGGCGCAGGAAACAAGAAGCATGGAGTGCAGGAGCCATCACGACTCTTTCGGTGGAGGCAAAGCGTGAATACGCAAATGGCTGGCTGGAAGTTGGCAGAAGTCCGTTTCGCTTGAGTTCAGCGAGCGAAAGCGAAACGAGGACGAAGGCTCACATGGATCTCTTGCAGCAGGGTACGCCGCCGCCATGTCTAGCCGCCCATACTGCCTCACAGACACGGAGTACCAGGAGATCACTCGGACCACCGCGAACTCGCGCTCTTCGGGCGGCTCGATGCCGGACGGCAGGCGGCACCGGAGCACGCTGTGGGAGGACCGGTCATGCTAGCGTCGCGGATCCCGATCGACCGCATCGAGCTGGGGCCGTGATCAGCCGCGGCGGCTTCGGCGAGGTGTATCGCGGACGCTACCGCGACCAGGACGTGGCCATCAAGACGCTGCTGCCGGAGAAGCGCAAGGACCTGGCGCACATCCAGGCGTTCCTGTCCGAGGTGCGGCTCATGGCAACCATGGAACACCCGCACATCGTGCAGTTTGTGGGCGTGGCGTGGGAGTCGCTGAGCGATTGTTCTGCGTGACGGAGTTCGTGGCCGGCAGCGACCTCCGCACGCTGCTGGGGACTTTAGTTCTTTCAGCAGAAGATATGCCTTTGATGTTTCGGAGACGAAGATCTCTATGTATTTTGCGCAGGTGAAGCTCTGACAGAGATCAGAACCACTATGTAAACTATCCCTGCATACGAACGAATGACAAGTGCACCACTGACACGTGCCTCTGACCAACGGAATGCTGAGCTGCTACCTCGCCAACGACGTTCCGCAAGGGATGGACGCCAGCAAGGTGCAGATCGCTTATCAGGTGGCGTATGCGCTGACGTACTTGCACTCGCTGGAGCCCGTGGTGCTGCACCGCGACCTGAAGTCGCGCAACATTTTGCTGACGGAGTCTCTGGACGCGAAGATCACGGACTTCGGGGCGTCTCGAGTCCGCTCGGACGCGACCATGACCGCTAGCGTGGGCAGCTCGCTGTGGATGGCTCCCGAGGTCATGATGGGCAAGCGCTACGGCGAGAAGGCGGACGTGTTCTCACTGGGTGTGGTGATCTCGGAGCTGGACACGCACGAGTTGCCGTACTCGCACGCGAAGGAGAACAGCAGCAGAAGCGGCCACCCCCTCCCGGGCACAGCAGTGCTGCAGATGGTATCGATGGGCAAACTTCGCGTGCGGTTCTCGCCCTTCATGGACCCGGACATGGCTCGTTTTGTGGGAAGCTGCGTGAGCGTGGACCCTCGCGAACGCCCCACGGCAGCCGAGGTGCTGTATTACCTGCAGGTGGTTCGTAGCCGACGTTACTGACGGCAGAACGAGCGAGTATGTTTAAGCACTTGACTAAGGTCCGAAGCTGTTCATGAATGTTGAAGTTTGTGAAATCAAGGCACTCACTTGACTGGGACCAAGCAGCTGGCGACTCTCGTCACGCAGTGCCGGATTTCGCGACCGCAAAAATTGTGGGGCCACTCGCTGCGAGGTCGCTATCTTCGCCTTGCAGCAGGCAATGAGCGCTGTGTCAATCAAGCCCAGCTGAACCTGCCGATTTCGCCACGATGCGCGTCTCTGGAGCCCATCTGTCGGCGCTCCTGGCGCTGATTCGCCGCGGGGAGTCAATCCCTTCTGCGACGCCACACTCCGCGGCCGGTATTCCAGCTCTTCCTCGGTCGAACGCCATGCTGGCCGTGGCGGTGTCCTGCCTGCTGCTGCCGCTGCTGGCGGCGGCGCAAGACGGCGAGGTCTCGTACTCGGTGAGCCTCAGCACCGGCACGCTGGTCGCCATCGTGGCCGGCTGCGTCGTGGCGCTGCTGCTGTTCATCTGCTGCTGCTGCTGCATGCGCAAGCGCCGCAAGGCCAAGCGCCAGCGAGAGCTCCAGGCGGCGGTGGCCGCGGCCACTGTCATCACGCCCAAGGCCGACTCGCACGCCATCGACGTGCCCTACGAGCAGCAGCACCAGCACAACACGGGCTCCACCTACACGGGATCCACGGCGCACCCGCACCGCACCGGCACCGTCACCTCCATGTACGGAGGGGGACACTACTCCACCGGCCAGTCACACGCCAGCGGGGGACGACACTCATTCAGTCTTTGGGACGACCCCGTGATCGTTGCAGCGCGTATCCCCGTGGACCGCGTCGAGCTCGGCGAGTTGCTCAGTCGCGGCGGCTTCGGCGAAGTCTATCGCGGACGCTATCGCGACCAGAACGTGGCTGTTAAGACCCTGCTGCCGTCCACCCGAAAGGACATGAACCACATCGAAGCGTTCCTGGCCGAAATCAAGTTGATGGCGACCATGGAGCACCCTCAGATTGTCCAGTTCATTGGTGTGGCCTGGGAGTCCCTGAGCGAGCTCTACGCCGTCTCCGAGTTCATGGAGGGCGGCGACCTGCGCACGCTGCTAGTAAAATACTACGAGAACGGCCACCCGCAGGGCTTTGACCCTGCCAAGATCAAGATGGCCTTGCAGGTGGCACACGCGCTGACCTACTTGCACTCATTGGACCCGGTGGTGTTGCACCGCGACCTCAAATCGCGCAACATTTTGCTCACAGAGACTTTAAATGCCAAGATTACGGACTTCGGCGCTTCGCGCGAGAGGTCCGACAAGACCATGACGGCTGGCGTAGGAACAAGTTTCTGGATGGCGCCGGAGGTTGTCATGGGTGAACAATACGGCGAGAAGGCCGACGTTTTCTCGTTCGGCGTGGTGCTGTCAGAACTAGATACGCATGAGCTACCGTACTCACACGCCAAGGAGAACAGTGAAACTGGTCGGCCACTCCCTGACACGGCCGTGCTGCAGCTCGTGCTCATGGGCAGGTTGCAAGTCCAGTTCTCCGATGTTGGTCCTGTTGAGATGACGCAGCTAGCCCAGCAGTGTCTGCAGATTGAACCTGAGGATCGTCCGACAGCGGCGGAGGTGCTCTACCGGTTGCACACCATTTCGAAGGAATACCCGAGCAGCTACTCGCTCTGAGCAACTCGTGCCACACAGTAGAGCCTTCATCTAAAATTGTTATAACACGATATGTGCAATCTGCTTCAAGTGTACATGCATCGTAAGTGCAGCGCCAGTATCGCTTCAAACATGCTGAATGCAAAGAGCATAAACCAAGCTCGGTGATGTTTTCGTTTCGAATTTTGAAATGCATGGTGACGAAAAGGAGGTGACAGATAAAATTTCTTCATCAACGAACACATCATTGAGGCGACGTAGCATGTAGGGAACGCAATGCCTACGTTCGCCATTGTGCTCTCCGATCAACACTACGAACACTGATTGGGAAGAGCAAAACACTTCACTTCAGACTTTCAACTTATAAAAAATATTCAGACTTCAGTTAGTGCAGCTGGCAGCCATGGGTGGCAAAAGCTCTAGAGGAAGAGCGCAGCCGTAGCCACGAGGACCGATCCCAGCAATGCAGCTGACGGGCTCACGGCGACGCCGCCGCTGGAGCCGCTGGAGGTATCGGCGGCGGCGCTCGACGCGCTGGCGGCCGAGTCGGCGGTGGCTGACGCGGAACTCGAGGAGCTGGAAGGAGCCTGGGTCTGGATGGTGAAGTCGCTGCCCGAGTCCGAGTCGCCCACAGTCACGTCGTCGTCCGAGCTGGCCGACGAGGTCGTGTTGGTGGTGGTCGGGGCCACAGTCACCTCCTCGGCGCTGTCGAGCGAGGATGAGGCGGCGCTGATCGGCGCGCTCTCCGAGCCGGCCGAAGCGGACGCCGACGTCGAGGCGGTGGAGGCCGCCGTGGAGGCCACCGCGCTCGAGCCGGCCGACGCCGACGCGGCCGTGGACGAGCTGCCCGAGCAATGCGAGGTCACGGGCGTGATGAGGTCGGAGTAGAGCGCGAAGGTGCCGACCGTGCACTCCTCGGGGAACATGGTGGTGAGGTCCGAGAGCACGGTCTGGCACGCGGTATTCTTGCACATGATGTCCATCTCGTCGCTCGTGGGCGTCTGCAGCGAGGACGGCGAGTAGCCCGAGTCGCTGGCGCACTTGGTGACCTCGTCGGACGTGAGCAGCGCCGTCACGGATGCGGTGTCACAGGTGTCGGCGCGCACCACGGCGGCGGCCATGGCGGCGGCGAGCAGCGAGGACGCGAAGACCTTCATTGCGGGTAGCGGCGCGCGTATCTGTAGACTGGCGGCAGATTGGGGAATGGCCCGCGTCGAGGTACGGAACGCCCGAGTCGAGTGGACAGGCACAGCAAAGCAGAGCTCCGGTCAGCGTTGACTGTGACGCACGGTCGACTCTACCGTGCGGTCGGCCAGAGACCGGCGGGATCAACGCTGGGAGCGGGCACACATGCCACCGTGGTAATGCTCATGATCGGCACGGCAGCTGGGACGGCTCGGGTTGAAGCTTTCTTTTCTTCTTGTTTGTCTGCTTTTCGCAGCGGCGGTGGCGGCGGGTTCTCTCGTCGCAGCAGCCCATGAGGTCTCGTCGTGCGTCTGATCTGCTCAAGAAGCCGCGGACGCTGCTCTAGCGGCGGCAGCAATCGACTCGAACTGTTAAGAGCCCTGCCAAGAAGCTGCCGGTGCTGCTCTTGCTAATACGGCGACGACGGCCGCGAATACCTGACGCTCCCGCGTGCAGGTAGGTAGAGTCGAGTGCCACAGAGAGCGCCGGCACGAGCGCGAAGGTTGCACAGCTTGCACGGCAAGACCCGAGGTGTGAGAACTCGATCTCCACAATCGCACGAAGATCGCCGCTTGCTGACTCTCGACTACTTTATCAAAGTATGCCAGAAAAATGCGCATGTACATGGCGGCACCACCGCCCATTGAGCGGGTGCACTGCGAGGCACCTCTTGGCGATGGCGAGAGAGAGACAGACTATTCTATTTACGTATTAGCTTGAATAAGATTTGTTGCAAGATGTCTGGTAAATCCTTAGCCTCGTTAGCAACGCCGGTGTCTTTGTTAGATCCGGTGGTTGTACGGAGCTTGTCGTATTTGACGTCGGCTCTCGTGGTGTTTCTTCTAGAGTATAGAATACTTAGCATGAGTCGCGTGCCTTGAACTCTGGTCTCAGCTCTTCTACATTCTCTTTTGGCTAGTGCTCGTAGCTGCCGTATTCCGGTTTTCCAAAATTCTTGGACGCTTCCTGCAATTGTCACCTCCCTTTTGTGAAATGTAGCTCCGTTTCGTTGTATCCACAGCATGGTTATACATATGCTGCCCATGATGCGCCATCTCCTATTCCATTCGACCGCGAATTGTTTTTCATCATCGGGATGTTCTCTTCTTAGCCTTTTCTTCAATGTATCTGATATTTCTGGCGGTTTTCGGCTCGCACACTTGATTAAGTACCTCTTGTACGTCTGGTTTCTCCAACATTCTCCAGTCCAATGGCAGAAAAGCGTTTGCCAGCAGGCTTCGGCGCAAGGACATTCCCAAAATATATGCTTCATAGTTTCCTTTTTTCCCTGGCAGCAAGTTAGCTTTCGACAACTGTTGTTTTGCTTCCACTCGCTGTGATAAAGATTTAGTTACCTGAGCGCTACTAGATACGACATCCATAACTTGATACTCCGTGAGCTCACGCCGATGGGTCCAGACTTGCTCTGGGGACTGCTGCATTGCTGCGTTTGCCACTGTCGGTTTTGACCTGCTTTCGTTAGTAAGGTTAGGATTCCTTCCAATTCTGCACTTTTTCCTTTGTTCCTCTGAAAAGCTTGCTTATTTACCGCTTGGTAGACGTGCTTGTTTGCTATGGCTTCTCTTACACTCCAAGGGAATCCATGTAGCAACGGATGTGCATAGAATACTATCAGACCATCTTCCTGCATTCTCCTTAGCTTCCAGCTGTCTGTATTCTTGCTAAATTTCCTCGCATCGTTTGGTACTATCCTCCAGTGAATTCCATCATTGAGTTGTTCCAAGATCAGCGTCTTTGTTGGTTATCATCCCGATTTATCATGATGCCTTTGGCATATCCCTCAGAGAAGAGCTTCCACGTATAGTTCAATAATGCCTTTGTTGGATGTCTTAGCCGTAACTCGTTTTTGACTTGTAGCTCAATGCCAACCGGGATTATCGGACTACTCATTAGTATCGCAATACCCCACCGTCGCAGCTTGTCTTGACGATATCCTTCTTTCTTTGCTTTGGGAATGGTCACTGAAAACGTATTTTCTGCTGTCCTGTGAATACGCAGTTTTTCGATTGAGCACGGTTAAATTTGTCCATACTATTTGGTTGTTAGCATGTTTCCGTGTTGGTCCCTTATCCACGGGTTGTCATTCCAATTGTACGTTGGCCAAAACGCCTCTTCCTGTTGGGGTAGCTTTAATTGAGGTCCTGGTAGCTGTTTTGGTAGCTCAACGAACCATTTTTTTTCCTTGGTCCCAGCTTGTTGCCCCGTCAACTAATTCTTCCTGGGTCTGCTGATACTCCTTTGTTGTGCTCTCTGTTGCCTTTGTTCGTGGTTGTATCCAGCTCCCCAAATCCATTTGTAGCCTATTTCCTGGCGTTAGTTTTCCTTGTTTTGTGGGCTCTTGTCTTGGTGATACTCCATTTGCCGTGTTAAACGTTGCTCCTCGAAACGCCCATGCTTTCCATGCTGCGAAGTAAATATCTTTTCTTTGAATGAGCCATTGGATTGCGTGTTGCATCCTCTGTGTCTTTGTGGCTATTACCACAGATGCTAAACCCACTCCACCCGCTTGCTTTGGCGTGTACAGTAGACCCGGGTTCATTTTGTTGCGACTCGCCTCTGTGCTGGTGGAATGGTGCCAAAGGAACTGCTTTTGCAGATTCACTAATTGCTTTTCAGCCCATGGTGGCATTTCGAATACTGCTGCCGTGAATAATACTGATGGCAACATGATGACATTCAGAACGGTCACTCTGTTCTCCACGTCCGTCGCTATTGCGCCGCTGTTGCTAACCTTCTCTGAATGTTTTTAATTGCGCTCCCAATTTATATCTGTTAGATCTCCCGTGCCCACTGCATACCCAGAAATCGCACAGTGTCCCCACCCTGCAACACTGGAATATTTTCCAGTTCTTTTAGCTTCACTGCTGTGTTCAGGAAAATGATCTTACTTTTTGCCGGCTGCACTTGCAATCCCGACATTCGTCTAAACCTTTTCACTATTTTCAATGCCTTCGGTAGCTGATTCGCTTGCTGTAAGAAAATTGTCAAGTCATCTACAAATGCTGAGAACGCATGTATTTTTCCGTTGGCTCCCGGAACTTGAATTCCAGTTATTTTTCTGACTGTCTTATTGCTAAGGCCAACATTCCAGCCGCTATGATAAATAGTAGCGGAGCCAATGGACGATAAGTGCATTTACCACCAGCGGAAGGGGTATCATTAGCGTCGGAAGAATGCCAAAGTCATCGTAGATGTCGTCCATGTTGTAAAACACGCACTGCAAAAAGAGCGTGATGAAGAACCCGTTGAGGATCAACAAGAGCATGACACCGATATGCCACACTTTGTGCGAGAAGAATCGAATTTCAATGGCTGGTGTTCCTGGCACGACACCGCTCGAACTTTACCATCCTTTTCCGTTTTCACCTCGAACTCTAGTATCCTTCAGCCCAGCCTTCTTGTTGCGGTGACGTTGGAGTGATGTTCTTGAATGTCAGCCTCTTCCCTTTCCCAAGCGTGGGTTTCTTCTCGTGCAATTAAGGTTAAATTAGCTACCAGAGTGGCCTTGTTGTTGCTGAACGCTCCAGCATGAAGAAGATGATGCACGCAAGAGCGGAAATATGAGAATACAATGATGTGGACCAAAAGCAGTATCCTTGACGACTACTTTTTGTGGTTCTGACAGTTATCCATTCACTAAAAATTGTGCAGTGGTTCCATCATGAAGTTTTCTGATGAGTTCGACGAATTTCTGAGAGAAGCCGAATTTGGCGAGCGCTAAGAACAGGAAGTCCCTCGCTACTGTGTCATACGCCTTACGAAAATCGAGGAGAAGTATTACCCTGCTTAGCACCGCTTCCAATTCTGGTTCGCTTCGTGCCGTTTGCGAGAATTGCCATTACGGTTTTTTGCATTTGTCTCCCATGAACGAAGCCCTGTTGCGAGTTTCCGATCACCTTCCCAAGAATCATCTGAACTCTTGTCGCTATAATTTTGCTGAACACCTTGTATCCTGTTTGTAGTAGGGCAATCGGCCTATAGTCCATTGCGTCATCGGAATCCTTTTTTTTCGTAATGGGATAATTAGCCGTTCTAGAAACGATGGCGAAGGCTCCTCTCCGTTCAGTAGTTCGTTGCCTATTGATACCATTGCCGGTACTTATACTGCTTGTGCGTCTTTATAAAAATCATTGTTGAGTCCGGTCCCGCTGCTTTATGCCTGTTGAGAGCGTCGATGGCTTTGATTACTTCTTCTTTCGTGATTTCTTTCATAAGTGTAAAGTTTTCCGCTTCTGTTACTTTTCGGTTGTCAGCTATGTGCACGAACTTGTCAAATTCCTTCTCCAGTTCCTGTAATGGTGTGCATCTATGATCTTCTCCAAAAATTGGCTTCCATTCTTATGCAAATTTGTCCGCTAGTGTCATTTCCCGTGTAAAACCTTTTCCATTTCGATGTCTGATGGTGGTTATTGTCTGGTCTCGTTCCCAGTTTGAAACTCGCTTGAACTGCCATCGTAGCTTTTCTTCAGTTCTATCAATGTGCTGTCCCATCCTTACTAAACTTCCAGCAGCTCCTTTCGCGTGAAAAGATGCGCTCTATTCTGAGCGTGTAACTTATGGATGCGTCTTCGAACTTCCTTCTTTTTGATCCATCTAATGGCTTCTATACAATTCCGTGTCGTTCGATCCCAAGATTGTGTTGTTTCATTTTTCCGACTTCTGCTTCAATGAGTTTTTGCAGCAGTTCCGCCTCCACCCGTTTTGGTTGCGCCGTTTTGATAAGGTACGTCGGCGTTTTCTTTCCAGTTTTCTTTTTCTTTTCTGGCTCCGGTTCTCGTTGAGATGCAGTCTTACCCTTTGGTGGTCTGACGGAACGACCGGTTCTTCTACAGTAACTTGCTCTACTCTTGCAGTCCAGCTTGATGGCACGTAAGAACGGTCGATGCTGCTTGCTGCTTCTGGTCCCCAGTATGTATAAAATTCAATGGGGTCTGTTTTTTCTTCCTCGTCTTCTGCTGTATCCATTAATATCCGCGCATCTTCTAGTTGTAGTTGCAGTACTAGCCTTTTCAGTGCAGCACTCTCTGGTCTCCCTGAGCGTCTTCCACCTAATCTGTCTAGCGCTGGGCTTTGCACACAATTAAAGTCCCCTGCTACTATTACTTCTTTGTCATTCCATGGCCATTTCAGTAGTGTAGAGATAAATTCTTCTCTCTGTGCTTGGCTTGTTGGCGCGTAAACATTTACAAATATAGTGTCGTTTACGTCCATTGCTATCACTCTGTTTGTCCATGCTTCCGGTTGCCATGGTTTGGCCTTGTCCGCAATTTCTGGGTTCAGAAGAATTCCAACGCCGCCTGTTTTACTAGCGTCCTCACTCCAATAAGACAGCTGCGGTCCTTCTCTCTGATACTGTTTCCCCCACATACTCTTCCACTGGCTTTCTAGTTCTTCCGCTTCTTCTGGTCCGCTAACGTGAGTTTCTTGAACAAACCACACTATTGGCCGTTCCTGCCTTGGCGTTCTCCTCCACGCTCCTAACCATTCTTCTTTACGTACAAATCCTCTTAGGTTCTGTGTTTCTATTCTTGTTTGCCCCTGTCGTCGTCTGTGTTTTTTTGCTGTTGTCTTGCTCTTTCTTTTCTCTTTACTGTAAAATGCGCTCCGTACATGCTTGTGGCGTCCATATGCATCAGATGTTACCTCTGCCTTGCCTTGAGGATTCATCGTTGTTTGCGTGTTACTGCCCTTAGTATTCTAGCATACGCTGATTGTCCGCGTACACCTGAGCCTTAGCTAAGAATCGCGCTACTGCTGACCAATTTATGGCACTCTTGCTTGACGCACAGGCCTCGTAAGATTCTCTATTGGTTCGCAACGCATTAAGATGTTTTCTAGTCTCGTGAGTACTCCGTTATCGGGTTCACCTTCTTGTTGAGTGAGTACTCTGCTGTTCTTCTCGTATATTAGCGCGCACATCATGTGTTGAGCTAGTCTTCGTTTGTTGCTCACATCACATAACCTCAATACTTCGTCCTTGCCGTAGCCACATTCTCGTAGTCTATTCTAATCATCCCTGTTGTCCACTAGCGGCGCGAGGTTGCTGGCCAGAAACTTTGCCTTCCATCCATCTAACCAATTCTGCGTAGGTACATCTCCTGATCTGCTACGGTATGCTGTTAAACTTGCGTACATACAATCTCTTCTCCATTCTGCTGTCCAGGCTTCCAGAATCTTCGAATTGAGCGACTCCATAAGTTCCTCTGGGTACGCAAGGAGCTGAACTATGTGTAAGAGCTGTTCTGGTTCTTGCTGCGCTGCCCGTATCCATTCCTCGGTTGTGCTGCGCTCAAGTGGAAATGGGGTTTGCGCTGTGGTCGGCCAGTACGCCTGTAACTCCTGCCACAGATCTGGCCATACTTCCTTCTTCTCCAGCTCTTCTCTTTTTGCTCATTTGATTAGCTTCCTCAAGTTCGATTCTTCTTGACCTTCGAGCCAAGGCTCTTGCTGCGTTCGCATGATCCTTCTAATTTGTTTACCTTCCGCTGGTGTTGTCGAATGAGCTCTCTTCTGTGCTGTTGGGTGCTTGTCCATGGATCTAGTTATCATTGAAAGTTGCTCTACCCTCCCTTGACTGCTTTGAGTCGATGGTGCGTTTGATGGGTCCGTTTCGCAGTCCTCTGTGCTTGGCATGTCAACATCATTTTGCTGAGAAATTACTGAAACCATTGCCGTAGAACCACTAGCGGAAGATGATACTTTTGTAGCATTTTACGAACTTCTCCGTTGTCTTCGTCTAGGCTAGTTTCAAGAAGATGATCTCTTTCTTTGCTGTGATAGCTGTGACGCCGTATTTACTAAGAAGGCTAGAAGCTCCGCAAATCTGGTTGGGTCAGCGTGCTCTAGTATACTATATACTTCTCTTTGAAGCTCATGGGGGAGTGTCATGTCTGTTAGTCGTTTACGAAGCTCGGCTACATTTCCATCCCAACATCGCGGGTCCCATGGTTCTTGTGAGGCTCCTTCATGCTGCTTTGGCAAAAATACCTTAGTATCACTTTCTTCACTTTTTGCATCTTGCTCGTTGTCTCGAGTTTTGACTGAAAGTCTTCTGTGCACAAATGCTGAGTAGTGCTGTCCCCAAAATCGAAGGATAAGAGGTGGATCTTGGCCTCGGATTTTTCTTCTCGGATGTCTGCCAGACATTTACTGAGTTTCATTGGCATTTGCTTTCCTGTCTCGAATACTTTTCTGCCGTGCGTTCTTGTGCTTGGTTGTACATGGAGCAGTACCAAGCATGTTTCTCGTCTGTGTTGTATGCCAGCACATATATCCTCCGCTGCAAAAAGTTAGCTGCCATCTCTAGCGTAACATTGCATCCCCAATTATGTTTGGGGATTATGGCTTGCCTTCCTGATGGTGATGCTGCGTAGTCGTCTAGGTACCATTTGAACTGCTTCAGTGACTCCGTGGCGTTCATTCCTTTCCATCCTCGCTGCACGTCGATTAAGGTGCTGGTTCGTCCGTCATGCAGGAATTGTTCTGTGATGTGTATCTGCCCCGATCTTCTGATACCTCTTTTGATTGTTGCTGTGGCTTCCTCTAGTATTTCATCATACGCCGCTAGATCATGATCCGCTACAGCTTGTGCTAATGCCATTGCCATGCAGTTTCCTGTTGACGGTGTGGTTACTTCTCGAGTGCCCAATGCAGCTTCTAAAGTACCAGGCTTACTGGTGGTACTGGCAGCAATACACCGTGCTCCGTAGTTATTGGTTGCAACGCCATGCTCAAAGCCTGCCGTTCCTGGTGTTTCAACGTCAGCAGATTTGGCACCGTGTCTACTTTTTGCGGTTTGCCTTCACTATATGCAACTTTGCCTTCTCTTCTTGGGTTATTTCTTTTTGCCCGCTGCTTTCTTGTTCTTCCTCGGATGAAATGACAATTTCTGCTGGTGCTCTTGTTGCTTCATGTTGTGGTTGCTGCTCGTCTTATTTTTCCGAGTCTGATTCCTCCTCTAGTTCCGAGAATCGTGAAGATACTTCAGGCATTTTTTGCGTATGCGCTGCTGTATGCGCATAAAGTTTTCTTCCTCTGCCTAGCGGTTTGGTGATTCATGGCCGCGTGGGTTCTGGTTCAACTCGCTGTGTGTCCAGCTTTGTTTTGGTCAATTCTTTCGTATCTACTGATACTTTGGCTTGTTCCATTCCTGCTTAAAGCTGAGAATTCAATAGGCTTGGCGTCACCGCAGTCTTCTCCTTCATTTCCGTCTCGTGTTGCAGTTCTAGTTTTTTGGCAGCTGCTTCCTTTACTTCTTGTATGCTAGCGAAAGGCATGGCCATATCCTCTAATTTAGCTATTTCTTGTTCATTCGCAAGCCGGCTTCCTGGGCCTCGTAATTGTGCATCGGAGTAGCGACATCTCACCATTGTGTGTCCTAAATTACCACATCGCAAGCATTGCAGTCGTCGTCCTACTTCTGGATGCTTTACGATGATAATCCGTCCAAACCATAGGATTCGCACCACTCCCCGTAGAAATTCTGGACACTCTGCCATCTTTATCGTCAGTCGCCATGCCGTTGACGTACTAGAGTCTGGCGTGCAAAATATCCATATCCTGTAACTCTAATTCCTCTGCTATATGCTCCTGCAAAGAAAGCGGTTAGGCGACCTATGTTTGTGAATTTCGTCACGTTGTGAAGCTCTACTTCGTATTCCAGACGGTTTGTCGTTCGCACTCCATCCCTTCCTAATTGTCTTGCCCATACAGATCCTGTGTCTGGTTGATGCTCGTTCACAAGACGGTAGGTTACCCCTTTGAAGGAAACTTCTATTCCTTCGAATTTTCTCGCTGTTGCCCTCTCAAAAAAGAAGAAGTGGATGCTCCGCTGGACCGAACTGTAGCTTATCGTTTTAGTTTGTGCCAGCATTCGTCTGAGCCCCTCTTGGTCTACGTTAACATTCTCGGCAGCTAGGAGAATGTCCTCCTTGATTGCTCTCGTATGCTGTCTGCTCACTCTGATTCTCGTGTTGCTTCTAAGCTGTAGTGCTAGATCGCCCTCAACTTGTTTTTGAATCGTCTTATACAATCGTAGTCTCATCTTTGAGTCGAATACACTCTTAAAAAATTCTGGGAGTCGTCTGCAGAATTTCTTAAGAGTGTATAGAAGGAAGTCTTAAGAGTGTATAGAAGGAAGTATTGTCTGCTTCTGCAGACAATACTCTTAAACTCTTAAACTCTTAAGAATATTGTCTGCAGAAGCAGACAATACTTCCTTCTATACACTCTTAAGAAATTCCCGCTTATAATTCTCCATTCATCCTGTGTTCCTTCTCGCAGACGGTGTCCGCTTCTGGCCGCCGCTGGTTGTTCACAGATTTATCGTAGTTTTTTTAATTTCGGTCTTAGAATAGTGCAGTGAGGAAGCGATGGCGCGGATCGCCGCGCCTGATAGCTGACCGGATATCAGTTCTGTGCTGGGACAGTCTAACTTATTTTGCTGGATAGCGATCATGACTGTGGATAGCAATCATGACTTGGCAGAAGATGGATTGAAGTAGCATGGTAATAGCTGCCGAAAGGCAGCTATTACCATGCTACTTCATTTATGCCGTTCGGCAGCTATTACCATGCTACTTCAATCCATCTTATGAATTATGCATGATTGGCAGTAAAAAAAGCTAGTACAGCCGGCTTCGGGTGGCCACCTGCAGGTAATACAGCACCTCGGCTGCCGTGGGGCGTTCGCGAGGGTCCACCCTCACGCAGCTCCCCACGAAACGAGCCATGTCCGGGTCCATGAAGGGCGAGAACCGCACGCGAAGTTTGCCCATCGATACCATCTGCAGCACTGCTGTGTCTGGGAGGGGGTGGCCGCTGCTGTTGCTGTTCTCCTTCGCGTGAGAGTACGGCAACTCGTGCGTGTCCAGCTCCGAGATCACCACACCCAGTGAGAACACGTCTGCCTTCTCGCCGTAGCGCTTGCCCATCATGACCTCGGGAGCCATCCACAGCGAGCTGCCCACGCCAGCGGTCATGGTCGCGTCCGAACGGACTCGAGACGCCCCAAAGTCCGTGATCTTCGCGTCCAGAGACTCCGTCAGCAAAATGTTGCGCGACTTCAGGTCGCGGTGCAGCACCACGGGCTCCAGCGAGTGCAAGTACGTCAGCGCGTACGCCACCTGATAAGCGATCTGCACCTTGCTGGCGTCCATCCCTTGCGGAACGTCGTTGGCGAGGTAGTCTCTCAGCAGCGAGCGGAGGTCGCCGCCGCCCATGAACTCCGTCACGCAGAACAAATCGCTCAGCGACTCCCACGCCACGCCCACGAACTGCACGATGTGCGGGTGTTCCATGGTTGCCATGAGCCGCACTTCGGACAGGAACGCCTGGATGTGCGCCAGGTCCTTGCGCTTCTCCGGCAGCAGCGTCTTGATGGCCACGTCCTGGTCGCGGTAGCGTCCGCGATACACCTCGCCGAAGCCGCCGCGGCTGATCACAGCCCCCAGCTCGATGCGGTCGATCGGGATCCGCGATGCTAGAATGACCGGGTCCTCCCACAGCGTGCTCCGGTGCCGCCTGCCGTCCGGCATCGAGCCGCCCGAAGAGCGCGAGTTCGCGGTGGTCCGAGTGATCTCCTGGTACTCCGTGTCTGCGGGGGACTGGCCCTGCTCCAGCAACCGCTCTTGCTTCCCAACCAAAGGCGACTCCAGGTAGTCGTCTGAAGACGCATCGCTCGCTCGATGCTTGCTGTGTCGTCGCTGTGCGATGAAGAATGCGAAGAGCACGAGCATGAACACCACCGCTGCCACGATGATCCCGACGATTGCTCCCGCGCCGATCGAGCTGGACGACTTGGGCGAGGTGTTCGAGTCCGATAGAGAACCATCGGACTGAGCGGCAGCGCTGTTACCGCCACTGCTGCTACTGCTGCTAGAGGTGGAGCTGGTCGTAGGACTCAACACGATCGTCTTCTCCGTGCCGCCGCTCCTCGTGATGATCACGTAGCTGTACGATGTGGTGCCATCCCCCAGCGTCGTCTCTGTGACCTCCACCGTCACGAGCTCGGCTCCATTCAGCATGCTTGGGTCAACCCCGGGCGGCAGCGTCGACGAGTTATAGTGCTCCACCACCGGCGCTGCCGTTGTTGCAGCCGGTGCTGAAGTTGCTGTGGTAGCACTCGGAGCTGTCGTCGTGGTAGGGGCTGGTGCTGAGGTGGTGGTGGTGGTCGTGGGAGCAGTTGTCGTGGGGGCAGGAGCCGTCGTCGTCGGGGTTGGCGCCGTCGTTGTTGGGGCTGGAGCTGTTGTTGTCGGAGCTGGCGCTGTTGTTGTCGGTGTTGTTGTAGTGGGCGTTGGTGCTGTCGTCGTGGGCGTCGTGGGCGTCGGCGCGGTTGTCGTGGGCGTCGTCGCTGTTGGCGTCGTCACGCTTGGAGGGACGGTGGTGGTGTCTCCCGATCCTGTAGCTGTGCCAGCAGAGGAGGTGTCGCCTGTGAAGCAGGCGGGCAAGTTAGGTCCTTACATCCTGCCGACGGCGGCTGCGGAGACGCACCGACGGCCTGGGGCCTGACAGCGGCGAGGGGCAGGCAGAGCAGCACCAGGCACGTACACCAGGCCGCACGCCGCCGCCCTCGTGCAGACGCCATGCTGTGTCCTTCCGAGCGTGCACCGAGGAAGGCGAGAGCGCAAATGGGTGCAGCGGAAGCTTCCTCGCGCCCCTATATTTGGGGCCAGTGCTGCCCTGGACGACACAGGGTACACTTGGCTGGCTGCGCTGGCGCAACCCGAAGGCTCGCCAAGCCCCAGCGGCAGCTCCGTGCAGCGTCCAACCTGCGGTGCCCTCGAGCTCGTAAATGGGACGCGGTGTCGCCGTTTCCTCGGGCGCTCGAGGCGCGAATCTGCCGGCGCTGCTTGATTCCTCGCGAAACGCACCTCATTGCGAACGATTAGTACCAAGGACGCGACCGGCTCAGCGAACAGCAAAAAGCTGGATACGATACAAGTGAGTTGCCTTGAGCAAAAATCACAGCGATCGTCATCGCCCTTCCCGCAGCGAGGCCGGACCGCCCCGCGCAAACGAAAACCAAACGAAGGCCAGTATGAACAATAGCGAATCGCTACTATATAATCGTTATAACGGGACCAAAAACTCGGCCTTCATAGGCGGCTACGCTTAGAAGAACACGGCGGCGACGGCGGCCAGGACGGCACCGGCCGAGACGGCGGCCATGCTGGCGCCGCTGCTGCCGGAGGTGGAGGCCGAAGCGGCGGCCGAGGCAGCCGACGAGGACGAGGCGGTCGTCGAGGTGCTGGAGCCGCTCGAGGTGGTCGGGGCCGTGGTGGTGGTGGTCGAGGCAGCCGAGCCCGTGGAGCTGGCCGTCACGGTGGCGGACGTGCTGGAGCCGGCCGTGGAGCCCGCGGTGGTGGCCGTCGAGCCGGTGGCCGTGGAGCCCACGGTGGCGGTGGTGGCCGTCGAGCCGGTGGACGAGGCGCCGCCCGCGCAGTGGTTCTTCAGCGGGGTGATCAGGTCGGCGTACAGGGAGAACGTGCCCAGAGTACACTCCGAGGGGGCGAGCGTCTCGAGCTGCGTGAGCACCGACTGGCAGGCCGAGCTGGTGCACATGATGGCCATCTCGGCATCCGTGGGGGTGGCCAGCGAGGTCACCGTGTAGCCCGAGTCCGTGGCGCACTTGGTCGTGTCCGACGAGGTCAGGAGCGTCTGGAGCGAGGTCACGTCGCACGAGGCGGCGTTGGCGACGGCGACGAGCGCGGCGGCGGAGGCGACGGCGGCGAACTTCATGGTGCTGGAGTGAGGGGTACTGACGAGGTCGGGAGTAGGCGCTAGCTGCTTGCTCGGCAGATAGGAAATTCGGAAGTGACCTCCCGTGCCGTCATCGCCGCAGACGAAGGGAGATCGCCGCAGGTGAGGCGAGCCTCACCTCGCCTTGACCAGTGGCCCGCCTGCGTGCGTGTCTCCCCAGAGCTCAGACGCTGATCTGCAGCCCGGGCATCTGTTGGACAGAGCGCGGCGGGGCCTTGAGACATCCGGTTCGCGCGACATACAAACGCCCAGCCTAATTGCTGAAGTCTCGCCGATTACGATGGCGGCATACTTTTCCGCTGTCACGATTCGGATCCGGAGGCCGTGCATGGCCGCCGCCGAAAGGTGCCGGCGTTCGCTCTGCGCGCTGCAGCTCCCGGGCTCGCAGCGCCGCAAGGCGCAGCACCGCAGCTGGCGCGCCGCCCAGCGTTGAACTGTTGGCGGCACTGCTGGCCGAGCGAATTCGGTGCGCGCTTCCGCCGGCAGCGCTGTGGACGATGTGGCGTGAAACATGCAGGTGTAATGCGGTGTGTATCCACGTCCGTCCATGCACCCGTATAGACTGATCGGGTGCCCCAGCGCGGATGACAGCATCCGGCACCCGCGTCGACAGGGCTCGGCGCTTACTGAGCGCAAGTCGGCCTGCGTGTCCATGCCCGCGCTTTGGCGCCGATCGGCTGGTATTCAGCTCCGAGCGGAAGACTTGCACGTTGGGCCACGGCGCCGTCGCCCGGTCCGAGCGCGCGCCAAGCTGGGCGAGGCAGCTCGTTGCCGATTTCTGAACTGGTACTGTTGACGTGAGCTGCTTGGCGCTACTGCAACGTTGGTAACGGCCCCACGTACGTCAGCAGGACACGCTCCTGACAGCCACGGTGCTTGCCCATCTGATGCGGCCGGGTCGGTCGCGGATGTTTGCCACACTGCGGCGCTTTCTGTCCGTTGCTGCCGCCCCGACCAGGCCCTGGCACGCTGCCCTTCTCACGGGCCTCAAAGCCAGAGTCGGCGGTAGACTGCTCAACATCCGCTTGCAGCCGCGCGCGTCACGTGGCCCGCGGAGTTTGGGGGCTGAGCGGACGCAGCTCTCGGGAGCTTTGTGCAGCTTGAACGCTAGCGGACTCGAACACCGTTAATCGAGTGCGCATTTTATTAAATTATTCCGGTCAGGCGCCGCGTTCTCGGCGGCACGCTGCATGTACATGCTCTAACATGTGTGTAAAATAGTAGAGTTTTGGTCTGAAGGAGTCGGGCGTTCGCTTGCCTCCGCGAGAGCCGTACTCGATCACCTCCTCCAGTCAGCGGCTATTAGTTGCGACCGTCTTGCTTCTGCCAGTGCGACTTGAGCAGTGCGAGGCGCAGCTGCAGACGAACAGGGTCTGAGGCGGCGTAGTCCATGGGCGTACGGCCTTCGCGATCCACCCGGTCGGGATCGGCTCCCGCTGCCACTAGCAACTTCAGGATGTCTCCGAAATCGTTCGCTGCTGCACTGTGCAAGCTCGTGGTCCCGTCCGTCGGCTGCGTCGCGTTCGCGTCTGCACCTCGCGCCAGTAGCAGCTCGACCACCTCCTTTCGGCCTTTCGACACGGCACCGCGCAGCGGGGTAGTCTGGTTGGTGCCCGACGTGGCTTCCAGCTCGGCTCCATGGTCCAGCAGCAGCTCGACGGTGTCCTTGTGACCGCAATATGCGGCAATGAATAGCGCACGGAGGTCGTTCTGTGCTCGCGCTTCGAGTCGCGCGCCATGTGCTAGCAGCTCGCGCGCCACCCCCACGTGACCGCGCTCAGCTGCAATGTGCAGCGCCGTCATGGTGCCCGGGTGCTTCTCGGCATCAACGTTCGCGTCAAAAGAAAGCAAACACCGCACCACATCCCCGTGACCCGACTCGGCCGCCAAATGCAGGGGCGACGAGTGGCGCTGCGCACAAACAGCATCTACATCGGCACCATTAAGCAACAAGCTGTTGACAACGGTAAGGTGTCCGTGCTTGGCTGCGTAATGCAACGCTGTATAGCCCGTCGACGCTGTTGCGGCATCCAGCTTCGCACCACCCCACAGAAGGTGCAGCACCACAGCCAGGTGACCCTGTCGGGCCGCAAGTACCAGCGGCGTCGCTTGCTTCTTGCCGCCGATGGCCTCAATGTCAGCCCCTCGAGCTAACGCGTGTTCCACCATCTGCAAGTAGCCGTGTTCAGCAGCACAACACAGGACGCGTGACGATGCATCGGGCAAGCTGGAAGCGCATTCGTCGTGAGCGAGTAGGAAGCGCACGATTTCGAGGTGACCGCGCCTAGCTGCCAGCATGATCGGATGCCTGGATGGCTCGAGTGCAGCAAGATCAGTCGCGCTGGCGGCACCGCGCGTCAGCAGGTACTGCACCATGTCGAGGTGGCCGTTTTTGGCTGCCAGGCACAACGCCACTTGCCTCGATCGGCAGGAAGACGCCTCCTTCTCCAGCTCCTCGGGCGTCCGCGGCTCGACTTCAGGCGCTTCTTCGGTTGGGGCCTCCGTTTCCACCGCCACCGATTTTTTTCGCCTCCGACGACGGCGCCGACGGCTTAATCCATCATCCGCAGCTTCGCTATCTCCTGCAGCAGCCAGATAATCCGTCGTGACAGCATCGATGTGTGCTCCGTGGGCGATCAGTAGCTCGGCAATTTCGACGTGGCCATTCTCAGCAGCCCGGTGCAATGGAGTTGTGCCGCGCTCAGTGGCGGCGTCCACATTGGCCCCCCGCTCGAGCAGCAGTGCTGCCACATCCACGTGTCCCTGGAACGCTGCCTCGTGCAGCGGAGTAGTGCCTGCAACCGTGCGCTCGTCCACGGGCAGACCCTGGTCAATCAGATACGAAGCCACATCGGCGAACCCCGACGCCGACGCCAAGTGCAATCCGGTAGCACCACCCGGCAGTGCGGCCGACAGACTCGCACCGCGAGCCAGGAGCACCTTCACGGTCTCCAATTGCCCGTGCATAGCCGCAACGTGTAATGGCGTGGCGCCCTCAGTGTCGCCGGAGGGGCTCGACTCCTCCGTGAGCAGCGCCTTCCCTGCGAGCTGCTCGGGGGACGAGCACGTGGACGAGCTGCTGCTGCTGTCGAGCCCGCTGCCTTCCGTTCCGGTGGAAGCACTTGAGTCGCTGGACTTAATAGACTTGACCGGGGAGCTCTCAGGGGACTTGGAGTCGAGGTCGCGGTCCTGCCCGCTCTTTTTCGATGACGACGAACTGTGTGGTTTCCTCGGCGGGTCCTCGGGCTTTTCCATCTGCTGCTGCAGGAACTTGGCCACGTTCGCGTGTTCGTTCATCTCGGCGATGAAAGCGGCGTCGTTTCCGTCCACGTCGCGAGCCGTCACATCTGAGCCGTGCGAAACTAGCATTTGCACCAGGGAAAGCGATCCGGCCCAAGCCGCGAACATGAGAGCCGTGAAGCCTTCGGGTGTTGCAACTTCCAGGTGGGCGCCAGCCCGCAGCAGCTCGTCCACTGCGTCGTCATGGCCGCCCACACAGGCGAGGTGTAGCGCTGTGAAGCCGTCTTCGTCTGGAGCGTCCAGCCAGGAGTCCGACGAAGACGAGGACGAGCGCTTGGTGATGTCAACGCTAGACGATGGAGAGGAGGCGCTGGTGCTTGCCGTCTGGACGAGCTTGGCGATCTGCTTCACGTCGCCGGACTGCGCCGCTCGCTGCAGCAGCTGCGCGAAGCTGGCGCCGTGCGTGGAGGCGGAGGAGGGCGACGAGAAGGGCGACATGGACTCCTCGTCCTCCGTGACGGGGCTGCCTCCGCTCTGCGTGCTGGAGCCCGTGGCGTGCATGCGGCGAAGACTGGAAAGTGGGAGCTGGCGGCGGGACAAGATCGCGGCGGTGCGGCGAGGGGCGGCAGGGGACGACGGGCGGCGACGCAGGGAGGGGCGAGGAATTGCTGGAAGCGCTGCTGGCGACTCGCTCACTCGCCGGAAGCGCTCACTCGCCGGAAGACTCGGAGCTGTGGCGCGCGAAGGCTGGAGCGCGAAATGCCGCAGGTCGCGCCGCCGGATCGCAGTGCGTCACGCCGACAGGCGAGCGACGGACGATGGCGCGCGTCCAGTTCGGCGCAGAAAGAGGCCGGAGCTCGCGAGAGGCAGGGCCCGGAGCGTGCGGTTGCTGGCGACAACGCGACTGGCGGCTCCGGTGCCGGGCCGGAGGTGGAGCACGTTGCACCGAGCCGCCGGGCGCTTTTTCGAACGTGCGCGCCCATTGGCGGAGCGGAGTTGAAGCTATCCGATTGGATGGAAAATAGAGCGAGGCGCGCAGAGCGCGGGCGCGGAGCCGGATACGGCCGCCGTCGCCACCGGACGACGCGACGCTCGGTGCTGGCGCCGCGTGTGCTGCACGCGCGGAGAGGAGCTCCGCCGGAGCGCGCGCTGTCTGTCGATCCGAGGCGAGTCGCCCGATCGGCGCAGCGATATAGTTAGTCGTCGCGTCGCGTTTAACAAAACCCAGCGAGCGAGGAGTCTGCACGACGGAGCGAGCGTTCGGACAAAGGAACAGCTCAAGTGGCTGCAACAACTGCGCCGCTGACACTAGTGTCCGAGGCGCCCGTGTAGCTGTGCGGCGGGAACCTTCCTGCACAGGCGCGCGCTCGTTCGGGGCCCAGTGTCGCGGCAAGTGCGGTTCGTCGGGTGCCTTCGCCAACTTGTGTGACGCGACTTGCCGGTTGAAGTGAGGGGTTTGTGGCAAGTGCTCTCTGCGATCCCACCGTGGCGCACGTCGGGGGGAGCGCCAGCGAAGTAGTGTGCTCCATTCGTAGGGTGCGCTCGGCGCTACGGTGAATCAGCGATGGCCAGGTGGGTTCGAGGCAGGTAATACGGCTTGGCGCTGTGAAGACGCGCTGAGCTTAATGGAGACTGGGGTTTCGTGGAGTCGAACTGGCTGTGTAGTGGTTGCATCTTGTTGCTGCAGTAGCAGCCTCCAATTTTTTTGGATGCGGCTGAACGTAGACTATCGCCACCAGAGCAGCAGGGCCGGTGGCAGCTCCTGGTGCTTGGTTCTGCTTAAAGTGAGGCTTGCAGGTAACCTACTCCTCGTGCACACACGACGACTACTGAAATACACTTCGCTGAAGCACCCGTTCTGGTCAAGACATCAGAGCCGCCGGAGCTGGTGTTGGTGCGGACTGGAGCGCGGAGGGCTGCTCCGGAGCCGGCATTCAATTATTTCCAGGGCGGGTGCTGGTTCCAAAAAGGTGTGGTCAGGAGCGCTCCCATGTTTACAATTCCGACTGTCCTGCAAGAAACCTTCGTGATCAGTGAGTCTCAGAGCATTGTCACGAGGGTACAACCCAGCTTTCATACAGGCGCTGCTGAAAAGCGTCTTCACAGCGCCAAGCCGTATTACCTGCCTCCCGCTTCCAGGAACCCACCTGGCCATCGCTGATTCACCGTAGCGCCGAGCGCACCCTACGAATGGAGCACACTACTTCGCTGGCGCTCCCCCCGACGTGCGCCACGGTGGGATCGCAGAGAGCACTTGCCACAAACCCCTCACTTCAACCGGCAAGTCGCGTCACACAAGTTGGCGAAGGCACCCGACGAACCGCACTTGCCGCGACACTGGGCCCCGAACGAGCGCGCGCCTGTGCAGGAAGGTTCCCGCCGCACAGCTACACGGGCGCCTCGGACACTAGTGTCAGCGGCGCAGTTGTTGCAGCCACTTGAGCTGTTCCTTTGTCCGAACGCTCGCTCCGTCGTGCAGACTCCTCGCTCGCTGGGTTTTGTTAAACGCGACGCGACGACTAACTATATCGCTGCGCCGATCGGGCGACTCGCCTCGGATCGACAGACAGCGCGCGCTCCGGCGGAGCTCCTCTCCGCGCGTGCAGCACACGCGGCGCCAGCACCGAGCGTCGCGTCGTCCGGTGGCGACGGCGGCCGTATCCGGCTCCGCGCCCGCGCTCTGCGCGCCTCGCTCTATTTTCCATCCAATCGGATAGCTTCAACTCCGCTCCGCCAATGGGCGCGCACGTTCGAAAAAGCGCCCGGCGGCTCGGTGCAACGTGCTCCACCTCCGGCCCGGCACCGGAGCCGCCAGTCGCGTTGTCGCCAGCAACCGCACGCTCCGGGCCCTGCCTCTCGCGAGCTCCGGCCTCTTTCTGCGCCGAACTGGACGCGCGCCATCGTCCGTCGCTCGCCTGTCGGCGTGACGCACTGCGATCCGGCGGCGCGACCTGCGGCATTTCGCGCTCCAGCCTTCGCGCGCCACAGCTCCGAGTCTTCCGGCGAGTGAGCGCTTCCGGCGAGTGAGCGAGTCGCCAGCAGCGCTTCCAGCAATTCCTCGCCCCTCCCTGCGTCGCCGCCCGTCGTCCCCTGCCGCCCCTCGCCGCACCGCCGCGATCTTGTCCCGCCGCCAGCTCCCACTTTCCAGTCTTCGCCGCATGCACGCCACGGGCTCCAGCACGCAGAGCGGAGGCAGCCCCGTCACGGAGGACGAGGAGTCCATGTCGCCCTTCTCGTCGCCCTCCTCCGCCTCCACGCACGGCGCCAGCTTCGCGCAACTGCTGCAGCGAGCGGCGAAGATGATTCATTGAAAATGAAATGTGACGAGGCAGTTGCTGTAGTTTCAGTAGTCGCCGTGTCGTGCGTGGTGCCTAGCAGTAGCATTCAATAGTACGTGGCAAGCAAGACAATCTTGGCGGAGCTGAGCGGAGAGGGGTATACCGGCAATCGGTTCCAATGTCTATTGCGATGTGAAGGATTTCGTCCTTCCCCACTCTGGGGTCATCCTGGCTCGACTGCGCGAGCACCGATGCCTTATTTAACCTTGGAGGAAATCTTTTTCTAGCTAATTCCATCGCAGCTAAGAATCAAACATGCAGCGCTCGATGCTCCTAACCCAACGCCCAGCGCTCGAACCCAGGTACAGAAGTATCAGCCCAGATGGCAGGGTAATCTCACTGTGATGATGGGGCCGGAGGCGGGTTCGCCGTCTCAGAGGCGGCTTCGCCGACTTTAAGGCCCTCCAACGTCCTGATAAGCAATGCCTTCTCTTCGATAAACTGCGGGTCCTCTAATTTTGTTTTTCACACGGAAAAGAGAGCTGTCAGTTCATAATGCACGGCACACAAAAGGATACTACTACACGTACCCTTGCTGTTCTGAAAGTTCTTCAGATATGCAATGAGCTTTTCTCGGTTGTTCACAAGAATTTGTGAGATGGTTTCGGGCTTCTTCGGGTTCGCAACGAACACCTTGAATACGTGGAAGGCCTCAAACTGAATGTTGGCGCTGGTATCGCGTAGGAGGTTCATCATCATTTTTAGGTTTTCCTTCTCTCTGTACAAACAAACAAACTGTTTCAGCAGGAGGCCCATAAAGCCAAACCTACGCATACGCTTACCCGATATACTTCATCATGATGTCGAAATTAGAGCGATCCAGCAAAATTTCGCCAAGCAGCTTCAGCGATTGTCGTCGAGTAACGTAGTTCTCGGACATCAGCAAGCAATTGTACTTTGCAAAGACCACATCAAAGTTGGACGTAAAAAACGTAGCAGCCAGCGTTTTGTGGCGCGTGAACAGATCCTTAAATGTAGCAAAGGCATCGGACCCGACCTCGAAGTTGGGCAGATGCACATACACATCGAAGAACTTCCACAAGTCTGGCGAGTACAAAATCTTGCCAGCCAGAATCTCATGGCGGATCGACTGCCGCATCCCGAGTCAACCACAACAGAAGCCACACGTAAGTACAGTGTGCCACACGACTGGCGCCGGACGACGCATCCCCTACCTCGCGCAGCATGGTGCCGCAGTTGAGTGCGACCTCGGGGTTCTCGTAGCCCGCCACCAGCGCCGACAGGATCTCGGGCTTGCGCTCCACGTAGCTAACGAAGCCGGCGAGGTCGCGCCGCATGAGGTTGTTGTAGACCTGCGCGAACTGCTTACGCGCCTCGAACGGCAGCTTGTCCAGCCCCGTGATGAGCTTGGGCACGAGCCCGCTGGCGATCAGCAGCTCGGCCAGCTGCGCGCACTTCTCCGGCTTGGCCTCCTGCTCCCCATCCCCGTAAAGCAGCAGCTTCATCTCGCTCAGGCGCTTGGTGGTCTCCTCCACGGGCTGCGGGCAAGGGCAAGCGAGTCAGTGCGGCAAGGCTGCAGGGGAGGGGGGGGGCGGCGCCACTCACCGTCCCGTCCTTCGAGGGCTTGGCAAGAGCCGACGGGTCCGCCAGCGCATCCTTGAGCAGCTTCACCAGCTGGTCCGGGTTTTTCCGGCGCGAGAAGAGCGACATGGCGGCGGGAGGCGGCGGGGCGCGACGGCTTCGGCGGCGGCGACGACTGCGAGGGCCGAGGACGAACTGAGGAAGGAAATAACGTGTGGGAAAACGGCGCGGTATGTCATTCGCTGAAATTAGAATCAGTGTGGATAACATGATCATTACTCCAAGTATACACCACTTTCTCTCAGAAGGGCGCGTTTTACGTCTTTCATATTAGGCAGGTTTCTTCTAAACGATTAGAGCACTGCACGTGTACGTGTGTTATATTCATTTACTACGCCGTTTAGGCCTGACCCTCCTGATCTACCGGCAGGTGTTCAAACCCGCCTGCGTGCAGTTCACGGTTATGTTGACACTTAACGATTTTTCAGGGCTCCTTTCATCTTGTCCTCGTTGTCTCGCGAGCCGCGTATGGTTTCGACTGGAACCCCATACTTTGCGCTGAGCGCTGCTCTTTTACGCCTTTCTGGTCGTCTGCCAGTATGGCAAGCTTTTTTTGTGGGATGCTGTAGCTACACCGTTCACTGCTCATGCTACTATAAAATATGAAATATAGCACTTTAGCATAGCGCATTTGAATGGAGCTGGTTTGCTAGAAGAGTTTGGCTGGCTAGAAACTCACAAAAGAACGCAAACCTTGTGATGTATTTTGCAGTGTGCTCAAAACGAGGGTTTTAGTGCGTGTTGGTGAATTGATTGTCGCATTTGAGCACATATGTCTATACGCGAGGTAAAACGGTAGCGTTGTGCCTGGAGATGAGGGCGATCGTGATGTCTGATCATCTCCATCTCCAGGCACGTCGCTATTGTACTCGTCCTTGGTCATTGGGCCAGAATGTAGCCATCAGTTAAACGTGGTAACAAAAAAATTATGAGATACACTGCCGGTCAAAATAAGCCGGCCACCCACGTTTTGGTAGATAGCTCAGCCATTATTTAGTGTTAGATGGTAAGCTTTGGATATGTTATTTGTGTTGTGTTGTGGCAAAATCTACTTGTGCTAACACTTTAGTTTTTGCGGTTTGTAGCGTACTTCACATACAACTTTCGTTTTAGCACTACGGTCCAAATTTTCGGCCACCGACATCCCATACAAAACACTATATAAACCAAAATGGATACAAATCTATTAGAGCAGTGACTCTCCTCCAGCCGTTCTGGGACGGCTTCGCGCGATGACTTATTGGTTGGGCGCCACAGTTTGTCATTTGCCATTGCATGGCACCGTGGCTGAGAGGCGAGAAGCGAGGGCGAGTACAAGGGCTTTGTGAGGCAGGGCTGTCTGTGAGAGTAATTTCAAGGAAGGTCAAGCGCCCAAGAGACGCAGTGGAGCGCGCGCTGCTGCCTCGCCCCACTAACAAGCCACGCCCAGGCCGCAAACCCATCGTGTCTGAGCGGCTGGTGCACCATCTGCTGCGGAAAGCTGCCTCCGGAGATTAAAAAGCTGTTCTGTATTAGTGCCCAATTGGCGTTAGCTTCTCGTCTATAGTTTCCTATAGTTTTATACAAATATCTATGGATCTTCCTATGTCCGTTGCGATCTTTGGATGTAACCACCAATGACTCAAAAGGCGCGCCGAAGACTCAGACCCGTTCGAACAAGCGCCAAATACTCGGGTAAGTACGAATCCTGGCCGGGGGGTTCGCCTCGGAAAAAAAAGTGTCATTTCACTCAATGGGTCGGCTTGAGACATCGGGACCAGTGAATTTCAGCCAATCAGGACCAGGGAATCCTTTAACCCCTGTCCCGACAACTTGCCGCCGTTGGGACTTCGGCGACAACCGGCATGTACGTTCCCAGCTGAGTCTCGACACCACACTAGCCGGATCGTCTTGTGTGCAGCCGTCAAGGCGGGTGTGTTCTCCATTTCCGAGTAAACGAGCCAATCCACACCGGCGAGAAGGCGTCGGACCGTACGCACCGAGCAGGAGGGTTGCAGTAAGCAGCATGTACCGACGCGGCAGCCTGTCTAAGCTGTGTGTATCGAAATGATTGGACCATTTGACAAGCACAGCGCGCCTGGCCTGTTTGATCAGACCAGTGCGAGTGTGCTGCTTCCGTGCGACTGCCCAGCGGCATGTACCGACGCGGCAGCCTGTCTAAGCTGTGTGTATCGAAATGATTGGACCATTTGACAAGCACAGCGCGCCTGGCCTGTTTGATCGGACCAGTGTGCGTGTGCTGCTTCCGTGCGACTGCCCAGCGGCATGTACCGACGCGGCAGCCTGTCTAAGCTGTGTGTATCGAAATGATTGGACCATTTGACAAGCACAGCGCGCCTGGCCTGTTTGATCAGACCAGTGCGAGTGTGCTGCTTCCGTGCGACTGCCCAGCGGCATGTACCGACGCGGCAGCTGGATGTATCGAAATGATTGGACCATTTGACAAGCACAGCGCGCCTGGCCTGTTTGATCGGACCAGTGTGCGTGTGCTGCTTCCGTGCGACTGCCCAGCGGCATGTACCGACGCGGCAGCCTGTCTAAGCTGTGTGTATCGAAATGATTGGACCATTTGACAAGCACAGCGCGCCTGGCCTGTTTGATCAGACCAGTGTGAGTGTGCTGCTTCCGTGCGACTGCCCAGCGGCATGTACCGACGCGGCAGCTGGATGTATCGAAATGATTGGACCATTTGACAAGCACAGCGCGCCTGGCCTGTTTGATCGGACCAGTGCGAGTGTGCTGCTTCCGTGCGACTGCCCAGCGGCATGTACCGACGCGGCAGCCTGTCTAAGCTGTGTGTATCGAAATGATTGGACCATTTGACAAGCACAGCGCGCCTGGCCTGTTTGATCAGACCAGTGCGAGTGTGCTGCTTCCGTGCGACTGCCCAGCGGCATGTACCGACGCGGCAGCCTGTCTAAGCTGTGTGTATCGAAATGATTGGACCATTTGACAAGCACAGCGCGCCTGGCCTGTTTGATCGGACCAGTGTGCGTGTGCTGCTTCCGTGCGACTGCCCAGCGGCATGTACCGACGCGGCAGCCTGTCTAAGCTGTGTGTATCGAAATGATTGGACCATTTGACAAGCACAGCGCGCCTGGCCTGTTTGATCGGACCAGTGTGCGTGTGCTGCTTCCGTGCGACTGCCCAGCGGCATGTACCGACGCGGCAGCCTGTCTAAGCTGTGTGTATCGAAATGATTGGACCATTTGACAAGCACAGCGCGCCTGGCCTGTTTGATCAGACCAGTGCGAGTGTGCTGCTTCCGTGCGACTGCCCAGCGGCATGTACCGACGCGGCAGCCTGTCTAAGCTGGGTGTATCGAAATGATTGGACCATTTGACAAGCACAGCGCGCCTGGCCTGTTTGATCGGACCAGTGTGCGTGTGCTGCTTCCGTGCGACTGCCCAGCGGCATGTACCGACGCGGCAGCTGGATGTATCGAAATGATTGGACCATTTGACAAGCACAGCGCGCCTGGCCTGTTTGATCGGACCAGTGTGCGTGTGCTGCTTCCGTGCGACTGCCCAGCGGCATGTACCGACGCGGCAGCCTGTCTAAGCTGTGTGTATCGAAATGATTGGACCATTTGACAAGCACAGCGCGCCTGGCCTGTTTGATCAGACCAGTGTGAGTGTGCTGCTTCCGTGCGACTGCCCAGCGGCATGTACCGACGCGGCAGCTGGATGTATCGAAATGATTGGACCATTTGACAAGCACAGCGCGCCTGGCCTGTTTGATCGGACCAGTGTGCGTGTGCTGCTTCCGTGCGACTGCCCAGCGGCATGTACCGACGCGGCAGCCTGTCTAAGCTGTGTGTATCGAAATGATTGGACCATTTGACAAGCACAGCGCGCCTGGCCTGTTTGATCAGACCAGTGCGAGTGTGCTGCTTCCGTGCGACTGCCCAGCGGCATGTACCGACGCGGCAGCCTGTCTAAGCTGTGTGTATCGAAATGATTGGACCATTTGACAAGCACAGCGCGCCTGGCCTGTTTGATCAGACCAGTGCGAGTGTGCTGCTTCCGTGCGACTGCCCAGCGGCATGTACCGACGCGGCAGCCTGTCTAAGCTGTGTGTATCGAAATGATTGGACCATTTGACAAGCACAGCGCGCCTGGCCTGTTTGATTGGACCAGTGTGCGTGTGCTGCTTCCGTACGACTGTCCAGCGGCATGTACCGACGCGGCAGCTGGATGTATCGAAATGATTGGACCATTTGACAAGCACAGCGCGCCTGGCCTGTTTGATCGGACCAGTGCGAGTGTGCTGCTTCCGTGCGACTGCCCAGCGGCATGTACCGACGCGGCAGCTGGATGTATCGAAATGATTGGACCATTTGACAAGCACAGCGCGCCTGGCCTGTTTGATCGGACCAGTGTGCGTGTGCTGCTTCCGTGCGACTGCCCAGCGGCATGTACCGACGCGGCAGCCTGTCTAAGCTGGGTGTATCGAAATGATTGGACCATGTGACAAGCACAGCGCGCCTGGCCTGTTTGATCGGACCAGTGTGCGTGTGCTGCTTTTGTACGACTGCCCAGCGGCATGTACCGACGCGGCAGCCTGTCTAAGCTGGGTGTATCGAAATGATTGGACCATTTGACAAGCACAGCGCGCCTGGCCTGTTTGATCAGACCAGTGTGTGTGTGCTGCTTTTGTACGACTGCCCAGCGGCATGTACCGACGCGGCAGCCTGTCTAAGCTGGGTGTATCGAAATGATTGGACCATTTGACAAGCACAGCGCGCCTGGCCTGTTTGATCGGACCAGTGTGAGTGTGCTGCTTCCGTGCGACTGCCCAGCGGCATGTACCGACGCGGCAGCCTGTCTAAGCTGTGTGTATCGAAATGATTGGACCATTTGACAAGCACAGCGCGCCTGGCCTGTTTGATCGGACCAGTGCGAGTGTGCTGCTTCCGTGCGACTGCCCAGCGGCATGTACCGACGCGGCAGCTGGATGTATCAAAATGATTGGACCATTTGACAAGCACAGCGCGCCTGGCCTGTTTGATCAGACCAGTGTGAGTGTGCTGCTTCCGTGCGACTGCCCAGCGGCATGTACCGACGCGGCAGCTGGATGTATCGAAATGATTGGACCATTTGACAAGCACAGCGCGCCTGGCCTGTTTGATCGGACCAGTGTGCGTGTGCTGCTTCCGTGCGACTGCCCAGCGGCATGTACCGACGCGGCAGCCTGTCTAAGCTGGGTGTATCGAAATGATTGGACCATTTGACAAGCACAGCGCGCCTGGCCTGTTTGATCGGACCAGTGTGCGTGTGCTGCTTCCGTGCGACTGCCCAGCGGCATGTACCGACGCGGCAGCCTGTCTAAGCTGTGTGTATCGAAATGATTGGACCATTTGACAAGCACAGCGCGCCTGGCCTGTTTGATCGGACCAGTGTGCGTGTGCTGCTTCCGTGCGACTGCCCAGCGGCATGTACCGACGCGGCAGCCTGTCTAAGCTGTGTGTATCGAAATGATTGGACCATTTGACAAGCACAGCGCGCCTGGCCTGTTTGATCAGACCAGTGTGAGTGTGCTGCTTCCGTGCGACTGCCCAGCGGCATGTACCGACGCGGCAGCTGGATGTATCGAAATGATTGGACCATTTGACAAGCACAGCGCGCCTGGCCTGTTTGATCGGACCAGTGCGAGTGTGCTGCTTCCGTGCGACTGCCCAGCGGCATGTACCGACGCGGCAGCTGGATGTATCGAAATGATTGGACCATTTGACAAGCACAGCGCGCCTGGCCTGTTTGATCAGACCAGTGCGAGTGTGCTGCTTCCGTGCGACTGCCCAGCGGCATGTACCGACGCGGCAGCCTGTCTAAGCTGTGTGTATCGAAATGATTGGACCATTTGACAAGCACAGCGCGCCTGGCCTGTTTGATCAGACCAGTGCGAGTGTGCTGCTTCCGTGCGACTGCCCAGCGGCATGTACCGACGCGGCAGCCTGTCTAAGCTGTGTGTATCGAAATGATTGGACCATTTGACAAGCACAGCGCGCCTGGCCTGTTTGATTGGACCAGTGTGCGTGTGCTGCTTCCGTACGACTGTCCAGCGGCATGTACCGACGCGGCAGCTGGATGTATCGAAATGATTGGACCATTTGACAAGCACAGCGCGCCTGGCCTGTTTGATCGGACCAGTGCGAGTGTGCTGCTTCCGTGCGACTGCCCAGCGGCATGTACCGACGCGGCAGCCTGTCTAAGCTGGATGTATCGAAATGATTGGACCATTTGACAAGCACAGCGCGCCTGGCCTGTTTGATCAGACCAGTGCGAGTGTGCTGCTTCCGTGCGACTGCCCAGCGGCATGTACCGACGCGGCAGCCTGTCTAAGCTGTGTGTATCGAAATGATTGGACCATTTGACAAGCACAGCGCGCCTGGCCTGTTTGATCAGACCAGTGCGAGTGTGCTGCTTCCGTGCGACTGCCCAGCGGCATGTACCGACGCGGCAGCCTGTCTAAGCTGTGTGTATCGAAATGATTGGACCATTTGACAAGCACAGCGCGCCTGGCCTGTTTGATTGGACCAGTGTGCGTGTGCTGCTTCCGTACGACTGTCCAGCGGCATGTACCGACGCGGCAGCTGGATGTATCGAAATGATTGGACCATTTGACAAGCACAGCGCGCCTGGCCTGTTTGATCAGACCAGTGTGCGTGTGCTGCTTCCGTGCGACTGCCCAGCGGCATGTACCGACGCGGCAGCCTGTCTAAGCTGTGTGTATCGAAATGATTGGACCATTTGACAAGCACAGCGCGCCTGGCCTGTTTGATCGGACCAGTGCGAGTGTGCTGCTTCCGTGCGACTGCCCAGCGGCATGTACCGACGCGGCAGCTGGATGTATCGAAATGATTGGACCATTTGACAAGCACAGCGCGCCTGGCCTGTTTGATCGGACCAGTGTGCGTGTGCTGCTTCCGTGCGACTGCCCAGCGGCATGTACCGACGCGGCAGCCTGTCTAAGCTGGGTGTATCGAAATGATTGGACCATGTGACAAGCACAGCGCGCCTGGCCTGTTTGATCGGACCAGTGTGCGTGTGCTGCTTCCGTGCGACTGCCCAGCGGCATGTACCGACGCGGCAGCCTGTCTAAGCTGGGTGTATCGAAATGATTGGACCATTTGACAAGCACAGCGCGCCTGGCCTGTTTGATCAGACCAGTGTGTGTGTGCTGCTTTTGTACGACTGCCCAGCGGCATGTACCGACGCGGCAGCCTGTCTAAGCTGGGTGTATCGAAATGATTGGACCATTTGACAAGCACAGCGCGCCTGGCCTGTTTGATCGGACCAGTGTGCGTGTGCTGCTTCCGTGCGACTGCCCAGCGGCATGTACCGACGCGGCAGCTGGATGTATCAAAATGATTGGACCATTTGACAAGCACAGCGCGCCTGGCCTGTTTGATCAGACCAGTGTGAGTGTGCTGCTTCCGTGCGACTGCCCAGCGGCATGTACCGACGCGGCAGCTGGATGTATCGAAATGATTGGACCATTTGACAAGCACAGCGCGCCTGGCCTGTTTGATCGGACCAGTGTGCGTGTGCTGCTTCCGTGCGACTGCCCAGCGGCATGTACCGACGCGGCAGCCTGTCTAAGCTGTGTGTATCGAAATGATTGGACCATTTGACAAGCACAGCGCGCCTGGCCTGTTTGATCGGACCAGTGTGCGTGTGCTGCTTCCGTGCGACTGCCCAGCGGCATGTACCGACGCGGCAGCCTGTCTAAGCTGGGTGTATCGAAATGATTGGACCATGTGACAAGCACAGCGCGCCTGGCCTGTTTGATCGGACCAGTGTGCGTGTGCTGCTTCCGTGCGACTGCCCAGCGGCATGTACCGACGCGGCAGCCTGTCTAAGCTGGGTGTATCGAAATGATTGGACCATTTGACAAGCACAGCGCGCCTGGCCTGTTTGATCGGACCAGTGCGAGTGTGCTGCTTCCGTGCGACTGCCCAGCGGCATGTACCGACGCGGCAGCTGGATGTATCAAAATGATTGGACCATTTGACAAGCACAGCGCGCCTGGCCTGTTTGATCAGACCAGTGTGAGTGTGCTGCTTCCGTGCGACTGCCCAGCGGCATGTACCGACGCGGCAGCTGGATGTATCGAAATGATTGGACCATTTGACAAGCACAGCGCGCCTGGCCTGTTTGATCGGACCAGTGTGCGTGTGCTGCTTCCGTGCGACTGCCCAGCGGCATGTACCGACGCGGCAGCCTGTCTAAGCTGGGTGTATCGAAATGATTGGACCATTTGACAAGCACAGCGCGCCTGGCCTGTTTGATCGGACCAGTGTGCGTGTGCTGCTTCCGTGCGACTGCCCAGCGGCATGTACCGACGCGGCAGCCTGTCTAAGCTGTGTGTATCGAAATGATGGGACCATTTGACAAGCACAGCGCGCCTGGCCTGTTTGATTGGACCAGTGTGCGTGTGCTGCTTCCGTACGACTGCCCAGCGGCATGTACCGACGCGGCAGCCTGTCTAAGCTGGGTGTATCGAAATGATTGGACCATTTGACAAGCACAGCGCGCCTGGCCTGTTTGATCGGACCAGTGTGCGTGTGCTGCTTCCGTGCGACTGCCCAGCGGCATGTACCGACGCGGCAGCCTGTCTAAGCTGGGTGTATCGAAATGATTGGACCATTTGACAAGCACAGCGCGCCTGGCCTGTTTGATCGGACCAGTGTGCGTGTGCTGCTTCCGTGCGACTGCCCAGCGGCATGTACCGACGCGGCAGCCTGTCTAAGCTGTGTGTATCGAAATGATTGGACCATTTGACAAGCACAGCGCGCCTGGCCTGTTTGATCAGACCAGTGTGAGTGTGCTGCTTCCGTGCGACTGCCCAGCGGCATGTACCGACGCGGCAGCTGGATGTATCAAAATGATTGGACCATTTGACAAGCACAGCGCGCCTGGCCTGTTTGATCAGACCAGTGTGCGTGTGCTGCTTCCGTACGACTGCCCAGCGGCATGTACCGACGCGGCAGCCTGTCTAAGCTGTGTGTATCGAAATGATTGGACCATTTGACAAGCACAGCGCGCCTGGCCTGTTTGATCGGACCAGTGTGCGTGTGCTGCTTCCGTGCGACTGCCCAGCGGCATGTACCGACGCGGCAGCCTGTCTAAGCTGTGTGTATCAAAATGATTGGACCATTTGACAAGCACAGCGCGCCTGGCCTGTTTGATTGGACCAGTGTGCGTGTGCTGCTTCCGTACGACTGCCCAGCGGCATGTACCGACGCGGCAGCCTGTCTAAGCTGTGTGTATCGAAATGATTGGACCATTTGACAAGCACAGCGCGCCTGGCCTGTTTGATCGGACCAGTGTGCGTGTGCTGCTTCCGTGCGACTGCCCAGCGGCATGTACCGACGCGGCAGCCTGTCTAAGCTGGGTGTATCGAAATGATCGGACCATTTGACAAGCACAGCGCGCCTGGCCTGTTTGATCGGACCAGTGTGCGTGTGCTGCTTCCGTGCGACTGCCCAGCGGCATGTACCGACGCGGCAGCCTGTCTAAGCTGGGTGTATCGAAATGATTGGACCATTTGACAAGCACAGCGCGCCTGGCCTGTTTGATCAGACCAGTGTGCGTGTGCTGCTTCCGTGCGACTGCCCAGCGGCATGTACCGACGCGGCAGCCTGTCTAAGCTGGGTGTATCAAAATGATCGGACCATTTGACAAGCACAGCGCGCCTGGCCTGTTTGATCAGACCAGTGTGCGTGTGCTGCTTTTGTACGACTGCCCAGCGGCATGTACCGACGCGGCAGCCTGTCTAAGCTGTGTGTATCGAAATGATTGGACCATTTGACAAGCACAGCGCGCCTGGCCTGTTTGATCAGACCAGTGTGCGTGTGCTGCTTCCGTACGACTGCCCAGCGGCATGTACCGACGCGGCAGCTGGATGTATCAAAATGATTGGACCATTTGACAAGCACAGCGCGCCTGGCCTGTTTGATCAGACCAGTGTGAGTGTGCTGCTTCCGTGCGACTGCCCAGCGGCATGTACCGACGCGGCAGCTGGATGTATCAAAATGATTGGACCATTTGACAAGCACAGCGCGCCAGGCCTGTTTGATCAGACCAGTGTGCGTGTGCTGCTTTTGTACGACTGCCCAGCGGCATGTACCGACGCGGCAGCCTGTCTAAGCTGGGTGTATCGAAATGATTGGACCATTTGACAAGCACAGCGCGCCTGGCCTGTTTGATCAGACCAGTGTGCGTGTGCTGCTTTTGTACGACTGCCCAGCGGCATGTACCGACGCGGCAGCCTGTCTAAGCTGTGTGTATCGAAATGATTGGACCATTTGACAAGCACAGCGCGCCTGGCCTGTTTGATCAGACCAGTGTGCGTGTGCTGCTTCCGTACGACTGCCCAGCGGCATGTACTGACGCGGCAGCTGGATGTATCAAAATGATTGGACCATTTGACAAGCACAGCGCGCCTGGCCTGTTTGATCAGACCAGTGTGAGTGTGCTGCTTCCGTGCGACTGCCCAGCGGCATGTACCGACGCGGCAGCTGGATGTATCGAAATGATTGGACCATTTGACAAGCACAGCGCGCCTGGCCTGTTTGATTGGACCAGTGTGCGTGTGCTGCTTTTGTAAGACTGCCCAGCGGCATGTACCGACGCGGCAGCCTGTCTAAGCTGGGTGTATCAAAATGATTGGACCATTTGACAAGCACAGCGCGCCTGGCCTGTTTGATCAGACCAGTGTGCGTGTGCTGCTTTTGTACGACTGCCCAGCGGCATGTACCGACGCGGCAGCCTGTCTAAGCTGTGTGTATCGAAATGATTGGACCATTTGACAAGCACAGCGCGCCTGGCCTGTTTGATCAGACCAGTGTGCGTGTGCTGCTTCCGTACGACTGCCCAGCGGCATGTACCGACGCGGCAGCTGGATGTATCAAAATGATTGGACCATTTGACAAGCACAGCGCGCCTGGCCTGTTTGATCAGACCAGTGTGCGTGTGCTGCTTCCGTACGACTGCCCAGCGGCATGTACCGACGCGGCAGCCTGTCTAAGCTGTGTGTATCGAAATGATTGGACCATTTGACAAGCACAGCGCGCCTGGCCTGTTTGATCAGACCAGTGTGCGTGTGCTGCTTCCGTACGACTGCCCAGCGGCATGTACCGACGCGGCAGCCTGTCTAAGCTGTGTGTATCGAAATGATTGGACCATTTGACAAGCACAGCGCGCCTGGCCTGTTTGATCAGACCAGTGTGCGTGTGCTGCTTCCGTACGACTGCCCAGCGGCATGTACCGACGCGGCAGCTGGATGTATCGAAATGATTGGACCATTTGACAAGCACAGCGCGCCTGGCCTGTTTGATCGGACCAGTGCGAGTGTGCTGCTTCCGTGCGACTGCCCAGCGGCATGTACCGACGCGGCAGCTGGATGTATCAAAATGATTGGACCATTTGACAAGCACAGCGCGCCTGGCCTGTTTGATCAGACCAGTGTGCGTGTGCTGCTTCCGTACGACTGCCCAGCGGCATGTACCGACGCGGCAGCTGGATGTATCAAAATGATTGGACCATTTGACAAGCACAGCGCGCCTGGCCTGTTTGATCAGACCAGTGTGAGTGTGCTGCTTCCGTGCGACTGCCCAGCGGCATGTACCGACGCGGCAGCCTGTCTAAGCTGGATGTATCGAAATGATTGGACCATTTGACAAGCACAGCGCGCCAGGCCTGTTTGATCAGACCAGTGTGCGTGTGCTGCTTTTGTACGACTGCCCAGCGGCATGTACCGACGCGGCAGCCTGTCTAAGCTGGGTGTATCAAAATGATTGGACCATTTGACAAGCACAGCGCGCCTGGCCTGTTTGATCAGACCAGTGTGCGTGTGCTGCTTTTGTACGACTGCCCAGCGGCATGTACCGACGCGGCAGCCTGTCTAAGCTGTGTGTATCGAAATGATTGGACCATTTGACAAGCACAGCGCGCCTGGCCTGTTTGATCAGACCAGTGTGCGTGTGCTGCTTCCGTACGACTGCCCAGCGGCATGTACCGACGCCGCAGCTGGATGTATCAAAATGATTGGACCATTTGACAAGCACAGCGCGCCTGGCCTGTTTGATCAGACCAGTGTGCGTGTGCTGCTTCCGTACGACTGCCCAGCGGCATGTACCGACGCGGCAGCCTGTCTAAGCTGTGTGTATCGAAATGATTGGACCATTTGACAAGCACAGCGCGCCTGGCCTGTTTGATCAGACCAGTGTGCGTGTGCTGCTTCCGTACGACTGCCCAGCGGCATGTACCGACGCGGCAGCCTGTCTAAGCTGTGTGTATCGAAATGATTGGACCATTTGACAAGCACAGCGCGCCTGGCCTGTTTGATCAGACCAGTGTGCGTGTGCTGCTTCCGTACGACTGCCCAGCGGCATGTACCGACGCGGCAGCTGGATGTATCGAAATGATTGGACCATTTGACAAGCACAGCGCGCCTGGCCTGTTTGATCGGACCAGTGCGAGTGTGCTGCTTCCGTGCGACTGCCCAGCGGCATGTACCGACGCGGCAGCTGGATGTATCAAAATGATTGGACCATTTGACAAGCACAGCGCGCCTGGCCTGTTTGATCAGACCAGTGTGAGTGTGCTGCTTCCGTGCGACTGCCCAGCGGCATGTACCGACGCGGCAGCTGGATGTATCGAAATGATTGGACCATTTGACAAGCACAGCGCGCCTGGCCTGTTTGATCGGACCAGTGTGCGTGTGCTGCTTCCGTGCGACTGCCCAGCGGCATGTACCGACGCGGCAGCCTGTCTAAGCTGGGTGTATCGAAATGATTGGACCATTTGACAAGCACAGCGCGCCTGGCCTGTTTGATCGGACCAGTGTGCGTGTGCTGCTTCCGTGCGACTGCCCAGCGGCATGTACCGACGCGGCAGCCTGTCTAAGCTGGGTGTATCGAAATGATTGGACCATTTGACAAGCACAGCGCGCCTGGCCTGTTTGATCGGACCAGTGCGAGTGTGCTGCTTCCGTGCGACTGCCCAGCGGCATGTACCGACGCGGCAGCTGGATGTATCAAAATGATTGGACCATTTGACAAGCACAGCGCGCCTGGCCTGTTTGATCAGACCAGTGTGAGTGTGCTGCTTCCGTGCGACTGCCCAGCGGCATGTACCGACGCGGCAGCTGGATGTATCGAAATGATTGGACCATTTGACAAGCACAGCGCGCCTGGCCTGTTTGATCGGACCAGTGTGCGTGTGCTGCTTCCGTGCGACTGCCCAGCGGCATGTACCGACGCGGCAGCCTGTCTAAGCTGGGTGTATCGAAATGATTGGACCATTTGACAAGCACAGCGCGCCTGGCCTGTTTGATCGGACCAGTGTGCGTGTGCTGCTTCCGTGCGACTGCCCAGCGGCATGTACCGACGCGGCAGCCTGTCTAAGCTGGATGTATCGAAATGATTGGACCATTTGACAAGCACAGCGCGCCAGGCCTGTTTGATCAGACCAGTGTGCGTGTGCTGCTTTTGTACGACTGCCCAGCGGCATGTACCGACGCGGCAGCCTGTCTAAGCTGGGTGTATCAAAATGATTGGACCATTTGACAAGCACAGCGCGCCTGGCCTGTTTGATCAGACCAGTGTGCGTGTGCTGCTTCCGTGCGACTGCCCAGCGGCATGTACCGACGCGGCAGCTGGATGTATCGAAATGATTGGACCATTTGACAAGCACAGCGCGCCTGGCCTGTTTGATCGGACCAGTGTGCGTGTGCTGCTTCCGTGCGACTGCCCAGCGGCATGTACCGACGCGGCAGCCTGTCTAAGCTGGGTGTATCGAAATGATTGGACCATTTGACAAGCACAGCGCGCCTGGCCTGTTTGATCGGACCAGTGTGCGTGTGCTGCTTCCGTGCGACTGCCCAGCGGCATGTACCGACGCGGCAGCCTGTCTAAGCTGGGTGTATCGAAATGATTGGACCATTTGACAAGCACAGCGCGCCTGGCCTGTTTGATCGGACCAGTGCGAGTGTGCTGCTTCCGTGCGACTGCCCAGCGGCATGTACCGACGCGGCAGCTGGATGTATCAAAATGATTGGACCATTTGACAAGCACAGCGCGCCTGGCCTGTTTGATCAGACCAGTGTGAGTGTGCTGCTTCCGTGCGACTGCCCAGCGGCATGTACCGACGCGGCAGCTGGATGTATCGAAATGATTGGACCATTTGACAAGCACAGCGCGCCTGGCCTGTTTGATCGGACCAGTGTGCGTGTGCTGCTTCCGTGCGACTGCCCAGCGGCATGTACCGACGCGGCAGCCTGTCTAAGCTGGGTGTATCGAAATGATTGGACCATTTGACAAGCACAGCGCGCCTGGCCTGTTTGATCGGACCAGTGTGCGTGTGCTGCTTCCGTGCGACTGCCCAGCGGCATGTACCGACGCGGCAGCCTGTCTAAGCTGTGTGTATCGAAATGATGGGACCATTTGACAAGCACAGCGCGCCTGGCCTGTTTGATTGGACCAGTGTGCGTGTGCTGCTTCCGTACGACTGCCCAGCGGCATGTACCGACGCGGCAGCCTGTCTAAGCTGGGTGTATCGAAATGATTGGACCATTTGACAAGCACAGCGCGCCTGGCCTGTTTGATTGGACCAGTGTGGGTGTGCTGCTTTTGTACGACTGCCCAGCGGCATGTACCGACGCGGCAGCCTGTCTAAGCTGGGTGTATCGAAATGATTGGACCATTTGACAAGCACAGCGCGCCTGGCCTGTTTGATCAGACCAGTGTGCGTGTGCTGCTTCCGTACGACTGCCCAGCGGCATGTACCGACGCGGCAGCCTGTCTAAGCTGGGTGTATCGAAATGATTGGACCATTTGACAATCACAGCGCGCCAGTAGTGGGCACCACCCCCTTTGTAGGACGTTTTTTGTTCAGGGGATAAGAGACCAGACACCAGTCCCGTTCCTACCCGCATATGTCGTGAAAACCAAAACCTCACCAAATCGCTGTACAAGAGACATAGCACCTCTCTATATGTTAATATTGTCAGGGCTCGATTTGGTGAAATTTCAGATGATTAGAGATGCTCGACAAATCCTCTCTAAGGCTCTCAGAGCAATGAGTCATATTCCGGGTGGAAAAGTGAGTCTATCTTAAGGGATGATATACAAAGTATATAACAACAAGCCAACAAGCAACAACTACCAACCGCTAACAACAATGTGCCGCCACTTCGAAACCCTTGACGCTAACAACTGCAATGACTGCATTGATGAGTTCTATGGAAATGACCATGACTTCGAGTTCAATGATGACTTTGAGTTCGAATCTGAACATGATAATGCGGACATTGAGTTTGAAGATGAATCTGATGACTGCATCGTCTTCAAAAAGAGGGGTCTGCTTAATTACCCAACGAGTGTCATTACACCTCTCAATCTCGACGAGAGATACGAACGTGTTGCTAAGCTCATCGTCGTCGATTTTAAGAGAACCATCAGTGCAAAGATTGCTCTCTACAATCGCTTCGTCATATGCTTACTACACTCGATTAGGTTAAGTGGATGTAGTCGTCGAAGGAGCAAGGCAATCCACTCTGTTGAGTATCATTTGAAGAAACAATGCCTTCGTGATGCAAGGCGAGAGATTGAAATCCAAAAACGGTACGTTTGCGGATATAGAGGACTGCGAACGGATATCAACAAGCACCAATCAGCACTTAAGCGGGTATTGGCTGACATCCGGGACGATAGTCTCTTAGACTGCTAAAAGCTGATCATTCGATCACTTTTTTTTTCAAAAAAAAAAAAGTATTTAATGAGCTTATGCCAGAAGTGCATCGACTTCAGCTTTAAGCTTGGGGCATTTAGTTTGAACGAACTCATTCTTCTTAAGCCATTCAATGTAGTTAGGATCAACAGCTTGGATCTGTTTAATGGTCTTTCCCTTAAATTTGCCCCATGTCAATAGGAACGATCCATCATCATTTCCAAACTTCTCTTTTAGGAATTTAGCGATATCGCTATCATCACCAATGATAGTCTTTTGATTCAATAACCAACGACAGTATCCTGGGTTAGAGGAATATACCTCTTCAATAGTCTTAGACTTATGCTTTCCAAATGTTAGTATCGTACTCATGGGTGTTGCTATATAGGTACCCATTTAATTTTTTTGAAATTAAATTAAATATTAGGTACGACTCCTGGTTGGTCTTACGGTCTGCGGATGAATGCACATGAATATGAAACGGTCATCAAGATTGAATTATTTGATTCGTCCGCGAGTCAGCCAATGCTTGCGCTTGGGTGCCATCGACGAGGTGTGGTGGGACATACACCCGATCACATCGAGCTCGACATTTTGCTACTACTCGTCATCAGACGAACCTACAGAACGTCTAAGTATGCTTAGATCTTCTTTTTTTCAACTAGTCTGTCCGGTGAATTTCACCAGTGAGGCGGTCAAGCTCAAGCTCGCGTTCATATACAACGAGCACAAGTAGATCCATGCCAGCAGCCGAGCCATTAATGCCGCTGATCTGTAGCGACTGAGGCACGTCCTTTTTAGAGATACGCGAGCAGTCCGCGATAAGAATGCGCTGAGCCATGCTCCACTGAACCGAATCAATCAGACCATTGCTGATCTCATGACTGAGATCACCGTTGATCGCGCCAAGCTTCGAGAATTCATCCATGAACGATTCAAAGTCATATTCTTGCGATGAGCTGAACACATTCTCATTGCCGAGCTGGACTTGGAAATTGCGAATGCTCGCACCGGGCATGCAGGTCCAAGGAGCGCTGTCAAACGGGGACCGGTATTGTGGGGTACCCTTAGCGCTTACAAAGTGGCCCTCAGATGTCTCGGCGAATGGGATAACAGCAACGTACTTGACATTTTTCTTGTATCCGGAAACGGTGAGATCAATTGGCGCATTCAGCTGACCGCCTGGTGTAGCAGGGGAAACACCTCCGGCCTTGGGGAACATCTGAGCGAAGCAATCGAGGTAGCGAATGGTCTTGATCGGCTTTTGGATGAGCGCACCGGGGTTCTTGAGGTGGTAGAATGGGATGTGGAGACGGCTCATCGCGTAAGGGCAGTACTCACTGACCTTGGAAGTATTCGTGAATGCATTTCCTACAGGGCCGAACGCCAGGGAGAGCTGAGCGTTCGTACCGAGCACGCCCGCCATACCGCCACCAGTAGATGCCGGAGCAATCATTAGCGGGACGGTTTGGCCAGCAGTCATTACCACTGAGTCAAGCTTCATCGATGTAGTAGTACCGCTAATAGCAACAACTCCGGTATTGACACGCAGTCGCAACTTTAGTTGTGGGTTGGCACATAGATCAAGCTCCTTGAAGATAGGATGCAGATCCACGAGACGAATCTTTAGGAAGTGATACCAGGTACCAGCAATCTTATCGACAGCGAATGAAGCAGCGCTTGCCTCCTGAAAAGCACCCTTCGCGTTCTGACGGCAAACGTTTTTAGTACCAGTAGTACCGAACGAGGGCCACGAGAAGGCGGGAGTTTCCTCTGCCGAATCAACCGGAGGAGGATTATTGATCAGTCTCTTGAAGAACCCTCCATTGTAAGCATAAGGCTCCTGAGCCCCAGATAGGGTGGTATCGGGAGCACTTGCAATACCAATCTGATTGTTGGAGTATCCATCGCCAGTGTCCGACGCCGCCTTGGTGAAGTTGATGCCACCCCATGAATCGGGGTATAGATGCATACCAGCTCCGTGCTTGGCAACCTCGTCCTGTGAAAGTTCCGTCATCGCTCGTAGGTTGTTCCAAAAGCCCTTATATTCATTCTCAGTGATCACTTTTTTGCCGTTGAGCTCCACCGTCAGGCTGTCGATAACGTTTGCAACGTTGCACTTGAGAGCACATGCGTATCGTGAGATAACTTGCTTGTTAAGGCCCTCAGTGAGGGTCTCCGATCCAGTGCTTTTAGCGGTAATAACGTACGGAAGGGTCAAATACGCATCCTTGAGGCTGGCGTAGCCCTTAGAACCCGTAAGCTGGGATGTAGCATCGATCTGAATCAAGCCGGAGGTGTATCCACCCTGGTTGCCGTCGAACACGACCGCAACCGATTTGCCCTTGCTGACATCGACAGGGGGGTCGGTCTTGAGAGCCGATTGAAGGAGGTAAGAATCCGCGAGCTGGGTAGTATCAGACATAGTTCGAAGTATATCCATCCAGATATAAGTAGCTCAAAAAATAATTAATGCAGTACATCAAAGGCATTACCTCAGACGATGATCTGATTGAGCTCTCGAAGCGGCTTGATGTGCATCTGGATGGGATATATGAGCTTCCCGAGATCAAGCGACCATTGCCGACGGAAGGTAGCTACCTGGTCTTGCTTAGGACGAGCCCTGGAGTCGGCCATTGGACAGCTTATCACAACGGCAACTGGTTTGATTCGATGGGTACGCCGGCGCCGACGATATTAGGCCATTTGCCCTATTTTGATAAGCAAATACAAGGCTCAAGCGACGAGTATTGCGGGATCTATTGTATGCTATGGCTATACGCAAAACAACACGGTAGGATGCAGCTGTTTGATAACTTCACTGATCTCGATACGGATGTTATTTAATTTCTGAAGTTTTAGTCTCTTAGCTAATATATTTACAATCATGTACAAAGAGTTGTCTGTTTCCGATGCTATTCCCGTTGCTCGCCTACGAAAGGCAGCCAAAACCGGCAGTTTATCGCTTACAAAAGCAGATCTCGCGGGCTCTGGTGCAACTCTACATCTACATCCTGAGTCATACGCCAAAGTTATGAAGGCTAAAAAATCTAACAAGGGTGTTCGCGTAGCTCTAACCAAGCATGAGATTGAATATCCAATGACTCAGCTCAACGGCTCCGGGATTCACGGAGGGTCTATCTGGTCCCGTATTTGGAACGGCTTAAAGGCCGCCTGGAAGCCTGTAATCAAGCCTGCGCTATCGGCTGCCGCGGATGGTCTCGCAAGCATGGGATCTGCATACGTTGCAAGCACCGGACGCGATCCGGCTCTCGTCGGCGTGGCTCGCGGTGCTCTTAAGAAATTTACTGGCATCGGAGTTGCTGCTGAGGCTAAGCCCGCTCGTAGCCGCTCGAACCCCGCAAAGGGATCGCCCGAGATGAAGGCTAAGATGGCTCGACTTCGAGCGATGCGCAAGGGAGCTTCTGGGGGCAGCAGTGATAAGCGCGCTGGATCCTTCCGTCTGTCGTAGGCGCTAAAAAAAACCTGTACGCGTCAAGATTACTTTTTTTGTCGGATGATCAGGCTGACCAGCATGTTCGTGTCGTTCAGCTTCGCAAACCGCTCATCCTGATCAACGATAGTCAATGTGATCGAAGCATACGAACCATTAGGAACATCAACCCAACAAAACTCATTTGGCTGATAGCTCACAAGCTGACCGATAGTTGTACCGGCTGTATTGAAAGTCGTCAAGACATCATCAGGGATGGAGTATGGGTTGGATACGAGCGAGCATCGTAGCTGATACGAGCTGACCGGATTGATCTGAGGCGGGATCGGTGATAGTACAGACTTTAGCGTATATTGGCTCGGAGTAGGCCATGTACCAAGCGGAAAGCCAATGATCTTGCCAAACTCAGCGTTGTCAATAATCAACTTGGGAGTATATGCAAATGCTGCCGGCAAGCCAGTACCAGCGCTCGAGTACAGACCAGTAGCGGGTCGAGTCCATCCCGATGGAAGCGACGTAGGCACAGGCGATAGATCGACCTGACAGGCATAGTAGGTTTGATTTTCAGCAAGATTGAAATAGAACACATTGTCTCCATCAGCATTGATGAGGTATGCACCAGCGCTGATCATCGCAGCCTGAACTGCGGAATTGATGTTCGCATACGAGTAGTAGCCATCGGGGAGCGTGATTTGGATTGGCGAGTATGTATTCGCGGTCGGCATCGAAACCTTAAAAGTATTGTTCCCATAAGCGCCGCTATCGATGTTAAACTGGCTGTTGAAAATATTGATCGAATGGATCGCGATTTCAGAATTTCGGAACTCTACGCTACTGCCCGGGAACTCATATCGAAGGGTATTGTTGTATCCGTTCGATACGATGTGGCGTGAGCTGAGTGTGATGATGTTCGACATGGCTGATATATTTACTCGCCGAAAGTAATTGCTTGTTGATTGAAATTAAATCTAAGAACGCTCCTAACATTATCGACAAGCAAGCTTTGGCCCTTTTCCTTAGTAGCCTCGTTGTAGGCGCGTATCAGCTTCTCGAGAGTAATTCCCGGGAGTGAGAAATCAGAGATCACCATCTTCAAATCTCGACGGCTGTTAGCCTTGAGGATCCAGAGGTATTCTGAGTTGAGTCTGATGAGCTTGTCGGTAGCAAACCATGAATGCGTTAGGAACAACGACGATAGCCGCTTGTGGCGACCACGAATGAAGTAATGGCTGAATATATCGCGTTGAAGCTTCTTATCCGAGCTGTAGTCGTCAATGATTACGAGCTGGATGCCGCCGCGAGGATCCTTTTGGATGTCATCGACATTTGGAGGAGCTGATGGATCGTAGATAGTGATATACCCGTTGAGCTTGTCTTTCATGTAGTTGTAGAGCTCTTGATCGGGGTTGCGTGCTATGATGTGTAGATGGCTATAAACGTTAGGAGCATTCTTTACGATATGGAAGACCAGATTGGTTTTGCCGGCGTTAGAAGGCGCAAGGATGATTCCCCGGAACAGCTTTTTGATACCAAGCTGCTTGATATCTCCCAGCTGATCTGAACGATACTCTTTGGGCAAGGATGCTCCCCAGTTATCAATGCGATTCGCCATTGCTTAAAATTATATCGTACCAGATATACTTCGCTCTACGAAAAAATGGGTTTCATCGTTCGGCCTCCTCTCCAAGAATCAACCATCTTCAATCCGGCATACACAGCATCCGCGACTGATGTTCTAAGCCTTGAAATGGCGGATGCCCTGTATCTGAGCAAGACTGATTATCGCCTTAGCTATCTGAGCTCTATCACGCTCGGAGAAGCCGCGCCAATGAGCGCTTTGGTAGTCGATGCCAATAAGAGCATATCCGGGATTAATTCGATCAGCTGCTCGTCCTTGAATATCAATGGTTCGTCGGTTAACCTATTGAATCTTGGTTATCTATCGATTACTACTCCAGGTACTGCTGAAGCTAGTAAGGCACTGATAACAGATGCGAGCTTTGGCATAACCGGCATTCGATCGCTTACGGTGAGTGGATCAGGAATCAATAAGTCTCTCGTCATCCAAAACGACTCGACGACAAGCGCGGCAAGTCTCAACATCGTCAGCTACTATCAGATGGAGCAAGGCGTCCGCGGAAGCTCAAGTGCAGCAACCCCCAACTGCTACTTCTGGCGATATGCTTTGGCCGATCGTCTGCTGATGGATTCCAGCGGCAATGTTAGCATCGGCGGATCAAGCGTCAATAGCTCGTACAAGCTCGACATCAATGGTGCCCTTAATGCCACATCGCTCTCGATTGGAGGAGCCTCTATGGACTTATCGAAGCTATCTCTGCTGACCGCTACCGCTGGGACAGCTGCTGCAAGCAAAGCGCTGATAACGGACTCAAGCTTTGGTATAACCGGCATTCGATCACTCACGGTTAGCGGATCGACCCTGAACAAGTCTCTCATCATCCAAAACGACTCGACAACGGTTGCGGCAAGCCTCAACATAGTTAGTACATATCAAATGGAGCTCGGCGTTAGGCCATCGTTAAGCTCAACAACCCCGAATTGCGTTTTCCTCAGATACGCGTTAGCTGATCGTCTGCTGATGGATTCAAGCGGCAATGTCAATATCGGAGGCACTACCGTCAATAGCTCGTACAAGCTCGATATCGCGGGGGGTCTCAACTGTACTACGCTCTATGTGAATGGTGTCCAGCCTGACTTTGGTAGCATTGGGCTACTATCAGCCACCGCCGGTACAGCTGAAGCAAGCAAAGCATTAATCGCCGATAGCGCGATTGCAATTAGCAATATTGGCAACGTCAGGATTCGTAATAATGCAACTACTGCTCTTTTAGGTACTGCAACGCTCAATAACTACGAACTCTTGGTCGAGAGACGCCAAGGAACAGATGACACCGCATTTGCTGGCATAGGCTTCATCGCTTCGAACAGCACAAATTATAGTACATACACCCCATCGGCAGCCATTTGCGTTAAGCGAGACGTTGGATCTATTGCAAGTAGCCTTATCTTCGCAAATCGAATCACCAACAATGCGGTTGGTGCATGCAATGAGCGAATGAGGATCACCAGTCTCGGATACGTAAGCATCGGCACTTCCCTCTCCGGATCGCAACTGACCGTTGAGAGTGATGGAACACAACTATACGGCTCGTGGGAACGAACGTTCGAGTGCTGGAATAGTAAAGCTACGCCGATGAAGCTCGGAGTTATCATGTATGGCGAGAACGGTGGTACCAACATCAATGGAGTTAGCTTTGGAACACACACCAGCGATCCGTTGCGATTTATGGTCGGCGGGTCTAACGTCGTTAAGATCAACTCGAGCTCGCGCATGGGAGTAGCACTCAGCAACGATAGCCCGGAAGCAACGATTCATAGCGGAGGCCAAGTTTGGGCTAACGATTATATGCATATCAAGAACAACGCGAACACCGCGATGTATCGATGGAACTGGTCGGCCACGAACTATCCAGCTATTGGTAATGAAGATGGCTCTCTCGGTCGTATCCGCATAGGAACGTGCAATGGGTCATTCGTTTGGCAAGCTTACGCGCCAGTATACGGCGGGTCGTACACTAATGCAAGTGATGAGAGGTATAAGAAAGACATCGAGGATATCCCATATGGTTTGGAGCAAGTAATGCAGATGCGACCCAGGAGATTTGCTTGGCGAGATAGCAACGAATCCGCCATTGGTTTCATCGCTCAAGAGTTATTAAATGTCTGTAGAGAGCCTGTGCATGTGCCTAACGATCCCGATAGCCTCAGTGATCAGGGTTTGCCTATCAACGGATACGGCATTGATCTCGCTTCTCTGACAGCATTATTGTGCAAAGCTATTCAAGAGCAGCAGGCGCAGATCGAGACCTTGAAAGCACTCATGGAGGAGTAGATAAAAGAGCCCGTGGGGCTCCGGGCGGGGTTAAAACCCGCGCCAAAAAAAGATTGCTCTACTCGCTTAGAGAGCAAACGTTCGTTTTTTTCGCTCGGTATATGTCCATGATCCACTCCCCGTTTTAAGGGCTGGCTTGAACACTGAATCAGCCTTCTCAGCGTCTTTGACTGTGAGGCGCTCCATGATGGCCTTGAGCTCCTTTAGGTTGCTCTTAGCCTCGCGTTGATACGCATTGCGGGTGTCGATGAGTCGGGTATTGACGAAGATAACCATTTCGCTTATACTAATGCAAGCAAAACTTCCTTGAACTCAGAATCATCGATTAATTTCGATGAGTACATATCGATCAATACTCTCTTGAGCTCAGCAATGATTTGAGGATTATCGTTGCCAAGCATCAATTCGCCTTTGAGCTTTGCATATTCCTGCTTGAGCACCTCTCGCGGGTCCTTTAGCGGTTCCCGTAGCGAATGCTGAGTGTGTGTAATCTTCAGCAGCTCGTGGAAGGTCCGCTTGTCCTCGATACTCATCGATTCGTACAGGGCCTGATCAATCTTGCCATCAAAGACAAGGGCCTTGATCAACTTTGCTAAATCCCCACTAAGCTTGCGCTGAGCACCGACAGCGCTTTTGCAAGGATAGACGACTTTGAGTAGTCCCTCGTTCAATTTTGGCAGATGAATGAACTTAGTTCCTACCCGCTTATAAGCCATTGCCGACGCATGAGGCGTTCCCTCGAGCTGATTAAGATTGTAGCCGCGAGAGCGATTGTACTTGATCGGATTGCCTTCCTTGTCTCTCACGCCCCTGTCTTGGTAGCCGGCGCCTCTAAGCCCCCTCCCGCTGACTGAAGGCTGAGAGCCAAGGCTCTCGGGGTTCAACCCGAGTGTCTGGCGACCACGGGTATCACCCGTCATCTCAAGATCTTCCATCTGGAGCGGCATGTAATTGGGCAGCACGATATTGTATCGTTTCAGAGTCTCTCGTACCTGCTTGAGTTCCACGCTAAACCCATCCGCTCTCAGGCGGTCAGGATTATCCTCATAGTATTTCACGACCTGAATCAGGTAATCGATGACGCCCTCAAAAGTGCGGGCCCAATCCATGTTCATGCGCTCGAGCGTCTTGGCTGAAGCAAGCGAATCGGTTGATAGATCAGGATCTGCCGGGGGACTGCCGCTTTTGGTTTTTTTCTTCCGGCGAATCCCAGCGTTGAGATCGATATAGAAATCACTCGGTGGATCAGTAATGTTAACCTTGGATACTGCCGGTGGCAAATACTCCCTCAACAACCAAGGGTTGTCAGTGTAGATGTCATATATCAGCCTTTTATAATCGCCAGCTGCTTCAACCATATTAATATTACTACCGACTGATCGACTCAACTCGTTGAGATTGGGGCGCTTTTGCTCAAGATCGATTCCTGAAACAGTGCTATCCTCGAGGGATCGCTTAACAGCCGTTCTCAGGCTTGTCCCTGAGGTATCGAGTGAAATCTCATGGTTCTGAGCTTGCTGGAGTAGGAAATCGAGACTTGCTGCCCATGACATCTGCTTTTCCTTAGTGTTCGATTGGCGATGGTCAATCGATCTCCGAATCCTGAAATTGATTGGGTCGATGTAGTACGTATTTGATTCAGTCAGTTAGCATGCTGGGTTGCCCCTTCAGCGTTTCAAGCGGTCTTACCGCATAGAAACCGGGTTTGCCGTTGAAATCATGCATTAGATGGCCTTTCATAACATCGCGGTTGTTCTTGACCAGCTGAATAAATGCTTGTTTCGAGTCAGCCTCAATGCTATCCGTGCGTGAGTCCTTTGACATGTTGTCGACAACAATTTGGCCCATGATTGAGTCGAGTGCTCCTCGGCTTGCATCTAATGGCTCACGAGCGTTGTCCTTGAACGCGTCGAAGGCATCTTTCGTTAGCGTGGCAGCCTCGCGTAGCTGTCTGGCTTTGGTAAAGCCATCGATGGCTTCTACCTTCATCTGAATGTACTTAAAGGTCTCCTCCCAATCGATCTGATCAACTAGATCGTCCTGCTTGCTCTGACGCACAGCCTTTCTTGACTGGCGATGGTAGAGCTTAGCTTGAGGTCCGAGGAAGAACATGTCTCGCATGGCCTTAGCATCCTTGACTTGAATAGGATCAAATATCGGATGGAGATCCCACGAGGCAATATTTGGGTTAGCCTTATACAGCTCGACAATGACCTTGTGAGCCCTTTGTTGTTCATTCTCTCTCTTCGATACGGCTTCATCCATGGTCTCGTCCGGGCGATACATGACATGATCCATGTCCAATCCAATCAAATCTGACGCCTGTGTGGAGGTAGATGTGGGGGCTATGCTGATGTCTCCAGTTAGCGACCCCGGAGCATTAGTTGGTGCTGAAAAGGAGCCATCGGCTCCCGGACGGGGGCGAAGCCCCGCGTCATAAACGCTCGATGTCGCAACAGTGGCATTACTGCTTGGAGGGATGGATATGTTGGTCTGCGCATCAGACGTTGATGTTGATCCCGGCGGGAGGCTGATCATACTTGCTTCATTATCAGCCGCCCACATTGCCTCAGAGTACATCTGATCGAGTCGCTTCTCGATAGCGAGCTCGCGCTCAACCTCACGGAGGAGCTCCTGCCGCTTACGTTCGCGATCACTAAGGCTGGTAAAAGATGGGTACATGGTGAGCGCTCTTATATCATACCGAGCGATCCTTTCCAAAAAAATTAATAAATACGATCAATTGCTGAGATTTCGTAGCTTTCTTGGCGCTACATAGCGGTTGAAAATATCATCTCTCCGCTGCCTCACAGTTGATGGGCAGTCGGGGCTATGTTCCCATCCGTGGATGGTATATGCATGAACAATCTCATTGCGGCGTTGGTTGAGCCGCTCGTAAGCTCCTAAGCACTCATCGATGGGTAGATCGAACAGATCTTCTACTTGCGATTGATATCTGTTGTCTCGGATGATCCCACGGAACGATCGCCCATTGCCACCAATGCGCATCAGCTCATATTTGATGAAATCGCAATATCTTATATCTGTCATCTTATCGTTTAGGTTGTTGGTGATCTCTACATATCGCCGCACTCGCTCGTGCATCTTTGCGAGTTCTCGTTTGAACATACGAATCTTCTGGTCCTTGTCATGCTGAGAGCAATATCCGCTCCGAAGAGCGTTCCTGGAGCATTGCGTGTCGTTCTGGGTCATTGCATTGCAACTCATCACCACAGGTGGAGTCGCGGTCGCCGACTGTCGGCTTCGCCTCACGTCTGAGCGACAGCTCATATCTGAGTTTTTTTGTTATCTATATATAGCTTGATCAAATTTCCTCAATGGATTCAGAAATTGAATATGTTGATATCGACCCTGAGCAAGGGAGAGTCTATGACAATACCAATATCGAGGAAGAAGCTGCTCGGCGAGAAGCGGAACTGAAACGGAGGTATGACAACAATCGAGCGCGACTGCCGACGATCGAGGAGGTACGGACCCAGCTAAGGAAACGATCCGTTCGTACGCCATCCGATCTCAGCTCTATCACTCTTTAAGCAAAGTATTGCTTCTCGAGCGTACTCATCTCATTTTTGTTGATCAGTCTGAGGTTAGCTTGAGGTTCCCACGAAGGTTTGTCGTATCCTCTCCATTTGACGAGGTATTGGTACTTACCATTGGGTATTTTTTTGTGCTTCAGTATCGCCTCAGCTTCAAAGATTCCATCCTCACCAGCATTCGTAATACCAAGCTTGACGAACTTAAGGTCGTTTGGTGATTTGTAGAGGGTATGTCCATTTTTCGATCGAATCTGAATTCGATAGCCATCTACCCCTACGACTTCATATACGAGAGTACCCCACTTCGCTGATTCTTTACCAAACTGCTTTTGCTTCAATCGATAAACAACGGTTTGGCCGACTTCAAACTCGTTATCGACCTTCGTCATTAGCTCGCGATTATGATCGAGTTCGGATTGAATGATCGTACCCTTCGCTTCGTTAGGGGTCATACCAATCGCGCTATGAATCGTTGAGTTATAATTGTCGATCAGGTCTGCTACTAACCGCTTAGTCAAGCGAGCTCCGCTGCGCAACAGGCGTTGCTTGATTGTGCGATTAAAACGTTCGATTTTCCCCATAGTTGAGTGCTCACCAGGTTCGTTATTGAAGTGAGTTATCTTAACCTTCTTGAAATAGGTCTGAATGTGCTGATTCATGAATTCAGAGCCGTTGTCGCTTGTGATGACGCGCGGGTGATGCATCTTCACAAATGCCTTGATCGCTTTGAGAACTGTTTCCGCCTGTTTGTTGGGAATTAGGTCAGCGTAGCCGATACGAGAGTTAATATTCACAACGGTGAGCAGGGGCCTTTGCTCCCAGAAAGCTAAGTCCATTTGCCAAGAGTCCGGATTGTTGCTTGCGATATGGAACTGTTCAAACTTACTTCTTTGACCTTGGAACTGTTGCGTTTCCCTATTGTTTGCGTACCAATCTTTCACGTCTTTGAGTCGTATAGCGCTATCGATTAACTTCGCCTTCTCATAAAGCTTTTGGGCACCAACAAAGCCAGTTTTTGGGTCGTGGTAAAGCTTAGATAAAAGCGTCTCCATTATATATCGAGCGGAACAGTACCTATACCATCCGGGAGAACCTTTCGTTTGTCGTAGAAGTAATTCAAGGCCGTTTTCTGCTGACGGTAGGTGATCATACTCTTTGTCTCGGAGCAAATGCGGAATCCCTTGTTTGTGCCTTCTATCGAGTTTCTGGTCTTCACAACGTTTTCGAAGTTGTCCGGAGATAATGCTCCTTGGTTCAGAGACTGCTGAACACCCTTGGCAGATACTTTAACCTTAGGGAGTTTTGTCTCCTTGTCGATTTCATCTCCGAGATAGCAGCAGTAGTTCTTGGAACTGAGACTGACCATAGCATTGCATCGGAATTCCTCCTTGAACAAACCGGGGGTACGGCGATCATAAGCTGCATTCTTGCTTGTATCATCACGAGGGAACCAATCGTACTTGTGGTCCTTAAAGTGATCAAGAAGCTCTGGCTTAATACACTCCTCGAAAGGCTTCTCACAGCTAAAGGCGATGTAAGCCGAGTCTGTATCCATCTCCTGATACTGGAAGTCGCTGCGATCGAAGTATTTATCGATGCAGTCGTAGTAGAACTGAAGCATACGAAGCTTGGCGAGCTGATAGATCGCAATCGATAGGTGGATCGGATTATCGAACTTGATTCGTCGCTTCTTGAGACTAACTTCATAGGTTCCGGCAAGTTCCTCAACGTCATGGAAGTTCTGCCTCTCTACAATGGCTCTGACCTTCACACAGTCAGGCTCATACTTAACCTCCTTGTGCTTGGACTTGTCCATACCTGAACGACCGAAAGCTGCATTGCCTACGAGCTTCATCATATCAGCGATCATTTCCTTCGACTTATCGACATCGCCATCACGACGGGCATCTGATACGGCTTCCATGAATGGACGAAATGCCTTGTAGGAGCTGGCCTTGATAAAGCTGTAAGTCTTAGTAATCTCCATTCCATGCTCGAGGTACCACTTAAGGAGAGGAGCATAAATTAGAATTTTCTCGCCGAAGTAGCTCCCAATGAGCTTGCGAGCAGGCTTAGCGCGAGCAGTACCACGAGACTGGTTGAACTCATACATGTGTGAACCAATCACATTCTCGTTGTTGCAGTCGATCTCTATGTTCTTGAAAACCGGAGTCATTTCAGAGAAGTACTCCTTGAGGTGTTCGGGGGTCCGGATGTCGCATTCAAGAAATCCGAAAATCTTATCAGCCTTGATATCTTTAATTATCCCATCGTACGCTTCAATTGTAGTGAGGCGTCCACATGGCATCTCATTTCCGAGAGCCCACAAGTACAAAGCATTGGCATCGTATTCAATGATCTTCTTACAAAGCTTGCCGCCTCGGATTGTAGTCTCGTTGCGTTTGGCAAACCTATTGAAGATGATTGACGGACCACCAGCAATATTAGCCTTCATCTTATGATAGATCGCCTTCTCCTCCTTGTCAATTGAATAGACGAGCTTATCGGAGTTATGTTCGATCATCTTCTGATATCTAAAGGCAGCAGGGGACATATCCTTGCGAGCAACGTTGCATGCAATACAGCTCATCATGATGTTGCCATCAATATGGCCAATGCTGTTGTTAATTCGATCGGCTGAGGCATTCTTCACATCGAGCTTGCAGAAGCAATGATAGCAAGTGTAGAGTTGCTTGCGTAGAAGTTGATTGAGGTGGGTGATACTCATGTTGAAATCACGTCCGGCCTTGGTGTCTTGGGCCTCGTAGCCGTTGAATCGATAAGGAAACTCAAATGGGGCACCAGGAACCTTTTTAGGTTTCTTCAGCCCCTTGAAACAGGATTGATACATAACCTTCTCAGATAGTCCTGGTAGAGACACTCCATCCACAAACATATCGAGGTCAAACTTCTTGAATAGTTCTCGCTGGGCCTGAATAGCTGAAACAAATGGCTCAACGTCTAGGTTGTTGTACCAAATGAGTAGGTCCTTGAGTGTTTTCATCTCGTGATGCTCCCAAGCAAACTTAACAAACTCGTAGTCCTCATCCTTGATATCGGATTCTCGTAAATCACTGTAGAAGGCTGACTTCGGCGGTAGCTTGGTCTCGTTGAGAACATCAAAGCTTGTGATGTACTCGTACGAGAATACACCTTTACGAAGACCGCAGGTGCAACGACTTGGGTCTTTACACTTGCAACCTCCAATGTAAGTCTTCAGGTACTTATCGTAGCTTGTTCCGGCAGGTACGTAATTAGTCATATCAAGGAACTTATAGTTCCTGGTGCTGATGCACATATAACTTGGGTTCTTGATCACCGAAGTAATGTTCTTTGCTCCAATAGCTGTGAAGAGCTCGTTCTTGCAAATATTGATATCGTAGCGGCCTGAGTTAAACCCAAATACAGGTACAGAGTCAATAACTTTCTTGAGATCACCATACGGATTCTTCTGAGGAATGCCAGCATCGCGATGTACCTCAAACAATGATTCATACGTACCATTACTAATCATGTCCTCGATCTCCTCAAGCTCGAAGATATGAGAGATTGGCTTTCCAGGTAGATCCATACCTGTAAGAGGATGCTTAGCCAGGATCTTCTTAATCAAAGCTTCGTACTTGGAAACGTTGTATCTCTGGATCTTTTCAGCAGTCTCCTCGATGTAAGCGAGTAGTTCCTTAAACAACTCCATCGTTGACTCATTGACGAAGCAACGTACCTCTCGAGTAAGGCTGTTGCATACGCTGACAGATACAGGAATGTGTTGATTCCTGTAAATCGTTTTATCGTCCTCGTTGAAGGCTAACAGCTTGAGAATAGCCTCAAAGTCATAGACGATAAAGTGATCGACGTAGTGATCAACGCCCTTGATATCAAACTTGTTCAATAGCTTACGGATCGTGTTTTGAGCTGGTCGATAGATCTTTGGAGTCTTCGGAAATGACTCAATCACCTCGAACTCACACTTCGTTTTCTTATGGTCCTTGAGCTTCTGAAACGTAGCAAACACTGCTTCACAAACGTTGCATGGATACTTTGACAGCACCGTATCAAGGTTGGTTATGTACATTGCGTGGGACTTGTAGTCGAGGATGTTGATACGATTCGGATAGTCTTTCTTCGATTCACGTATCAATCCAACCTCCAGGGATGACTGATCCATCTCATAGACATTGATTCTGAGTTGGAAGCAGTCTTCCAGCTCGTCGAACGCCAATATATCGATTGGCTCCATATCCCTGAAGAACATAGCCGAGTACTCGATGCATTTGTACTCACAGTAGTGCTTCACTCGGGTCTTGACGAGGGAAACCATTCGCTTCTTCAAGTCCTGTGTCTGCTCTTCGAAATGGTACGCAATGCAATAGAACATGCACTTGTTGTTTGTGTTGGGGAAATCAACGATGAATCTATTTTTCTTGATTGGCTCGGGGATGGGAATGTTCTTACCAAGCGTGTGGTCGCGATAAATAATGTTGACCTTAGCCATGGTAATCTCCTTCAGCTGATAGCTCGACGAAGGATAGCTGATCTTCGAAGCAAAATCCTGGGATTGAAACTCATCCATGACTTTGCCCTCGATATCATCCTTACTGTTGATGGCGATCGGCTTCTTGAACACCTCCGTGTTTGAAGCTGGCCAGTAGTTTCGCTCCAAACCAGAGACGCGGTCGATGAGTTTATATCCCAGCTGAACTTGAACCTTGAAAGCCTTCTTCTGGCTCTTAAGCGTTGAGCGAACCTTGTCAAAGATCTCCCCCTTTGAGTAGTACTCATAGAGGTGGGTCTCACGAACGTTGCTCTTCGTGAAGGAGTAAGCAGGAGGTTGCTTATAGTTCTTGTTGAGGTTGCGTTCGACGCGAGCCTCGGGTAGCTTGTATGTCTTAGCGAGTAGTTTGCGGTTGCTCGACTTAGAGAAAGATCCAATATATACTTGGCGTCCGCTCTGGTTTCTCACCTTGACGCGGAAGCTGTCGCCCCATCTCTTGACTGGGATGTTAAGTCGCTTTAGTGCTTCGAGTTCGGATGACAACATAGTATATGAGTTCGGAGATTTGTCGTTCGAAAAACTGGAATTACTTGGTATATTGGAACAGTCTTCCTTCAAGATGGACTGTCTTTTCCACTAGCGGCTAAAATATAAAAAAAATGATGATAGGGTCTATCATCTACAGAGCGACTCTGCCAGCTTTCTTACCGCTGTATTTCTTGTGGCGCTCTTTGATCTCGTCGCGATGTTCATCGTCGTAAGCCTTCTGTCTCGCAAGGATTTTCTCACGATTTTTCTGGTAATAGCGCTTCTTGGCGGCAAGGATTGCGGCCTTGTTAGCTTGATACTTTTCCGGGGAATACGCCATTGCTGTGTATATACTTAGTGGAGTTTTGTTAAGATAAGACAACTTTGTACTTGATTACTTCCGGATCTCGAAATATCCACAAGTTGTGCATTCATATTTGATTGAGGTCTTGTAGCAACAAGATTTATCTGGTCTGCACCACATCCTATCACAAGGATTATAATATTCGACTTCCTCTCCAACCTTAAGGACATCACCGCATCCGTAATGACCAAACTTCTTCCTAACGATTGGATACTCCGTTCGCTTCTGAAACCATGATAATTTCATAAGGCGAAGGCAGTATGACCGATCGTTGAGCATCTCCTCGATCGATGCATACTTAGACTTGAAGGATAGCTGAACCATGGTAGCTGAATGTTGTACTATATACTTGGTATACTAAGTATTAGAATGAGCTTACTTTTTCTCCATTGATGAGATCGACAACGAAAAAAAGATTAATGGAGTCATTCATCGACCTTATGTGCATTGATCTCTTCAAGCGAGAAAGCTCTCCAAGAATGACCAAGTTCTGATGGAGGCATCGAAGAAACCCAATCCTTGTGTCGTATCGTTTTACAATGATGAGCATAATTCCAACGCTTTCCGAAGTATCCACAAGGACACGATACATCTTCATGGAGCTCAGCTTTGAAAATTTTCTTCATCAGCTTCTCAGCTTCCACAACATTTGAAACAACAACGGAGTGTTTCTTACATCGAACTCGAGTCGGGGCCTTTGAGCAGACATTACCATTCTTTAGAATGAAGTTGCACATCGTTGTTGGATATGTAGTAGTATTTGTAGTATATTTGTATGTTTCTTGCCTTTAAATAGATCGATAATACTGTTAGAATATGACTCATTGCTCTGAGAGCCTTAGAGAGGATTTGTCGAGCATCTCTAATCATCTGAAATTTCACCAAATCGAGCCCTGACAATATTAACATATAGAGAGGTGCTATGTCTCTTGTACAGCGATTTGGTGAGGTTTTGGTTTTCACGACATATGCGGGTAGGAACGGGACTGGTGTCTGGTCTCTTATCCCCTGAACAAAAAACGTCCTACAAAGGGGGTGGTGCCCACTACTCGCGCCTGGCCTGTTTGATCAGACCAGTGTGCGTGTGCTGCTTCCGTGCGACTGCCCAGCGGCATGTACCGACGCGGCAGCTGGGTGTATCGAAATGATTGGACCATTTGACAAGCACAGCGCGCCTGGCCTGTTTGATCAGACCAGTGTGCGTGTGCTGCTTTTGAACGACTGCCCAGCGGCATGTACCGACGCGGCAGCCTGTCTAAGCTGGGTGTATCGAAATGATTGGACCATTTGACAAGCACAGCGCGCCTGGCCTGTTTGATCAGACCAGTGTGCGTGTGCTGCTTCCGTACGACTGCCCAGCGGCATGTACCGACGCGGCAGCCTGTCTAAGCTGGGTGTATCGAAATGATTGGACCATTTGACAAGCACAGCGCGCCTGGCCTGTTTGATCAGACCAGTGTGCGTGTGCTGCTTCCGTACGACTGCCCAGCGGCATGTACCGACGCGGCAGCCTGTCTAAGCTGGGTGTATCGAAATGATTGGACCATTTGACAAGCACAGCGCGCCTGGCCTGTTTGATCAGACCAGTGTGCGTGTGCTGCTTCCGTGCGACTGCCCAGCGGCATGTACCGACGCGGCAGCCTGTCTAAGCTGGGTGTATCGAAATGATTGGACCATTTGACAAGCACAGCGCGCCAGGCCTGTTTGATCAGACCAGTGTGCGTGTGCTGCTTTTGTACGACTGCCCAGCGGCATGTACCGACGCGGCAGCCTGTCGAAGCTGGGTGTATCCAAATAATTGGACCATTTGACAAGCACAGCGCGCCTGGCCTGTTTGATCGGACCAGGGTGAGTGTGCTGCTTCCGTGCGACTGCCCAGCGGCATGTACCGACGCGGCAGCCTGTCTAAGCTGGGTGTATCGAAATGATTGGACCATTTGACAAGCACAGCGCGCCTGGCCTGTTTGATCAGACCAGTGCGAGTGTGCTGCTTCCGTGCGACTGCCCAGCGGCATGTACCGACGCGGCAGCCTGTCTAAGCTGGGTATATCGAAATGATTGGACCATTTGACAAGCACAGCGCGCCTGGCCTGTTTGATCAGACCAGTGTGCGTGTGCTGCTTCCGTACGACTGCCCAGCGGCATGTACCGACGCGGCAGCCTGTCTAAGCTGGGTGTATCGAAATGATTGGACCATTTGACAAGCACAGCGCGCCTGGCCTGTTTGATCAGACCAGTGTGCGTGTGCTGCTTCCGTACGACTGCCCAGCGGCATGTACCGACGCGGCAGCCTGTCTAAGCTGGGTGTATCGAAATGATTGGACCATTTGACAAGCACAGCGCGCCTGGCCTGTTTGATCAGACCAGTGTGCGTGTGCTGCTTCCGTGCGACTGCCCAGCGGCTTGTACCGACGCGGCAGCCTGTCTAAGCTGGGTGTATCGAAATGATTGGACCATTTGACAAGCACAGCGCGCCTGGCCTGTTTGATCAGACCAGTGTGCGTGTGCTGCTTCCGTGCGACTGCCCAGCGGCTTGTACCGACGCGGCAGCCTGTCTAAGCTGGGTGTATCGAAATGATTGGACCATTTGACAAGCACAGCGCGCCTGGCCTGTTTGATCGGACCAGTGTGCGTGTGCTGCTTTTGTACGACTGCCCAGCGGCATGTACCGACGCGGCAGCCTGTCTAAGCTGGGTGTATCGAAATGATTGGACCATTTGACAAGCACAGCGCGCCTGGCCTGTTTGATCAGACCAGTGTGCGTGTGCTGCTTTTGTACGACTGCCCAGCGGCATGTACCGACGCGGCAGCTGGGTGTATCGAAATGATTGGACCATTTGACAAGCACAGCGCGCCTGGCCTGTTTGATCAGACCAGTGTGCGTGTGCTGCTTCCGTGCGACTGCCCAGCGGCATGTACCGACGCGGCAGCCTGTCTAAGCTGGGTGTATCGAAATGATTGGACCATTTGACAAGCACAGCGCGCCTGGCCTGTTTGATCAGACCAGTGTGCGTGTGCTGCTTCCGTACGACTGCCCAGCGGCATGTACCGACGCGGCAGCCTGTCTAAGCTGGGTGTATCGAAATGATTGGACCATTTGACAAGCACAGCGCGCCTGGCCTGTTTGATCAGACCAGTGTGCGTGTGCTGCTTCCGTACGACTGCCCAGCGGCATGTACCGACGCGGCAGCCTGTCTAAGCTGGGTGTATCGAAATGATTGGACCATTTGACAAGCACAGCGCGCCAGGCCTGTTTGATCAGACCAGTGTGCGTGTGCTGCTTTTGTACGACTGCCCAGCGGCATGTACCGACGCGGCAGCCTGTCTAAGCTGGGTGTATCGAAATGATTGGACCATTTGACAAGCACAGCGCGCCTGGCCTGTTTGATCAGACCAGTGTGCGTGTGCTGCTTCCGTGCGACTGCCCAGCGGCATGTACCGACGCGGCAGCCTGTCTAAGCTGGGTGTATCGAAATGATTGGACCATTTGACAAGTACAGCGCGCCTGGCCTGTTTGATCAGACCAGTGTGCGTGTGCTGCTTCCGTACGACTGCCCAGCGGCATGTACCGACGCGGCAGCCTGTCGAAGCTGGGTGTATCCAAATAATTGGACCATTTGACAAGCACAGCGCGCCTGGCCTGTTTGATCGGACCAGGGTGAGTGTGCTGCTTCCGTGCGACTGCCCAGCGGCATGTACCGACGCGGCAGCCTGTCTAAGCTGGGTGTATCGAAATGATTGGACCATTTGACAAGCACAGCGCGCCTGGCCTGTTTGATCAGACCAGTGCGAGTGTGCTGCTTCCGTGCGACTGCCCAGCGGCATGTACCGACGCGGCAGCCTGTCTAAGCTGGGTATATCGAAATGATTGGACCATTTGACAAGCACAGCGCGCCTGGCCTGTTTGATCAGACCAGTGTGCGTGTGCTGCTTCCGTACGACTGCCCAGCGGCATGTACCGACGCGGCAGCCTGTCTAAGCTGGGTGTATCGAAATGATTGGACCATTTGACAAGCACAGCGCGCCTGGCCTGTTTGATCAGACCAGTGTGCGTGTGCTGCTTCCGTACGACTGCCCAGCGGCATGTACCGACGCGGCAGCCTGTCTAAGCTGGGTGTATCGAAATGATTGGACCATTTGACAAGCACAGCGCGCCTGGCCTGTTTGATCAGACCAGTGTGCGTGTGCTGCTTCCGTGCGACTGCCCAGCGGCTTGTACCGACGCGGCAGCCTGTCTAAGCTGGGTGTATCGAAATGATTGGACCATTTGACAAGCACAGCGCGCCTGGCCTGTTTGATCAGACCAGTGTGCGTGTGCTGCTTCCGTGCGACTGCCCAGCGGCTTGTACCGACGCGGCAGCCTGTCTAAGCTGGGTGTATCGAAATGATTGGACCATTTGACAAGCACAGCGCGCCTGGCCTGTTTGATCGGACCAGTGTGCGTGTGCTGCTTTTGTACGACTGCCCAGCGGCATGTACCGACGCGGCAGCCTGTCTAAGCTGGGTGTATCGAAATGATTGGACCATTTGACAAGCACAGCGCGCCTGGCCTGTTTGATCAGACCAGTGTGCGTGTGCTGCTTTTGTACGACTGCCCAGCGGCATGTACCGACGCGGCAGCTGGGTGTATCGAAATGATTGGACCATTTGACAAGCACAGCGCGCCTGGCCTGTTTGATCAGACCAGTGTGCGTGTGCTGCTTCCGTGCGACTGCCCAGCGGCATGTACCGACGCGGCAGCCTGTCTAAGCTGGGTGTATCGAAATGATTGGACCATTTGACAAGCACAGCGCGCCTGGCCTGTTTGATCAGACCAGTGTGCGTGTGCTGCTTCCGTACGACTGCCCAGCGGCATGTACCGACGCGGCAGCCTGTCTAAGCTGGGTGTATCGAAATGATTGGACCATTTGACAAGCACAGCGCGCCTGGCCTGTTTGATCAGACCAGTGTGCGTGTGCTGCTTCCGTACGACTGCCCAGCGGCATGTACCGACGCGGCAGCCTGTCTAAGCTGGGTGTATCGAAATGATTGGACCATTTGACAAGCACAGCGCGCCAGGCCTGTTTGATCAGACCAGTGTGCGTGTGCTGCTTTTGTACGACTGCCCAGCGGCATGTACCGACGCGGCAGCCTGTCTAAGCTGGGTGTATCGAAATGATTGGACCATTTGACAAGCACAGCGCGCCTGGCCTGTTTGATCAGACCAGTGTGCGTGTGCTGCTTCCGTGCGACTGCCCAGCGGCATGTACCGACGCGGCAGCCTGTCTAAGCTGGGTGTATCGAAATGATTGGACCATTTGACAAGCACAGCGCGCCTGGCCTGTTTGATCAGACCAGTGTGCGTGTGCTGCTTCCGTACGACTGCCCAGCGGCATGTACCGACGCGGCAGCCTGTCTAAGCTGGGTGTATCGAAATGATTGGACCATTTGACAAGCACAGCGCGCCTGGCCTGTTTGATCAGACCAGTGTGCGTGTGCTGCTTCCGTACGACTGCCCAGCGGCATGTACCGACGCGGCAGCCTGTCTAAGCTGGGTGTATCGAAATGATTGGACCATTTGACAAGCACAGCGCGCCTGGCCTGTTTGATCGGACCAGTGTGCGTGTGCTGCTTCCGTACGACTGCCCAGCGGCATGTACCGACGCGGCAGCCTGTCTAAGCTGGGTGTATCGAAATGATTGGACCATTTGACAAGCACAGCGCGCCTGGCCTGTTTGATCAGACCAGTGTGCGTGTGCTGCTTCCGTGCGACTGCCCAGCGGCATGTACCGACGCGGCAGCCTGTCTAAGCTGGGTGTATCGAAATGATTGGACCATTTGACAAGCACAGCGCGCCTGGCCTGTTTGATCAGACCAGTGTGCGTGTGCTGCTTTTGTACGACTGCCCAGCGGCATGTACCGACGCGGCAGCTGGGTGTATCGAAATGATTGGACCATTTGACAAGCACAGCGCGCCTGGCCTGTTTGATCAGACCAGTGTGCGTGTGCTGCTTCCGTGCGACTGCCCAGCGGCATGTACCGACGCGGCAGCCTGTGTAAGCTGGGTGTATCGAAATGATTGGACCATTTGACAAGCACAGCGCGCCTGGCCTGTTTGATCAGACCAGTGTGCGTGTGCTGCTTCCGTACGACTGCCCAGCGGCATGTACCGACGCGGCAGCCTGTCTAAGCTGGGTGTATCGAAATGATTGGACCATTTGACAAGCACAGCGCGCCTGGCCTGTTTGATCAGACCAGTGTGCGTGTGCTGCTTCCGTGCGACTGCCCAGCGGCATGTACCGACGCGGCAGCCTGTCTAAGCTGGGTGTATCGAAATGATTGGACCATTTGACAAGCACAGCGCGCCTGGCCTGTTTGATCAGACCAGTGCGAGTGTGCTGCTTCCGTGCGACTGCCCAGCGGCATGTACCGACGCGGCAGCTGGATGTATCGAAATGATTGGACCATTTGACAAGCACAGCGCGCCTGGCCTGTTTGATCGGACCAGTGTGCGTGTGCTGCTTCCGTACGACTGCCCAGCGGCATGTACCGACGCGGCAGCCTGTCTAAGCTGGGTGTATCGAAATGATTGGACCATTTGACAAGCACAGCGCGCCTGGCCTGTTTGATCAGACCAGTGTGCGTGTGCTGCTTCCGTGCGACTGCCCAGCGGCATGTACCGACGCGGCAGCCTGTCTAAGCTGGGTGTATCGAAATGATTGGACCATTTGACAAGCACAGCGCGCCTGGCCTGTTTGATCAGACCAGTGTGCGTGTGCTGCTTCCGTGCGACTGCCCAGCGGCATGTACCGACGCGGCAGCTGGGTGTATCGAAATGATTGGACCATTTGACAAGCACAGCGCGCCTGGCCTGTTTGATCAGACCAGTGCGAGTGTGCTGCTTCCGTACGACTGCCCAGCGGCATGTACCGACGCGGCAGCCTGTCTAAGCTGGGTGTATCGAAATGATTGGACCATTTGACAAGCACAGCGCGCCTGGCCTGTTTGATCAGACCAGTGCGAGTGTGCTGCTTCCGTACGACTGCCCAGCGGCATGTACCGACGCGGCAGCCTGTCTAAGCTGGGTGTATCGAAATGATTGGACCATTTGACAAGCACAGCGCGCCTGGCCTGTTTGATCAGACCAGTGTGCGTGTGCTGCTTCCGTACGACTGCCCAGCGGCATGTACCGACGCGGCAGCCTGTCTAAGCTGGGTGTATCGAAATGATTGGACCATTTGACAAGCACAGCGCGCCTGGCCTGTTTGATCGGACCAGTGTGCGTGTGCTGCTTCCGTACGACTGCCCAGCGGCATGTACCGACGCGGCAGCCTGTCTAAGCTGGGTGTATCGAAATGATTGGACCATTTGACAAGCACAGCGCGCCTGGCCTGTTTGATCAGACCAGTGTGCGTGTGCTGCTTCCGTGCGACTGCCCAGCGGCATGTACCGACGCGGCAGCCTGTCTAAGCTGGGTGTATCGAAATGATTGGACCATTTGACAAGCACAGCGCGCCTGGCCTGTTTGATCAGACCAGTGTGCGTGTGCTGCTTTTGTACGACTGCCCAGCGGCATGTACCGACGCGGCAGCTGGGTGTATCGAAATGATTGGACCATTTGACAAGCACAGCGCGCCTGGCCTGTTTGATCAGACCAGTGTGCGTGTGCTGCTTCCGTGCGACTGCCCAGCGGCATGTACCGACGCGGCAGCCTGTGTAAGCTGGGTGTATCGAAATGATTGGACCATTTGACAAGCACAGCGCGCCTGGCCTGTTTGATCAGACCAGTGTGCGTGTGCTGCTTCCGTACGACTGCCCAGCGGCATGTACCGACGCGGCAGCCTGTCTAAGCTGGGTGTATCGAAATGATTGGACCATTTGACAAGCACAGCGCGCCTGGCCTGTTTGATCAGACCAGTGTGCGTGTGCTGCTTCCGTGCGACTGCCCAGCGGCATGTACCGACGCGGCAGCCTGTCTAAGCTGGGTGTATCGAAATGATTGGACCATTTGACAAGCACAGCGCGCCTGGCCTGTTTGATCAGACCAGTGCGAGTGTGCTGCTTCCGTGCGACTGCCCAGCGGCATGTACCGACGCGGCAGCTGGATGTATCGAAATGATTGGACCATTTGACAAGCACAGCGCGCCTGGCCTGTTTGATCGGACCAGTGTGCGTGTGCTGCTTCCGTACGACTGCCCAGCGGCATGTACCGACGCGGCAGCCTGTCTAAGCTGGGTGTATCGAAATGATTGGACCATTTGACAAGCACAGCGCGCCTGGCCTGTTTGATCAGACCAGTGTGCGTGTGCTGCTTCCGTGCGACTGCCCAGCGGCATGTACCGACGCGGCAGCCTGTCTAAGCTGGGTGTATCGAAATGATTGGACCATTTGACAAGCACAGCGCGCCTGGCCTGTTTGATCAGACCAGTGTGCGTGTGCTGCTTCCGTGCGACTGCCCAGCGGCATGTACCGACGCGGCAGCTGGGTGTATCGAAATGATTGGACCATTTGACAAGCACAGCGCGCCTGGCCTGTTTGATCAGACCAGTGCGAGTGTGCTGCTTCCGTACGACTGCCCAGCGGCATGTACCGACGCGGCAGCCTGTCTAAGCTGGGTGTATCGAAATGATTGGACCATTTGACAAGCACAGCGCGCCTGGCCTGTTTGATCAGACCAGTGCGAGTGTGCTGCTTCCGTGCGACTGCCCAGCGGCATGTACCGACGCGGCAGCCTGTCTAAGCTGGGTGTATCGAAATGATTGGACCATTTGACAAGCACAGCGCGCCTGGCCTGTTTGATCAGACCAGTGTGCGTGTGCTGCTTCCGTGCGACTGCCCAGCGGCATGTACCGACGCGGCAGCCTGTCTAAGCTGGGTGTATCGAAATGATTGGACCATTTGACAAGCACAGCGCGCCTGGCCTGTTTGATCAGACCAGTGTGCGTGTGCTGCTTCCGTGCGACTGCCCAGCGGCATGTACCGACGCGGCAGCTGGGTGTATCGAAATGATTGGACCATTTGACAAGCACAGCGCGCCTGGCCTGTTTGATCAGACCAGTGCGAGTGTGCTGCTTCCGTACGACTGCCCAGCGGCATGTACCGACGCGGCAGCCTGTCTAAGCTGGGTGTATCGAAATGATTGGACCATTTGACAAGCACAGCGCGCCTGGCCTGTTTGATCAGACCAGTGTGCGTGTGCTGCTTCCGTACGACTGCCCAGCGGCATGTACCGACGCGGCAGCCTGTCTAAGCTGGGTGTATCGAAATGATTGGACCATTTGACAAGCACAGCGCGCCTGGCCTGTTTGATCAGACCAGTGTGCGTGTGCTGCTTCCGTACGACTGCCCAGCGGCATGTACCGACGCGGCAGCCTGTCTAAGCTGGGTGTATCGAAATGATTGGACCATTTGACAAGCACAGCGCGCCTGGCCTGTTTGATCAGACCAGTGTGCGTGTGCTGCTTCCGTACGACTGCCCAGCGGCATGTACCGACGCGGCAGCCTGTCTAAGCTGGGTGTATCGAAATGATTGGACCATTTGACAAGCACAGCGCGCCTGGCCTGTTTGATCAGACCAGTGTGCGTGTGCTGCTTCCGTACGACTGCCCAGCGGCATGTACCGACGCGGCAGCCTGTCTAAGCTGGGTGTATCGAAATGATTGGACCATTTGACAAGCACAGCGCGCCTGGCCTGTTTGATCAGACCAGTGTGCGTGTGCTGCTTCCGTACGACTGCCCAGCGGCATGTACCGACGCGGCAGCCTGTCTAAGCTGGGTGTATCGAAATGATTGGACCATTTGACAAGCACAGCGCGCCTGGCCTGTTTGATCAGACCAGTGTGCGTGTGCTGCTTCCGTACGACTGCCCAGCGGCATGTACCGACGCGGCAGCCTGTCTAAGCTGGGTGTATCGAAATGATTGGACCATTTGACAAGCACAGCGCGCCTGGCCTGTTTGATCAGACCAGTGTGCGTGTGCTGCTTCCGTACGACTGCCCAGCGGCATGTACCGACGCGGCAGCCTGTCTAAGCTGGGTGTATCGAAATGATTGGACCATTTGACAAGCACAGCGCGCCTGGCCTGTTTGATCAGACCAGTGTGCGTGTGCTGCTTCCGTACGACTGCCCAGCGGCATGTACCGACGCGGCAGCCTGTCTAAGCTGGGTGTATCGAAATGATTGGACCATTTGACAAGCACAGCGCGCCTGGCCTGTTTGATCAGACCAGTGTGCGTGTGCTGCTTCCGTACGACTGCCCAGCGGCATGTACCGACGCGGCAGCCTGTCTAAGCTGGGTGTATCGAAATGATTGGACCATTTGACAAGCACAGCGCGCCTGGCCTGTTTGATCAGACCAGTGTGCGTGTGCTGCTTCCGTACGACTGCCCAGCGGCATGTACCGACGCGGCAGCCTGTCTAAGCTGGGTGTATCGAAATGATTGGACCATTTGACAAGCACAGCGCGCCTGGCCTGTTTGATCAGACCAGTGTGCGTGTGCTGCTTCCGTACGACTGCCCAGCGGCATGTACCGACGCGGCAGCCTGTCTAAGCTGGGTGTATCGAAATGATTGGACCATTTGACAAGCACAGCGCGCCTGGCCTGTTTGATCAGACCAGTGTGCGTGTGCTGCTTCCGTACGACTGCCCAGCGGCATGTACCGACGCGGCAGCCTGTCTAAGCTGGGTGTATCGAAATGATTGGACCATTTGACAAGCACAGCGCGCCTGGCCTGTTTGATCAGACCAGTGTGCGTGTGCTGCTTCCGTACGACTGCCCAGCGGCATGTACCGACGCGGCAGCCTGTCTAAGCTGGGTGTATCGAAATGATTGGACCATTTGACAAGCACAGCGCGCCTGGCCTGTTTGAGCAGACCAGTGTGCGTGTGCTGCTTCCGTACGACTGCCCAGCGGCATGTACCGACGCGGCAGCCTGTCTAAGCTGGGTGTATCGAAATGATTGGACCATTTGACAAGCACAGCGCGCCTGGCCTGTTTGATCAGACCAGTGTGCGTGTGCTGCTTCCGTACGACTGCCCAGCGGCATGTACCGACGCGGCAGCCTGTCTAAGCTGGGTGTATCGAAATGATTGGACCATTTGACAAGCACAGCGCGCCTGGCCTGTTTGATCAGACCAGTGTGCGTGTGCTGCTTCCGTACGACTGCCCAGCGGCATGTACCGACGCGGCAGCCTGTCTAAGCTGGGTGTATCGAAATGATTGGACCATTTGACAAGCACAGCGCGCCTGGCCTGTTTGATCAGACCAGTGTGCGTGTGCTGCTTCCGTACGACTGCCCAGCGGCATGTACCGACGCGGCAGCCTGTCTAAGCTGGGTGTATCGAAATGATTGGACCATTTGACAAGCACAGCGCGCCTGGCCTGTTTGATCTGACCAGTGTGCGTGTGCTGCTTCCGTACGACTGCCCAGCGGCATGTACCGACGCGGCAGCCTGTCTAAGCTGGGTGTATCGAAATGATTGGACCATTTGACAAGCACAGCGCGCCTGGCCTGTTTGATCAGACCAGTGTGCGTGTGCTGCTTCCGTACGACTGCCCAGCGGCATGTACCGACGCGGCAGCCTGTCTAAGCTGGGTGTATCGAAATGATTGGACCATTTGACAAGCACAGCGCGCCTGGCCTGTTTGATCAGACCAGTGTGCGTGTGCTGCTTCCGTACGACTGCCCAGCGGCATGTACCGACGCGGCAGCCTGTCTAAGCTGGGTGTATCGAAATGATTGGACCATTTGACAAGCACAGCGCGCCTGGCCTGTTTGATCAGACCAGTGTGCGTGTGCTGCTTCCGTACGACTGCCCAGCGGCATGTACCGACGCGGCAGCCTGTCTAAGCTGGGTGTATCGAAATGATTGGACCATTTGACAAGCACAGCGCGCCTGGCCTGTTTGATCAGACCAGTGTGCGTGTGCTGCTTCCGTACGACTGCCCAGCGGCATGTACCGACGCGGCAGCCTGTCTAAGCTGGGTGTATCGAAATGATTGGACCATTTGACAAGCACAGCGCGCCTGGCCTGTTTGATCAGACCAGTGTGCGTGTGCTGCTTCCGTACGACTGCCCAGCGGCATGTACCGACGCGGCAGCCTGTCTAAGCTGGGTGTATCGAAATGATTGGACCATTTGACAAGCACAGCGCGCCTGGCCTGTTTGATCAGACCAGTGTGCGTGTGCTGCTTCCGTACGACTGCCCAGCGGCATGTACCGACGCGGCAGCCTGTCTAAGCTGGGTGTATCGAAATGATTGGACCATTTGACAAGCACAGCGCGCCTGGCCTGTTTGATCAGACCAGTGTGCGTGTGCTGCTTCCGTACGACTGCCCAGCGGCATGTACCGACGCGGCAGCCTGTCTAAGCTGGGTGTATCGAAATGATTGGACCATTTGACAAGCACAGCGCGCCTGGCCTGTTTGATCAGACCAGTGTGCGTGTGCTGCTTCCGTACGACTGCCCAGCGGCATGTACCGACGCGGCAGCCTGTCTAAGCTGGGTGTATCGAAATGATTGGACCATTTGACAAGCACAGCGCGCCTGGCCTGTTTGATCAGACCAGTGTGCGTGTGCTGCTTCCGTACGACTGCCCAGCGGCATGTACCGACGCGGCAGCCTGTCTAAGCTGGGTGTATCGAAATGATTGGACCATTTGACAAGCACAGCGCGCCTGGCCTGTTTGATCAGACCAGTGTGCGTGTGCTGCTTCCGTACGACTGCCCAGCGGCATGTACCGACGCGGCAGCCTGTCTAAGCTGGGTGTATCGAAATGATTGGACCATTTGACAAGCACAGCGCGCCTGGCCTGTTTGATCAGACCAGTGTGCGTGTGCTGCTTCCGTACGACTGCCCAGCGGCATGTACCGACGCGGCAGCCTGTCTAAGCTGGGTGTATCGAAATGATTGGACCATTTGACAAGCACAGCGCGCCTGGCCTGTTTGATCAGACCAGTGTGCGTGTGCTGCTTCCGTACGACTGCCCAGCGGCATGTACCGACGCGGCAGCCTGTCTAAGCTGGGTGTATCGAAATGATTGGACCATTTGACAAGCACAGCGCGCCTGGCCTGTTTGATCAGACCAGTGTGCGTGTGCTGCTTCCGTACGACTGCCCAGCGGCATGTACCGACGCGGCAGCCTGTCTAAGCTGGGTGTATCGAAATGATTGGACCATTTGACAAGCACAGCGCGCCTGGCCTGTTTGATCAGACCAGTGTGCGTGTGCTGCTTCCGTACGACTGCCCAGCGGCATGTACCGACGCGGCAGCCTGTCTAAGCTGGGTGTATCGAAATGATTGGACCATTTGACAAGCACAGCGCGCCTGGCCTGTTTGATCAGACCAGTGTGCGTGTGCTGCTTCCGTACGACTGCCCAGCGGCATGTACCGACGCGGCAGCCTGTCTAAGCTGGGTGTATCGAAATGATTGGACCATTTGACAAGCACAGCGCGCCTGGCCTGTTTGATCAGACCAGTGTGCGTGTGCTGCTTCCGTACGACTGCCCAGCGGCATGTACCGACGCGGCAGCCTGTCTAAGCTGGGTGTATCGAAATGATTGGACCATTTGACAAGCACAGCGCGCCTGGCCTGTTTGATCAGACCAGTGTGCGTGTGCTGCTTCCGTACGACTGCCCAGCGGCATGTACCGACGCGGCAGCCTGTCTAAGCTGGGTGTATCGAAATGATTGGACCATTTGACAAGCACAGCGCGCCTGGCCTGTTTGATCAGACCAGTGTGCGTGTGCTGCTTCCGTACGACTGCCCAGCGGCATGTACCGACGCGGCAGCCTGTCTAAGCTGGGTGTATCGAAATGATTGGACCATTTGACAAGCACAGCGCGCCTGGCCTGTTTGATCAGACCAGTGTGCGTGTGCTGCTTCCGTACGACTGCCCAGCGGCATGTACCGACGCGGCAGCCTGTCTAAGCTGGGTGTATCGAAATGATTGGACCATTTGACAAGCACAGCGCGCCTGGCCTGTTTGATCAGACCAGTGTGCGTGTGCTGCTTCCGTACGACTGCCCAGCGGCATGTACCGACGCGGCAGCCTGTCTAAGCTGGGTGTATCGAAATGATTGGACCATTTGACAAGCACAGCGCGCCTGGCCTGTTTGATCAGACCAGTGTGCGTGTGCTGCTTCCGTACGACTGCCCAGCGGCATGTACCGACGCGGCAGCCTGTCTAAGCTGGGTGTATCGAAATGATTGGACCATTTGACAAGCACAGCGCGCCTGGCCTGTTTGATCAGACCAGTGTGCGTGTGCTGCTTCCGTACGACTGCCCAGCGGCATGTACCGACGCGGCAGCCTGTCTAAGCTGGGTGTATCGAAATGATTGGACCATTTGACAAGCACAGCGCGCCTGGCCTGTTTGATCAGACCAGTGTGCGTGTGCTGCTTCCGTACGACTGCCCAGCGGCATGTACCGACGCGGCAGCCTGTCTAAGCTGGGTGTATCGAAATGATTGGACCATTTGACAAGCACAGCGCGCCTGGCCTGTTTGATCAGACCAGTGTGCGTGTGCTGCTTCCGTACGACTGCCCAGCGGCATGTACCGACGCGGCAGCCTGTCTAAGCTGGGTGTATCGAAATGATTGGACCATTTGACAAGCACAGCGCGCCTGGCCTGTTTGATCAGACCAGTGTGCGTGTGCTGCTTCCGTACGACTGCCCAGCGGCATGTACCGACGCGGCAGCCTGTCTAAGCTGGGTGTATCGAAATGATTGGACCATTTGACAAGCACAGCGCGCCTGGCCTGTTTGATCAGACCAGTGTGCGTGTGCTGCTTCCGTACGACTGCCCAGCGGCATGTACCGACGCGGCAGCCTGTCTAAGCTGGGTGTATCGAAATGATTGGACCATTTGACAAGCACAGCGCGCCTGGCCTGTTTGATCAGACCAGTGTGCGTGTGCTGCTTCCGTACGACTGCCCAGCGGCATGTACCGACGCGGCAGCCTGTCTAAGCTGGGTGTATCGAAATGATTGGACCATTTGACAAGCACAGCGCGCCTGGCCTGTTTGATCAGACCAGTGTGCGTGTGCTGCTTCCGTACGACTGCCCAGCGGCATGTACCGACGCGGCAGCCTGTCTAAGCTGGGTGTATCGAAATGATTGGACCATTTGACAAGCACAGCGCGCCTGGCCTGTTTGATCAGACCAGTGTGCGTGTGCTGCTTCCGTACGACTGCCCAGCGGCATGTACCGACGCGGCAGCCTGTCTAAGCTGGGTGTATCGAAATGATTGGACCATTTGACAAGCACAGCGCGCCTGGCCTGTTTGATCAGACCAGTGTGCGTGTGCTGCTTCCGTACGACTGCCCAGCGGCATGTACCGACGCGGCAGCCTGTCTAAGCTGGGTGTATCGAAATGATTGGACCATTTGACAAGCACAGCGCGCCTGGCCTGTTTGATCAGACCAGTGTGCGTGTGCTGCTTCCGTACGACTGCCCAGCGGCATGTACCGACGCGGCAGCCTGTCTAAGCTGGGTGTATCGAAATGATTGGACCATTTGACAAGCACAGCGCGCCTGGCCTGTTTGATCAGACCAGTGTGCGTGTGCTGCTTCCGTACGACTGCCCAGCGGCATGTACCGACGCGGCAGCCTGTCTAAGCTGGGTGTATCGAAATGATTGGACCATTTGACAAGCACAGCGCGCCTGGCCTGTTTGATCAGACCAGTGTGCGTGTGCTGCTTCCGTACGACTGCCCAGCGGCATGTACCGACGCGGCAGCCTGTCTAAGCTGGGTGTATCGAAATGATTGGACCATTTGACAAGCACAGCGCGCCTGGCCTGTTTGATCAGACCAGTGTGCGTGTGCTGCTTCCGTACGACTGCCCAGCGGCATGTACCGACGCGGCAGCCTGTCTAAGCTGGGTGTATCGAAATGATTGGACCATTTGACAAGCACAGCGCGCCTGGCCTGTTTGATCAGACCAGTGTGCGTGTGCTGCTTCCGTACGACTGCCCAGCGGCATGTACCGACGCGGCAGCCTGTCTAAGCTGGGTGTATCGAAATGATTGGACCATTTGACAAGCACAGCGCGCCTGGCCTGTTTGATCAGACCAGTGTGCGTGTGCTGCTTCCGTACGACTGCCCAGCGGCATGTACCGACGCGGCAGCCTGTCTAAGCTGGGTGTATCGAAATGATTGGACCATTTGACAAGCACAGCGCGCCTGGCCTGTTTGATCAGACCAGTGTGCGTGTGCTGCTTCCGTACGACTGCCCAGCGGCATGTACCGACGCGGCAGCCTGTCTAAGCTGGGTGTATCGAAATGATTGGACCATTTGACAAGCACAGCGCGCCTGGCCTGTTTGATCAGACCAGTGTGCGTGTGCTGCTTCCGTACGACTGCCCAGCGGCATGTACCGACGCGGCAGCCTGTCTAAGCTGGGTGTATCGAAATGATTGGACCATTTGACAAGCACAGCGCGCCTGGCCTGTTTGATCAGACCAGTGTGCGTGTGCTGCTTCCGTACGACTGCCCAGCGGCATGTACCGACGCGGCAGCCTGTCTAAGCTGGGTGTATCGAAATGATTGGACCATTTGACAAGCACAGCGCGCCTGGCCTGTTTGATCAGACCAGTGTGCGTGTGCTGCTTCCGTACGACTGCCCAGCGGCATGTACCGACGCGGCAGCCTGTCTAAGCTGGGTGTATCGAAATGATTGGACCATTTGACAAGCACAGCGCGCCTGGCCTGTTTGATCAGACCAGTGTGCGTGTGCTGCTTCCGTACGACTGCCCAGCGGCATGTACCGACGCGGCAGCCTGTCTAAGCTGGGTGTATCGAAATGATTGGACCATTTGACAAGCACAGCGCGCCTGGCCTGTTTGATCAGACCAGTGTGCGTGTGCTGCTTCCGTACGACTGCCCAGCGGCATGTACCGACGCGGCAGCCTGTCTAAGCTGGGTGTATCGAAATGATTGGACCATTTGACAAGCACAGCGCGCCTGGCCTGTTTGATCAGACCAGTGTGCGTGTGCTGCTTCCGTACGACTGCCCAGCGGCATGTACCGACGCGGCAGCCTGTCTAAGCTGGGTGTATCGAAATGATTGGACCATTTGACAAGCACAGCGCGCCTGGCCTGTTTGATCAGACCAGTGTGCGTGTGCTGCTTCCGTACGACTGCCCAGCGGCATGTACCGACGCGGCAGCCTGTCTAAGCTGGGTGTATCGAAATGATTGGACCATTTGACAAGCACAGCGCGCCTGGCCTGTTTGATCAGACCAGTGTGCGTGTGCTGCTTCCGTACGACTGCCCAGCGGCATGTACCGACGCGGCAGCCTGTCTAAGCTGGGTGTATCGAAATGATTGGACCATTTGACAAGCACAGCGCGCCTGGCCTGTTTGATCAGACCAGTGTGCGTGTGCTGCTTCCGTACGACTGCCCAGCGGCATGTACCGACGCGGCAGCCTGTCTAAGCTGGGTGTATCGAAATGATTGGACCATTTGACAAGCACAGCGCGCCTGGCCTGTTTGATCAGACCAGTGTGCGTGTGCTGCTTCCGTACGACTGCCCAGCGGCATGTACCGACGCGGCAGCCTGTCTAAGCTGGGTGTATCGAAATGATTGGACCATTTGACAAGCACAGCGCGCCTGGCCTGTTTGATCAGACCAGTGTGCGTGTGCTGCTTCCGTACGACTGCCCAGCGGCATGTACCGACGCGGCAGCCTGTCTAAGCTGGGTGTATCGAAATGATTGGACCATTTGACAAGCACAGCGCGCCTGGCCTGTTTGATCAGACCAGTGTGCGTGTGCTGCTTCCGTACGACTGCCCAGCGGCATGTACCGACGCGGCAGCCTGTCTAAGCTGGGTGTATCGAAATGATTGGACCATTTGACAAGCACAGCGCGCCTGGCCTGTTTGATCAGACCAGTGTGCGTGTGCTGCTTCCGTACGACTGCCCAGCGGCATGTACCGACGCGGCAGCCTGTCTAAGCTGGGTGTATCGAAATGATTGGACCATTTGACAAGCACAGCGCGCCTGGCCTGTTTGATCAGACCAGTGTGCGTGTGCTGCTTCCGTACGACTGCCCAGCGGCATGTACCGACGCGGCAGCCTGTCTAAGCTGGGTGTATCGAAATGATTGGACCATTTGACAAGCACAGCGCGCCTGGCCTGTTTGATCAGACCAGTGTGCGTGTGCTGCTTCCGTACGACTGCCCAGCGGCATGTACCGACGCGGCAGCCTGTCTAAGCTGGGTGTATCGAAATGATTGGACCATTTGACAAGCACAGCGCGCCTGGCCTGTTTGATCAGACCAGTGTGCGTGTGCTGCTTCCGTACGACTGCCCAGCGGCATGTACCGACGCGGCAGCCTGTCTAAGCTGGGTGTATCGAAATGATTGGACCATTTGACAAGCACAGCGCGCCTGGCCTGTTTGATCAGACCAGTGTGCGTGTGCTGCTTCCGTACGACTGCCCAGCGGCATGTACCGACGCGGCAGCCTGTCTAAGCTGGGTGTATCGAAATGATTGGACCATTTGACAAGCACAGCGCGCCTGGCCTGTTTGATCAGACCAGTGTGCGTGTGCTGCTTCCGTACGACTGCCCAGCGGCATGTACCGACGCGGCAGCCTGTCTAAGCTGGGTGTATCGAAATGATTGGACCATTTGACAAGCACAGCGCGCCTGGCCTGTTTGATCAGACCAGTGTGCGTGTGCTGCTTCCGTACGACTGCCCAGCGGCATGTACCGACGCGGCAGCCTGTCTAAGCTGGGTGTATCGAAATGATTGGACCATTTGACAAGCACAGCGCGCCTGGCCTGTTTGATCAGACCAGTGTGCGTGTGCTGCTTCCGTACGACTGCCCAGCGGCATGTACCGACGCGGCAGCCTGTCTAAGCTGGGTGTATCGAAATGATTGGACCATTTGACAAGCACAGCGCGCCTGGCCTGTTTGATCAGACCAGTGTGCGTGTGCTGCTTCCGTACGACTGCCCAGCGGCATGTACCGACGCGGCAGCCTGTCTAAGCTGGGTGTATCGAAATGATTGGACCATTTGACAAGCACAGCGCGCCTGGCCTGTTTGATCAGACCAGTGTGCGTGTGCTGCTTCCGTACGACTGCCCAGCGGCATGTACCGACGCGGCAGCCTGTCTAAGCTGGGTGTATCGAAATGATTGGACCATTTGACAAGCACAGCGCGCCTGGCCTGTTTGATCAGACCAGTGTGCGTGTGCTGCTTCCGTACGACTGCCCAGCGGCATGTACCGACGCGGCAGCCTGTCTAAGCTGGGTGTATCGAAATGATTGGACCATTTGACAAGCACAGCGCGCCTGGACTGTTTGATCAGACCAGTGTGCGTGTGCTGCTTCCGTACGACTGCCCAGCGGCATGTACCGACGCGGCAGCCTGTCTAAGCTGGGTGTATCGAAATGATTGGACCATTTGACAAGCACAGCGCGCCTGGCCTGTTTGATCAGACCAGTGTGCGTGTGCTGCTTCCGTACGACTGCCCAGCGGCATGTACCGACGCGGCAGCCTGTCTAAGCTGGGTGTATCGAAATGATTGGACCATTTGACAAGCACAGCGCGCCTGGCCTGTTTGATCAGACCAGTGTGCGTGTGCTGCTTCCGTACGACTGCCCAGCGGCATGTACCGACGCGGCAGCCTGTCTAAGCTGGGTGTATCGAAATGATTGGACCATTTGACAAGCACAGCGCGCCTGGCCTGTTTGATCAGACCAGTGTGCGTGTGCTGCTTCCGTACGACTGCCCAGCGGCATGTACCGACGCGGCAGCCTGTCTAAGCTGGGTGTATCGAAATGATTGGACCATTTGACAAGCACAGCGCGCCTGGCCTGTTTGATCAGACCAGTGTGCGTGTGCTGCTTCCGTACGACTGCCCAGCGGCATGTACCGACGCGGCAGCCTAAGCTGGGTGTATCGAAATGATTGGACCATTTGACAAGCACAGCGCGCCTGGCCTGTTTGATCAGACCAGTGTGCGTGTGCTGCTTCCGTGACGACCTGCCCAGCGGCATGTACCGACGCGGCAGCCTGTCTAAGCTGGGTGTATCGAAATGATTGGACCATTTGACAAGCACAGCGCGCCTGGCCTGTTTGATCAGACCAGTGTGCGTGTGCTGCTTCCGTACGACTGCCCAGCGGCATGTACCGACGCGGCAGCCTGTCTAAGCTGGGTGTATCGAAATGATTGGACCATTTGACAAGCACAGCGCGCCTGGCCTGTTTGATCAGACCAGTGTGCGTGTGCTGCTTCCGTACGACTGCCCAGCGGCATGTACCGACGCGGCAGCCTGTCTAAGCTGGGTGTATCGAAATGATTGGACCATTTGACAAGCACAGCGCGCCTGGCCTGTTTGATCAGACCAGTGTGCGTGTGCTGCTTCCGTACGACTGCCCAGCGGCATGTACCGACGCGGCAGCCTGTCTAAGCTGGGTGTATCGAAATGATTGGACCATTTGACAAGCACAGCGCGCCTGGCCTGTTTGATCAGACCAGTGTGCGTGTGCTGCTTCCGTACGACTGCCCAGCGGCATGTACCGACGCGGCAGCCTGTCTAAGCTGGGTGTATCGAAATGATTGGACCATTTGACAAGCACAGCGCGCCTGGCCTGTTTGATCAGACCAGTGTGCGTGTGCTGCTTCCGTACGACTGCCCAGCGGCATGTACCGACGCGGCAGCCTGTCTAAGCTGGGTGTATCGAAATGATTGGACCATTTGACAAGCACAGCGCGCCTGGCCTGTTTGATCAGACCAGTGTGCGTGTGCTGCTTCCGTACGACTGCCCAGCGGCATGTACCGACGCGGCAGCCTGTCTAAGCTGGGTGTATCGAAATGATTGGACCATTTGACAAGCACAGCGCGCCTGGCCTGTTTGATCAGACCAGTGTGCGTGTGCTGCTTCCGTACGACTGCCCAGCGGCATGTACCGACGCGGCAGCCTGTCTAAGCTGGGTGTATCGAAATGATTGGACCATTTGACAAGCACAGCGCGCCTGGCCTGTTTGATCAGACCAGTGTGCGTGTGCTGCTTCCGTACGACTGCCCAGCGGCATGTACCGACGCGGCAGCCTGTCTAAGCTGGGTGTATCGAAATGATTGGACCATTTGACAAGCACAGCGCGCCTGGCCTGTTTGATCAGACCAGTGTGCGTGTGCTGCTTCCGTACGACTGCCCAGCGGCATGTACCGACGCGGCAGCCTGTCTAAGCTGGGTGTATCGAAATGATTGGACCATTTGACAAGCACAGCGCGCCTGGCCTGTTTGATCAGACCAGTGTGCGTGTGCTGCTTCCGTACGACTGCCCAGCGGCATGTACCGACGCGGCAGCCTGTCTAAGCTGGGTGTATCGAAATGATTGGACCATTTGACAAGCACAGCGCGCCTGGCCTGTTTGATCAGACCAGTGTGCGTGTGCTGCTTCCGTACGACTGCCCAGCGGCATGTACCGACGCGGCAGCCTGTCTAAGCTGGGTGTATCGAAATGATTGGACCATTTGACAAGCACAGCGCGCCTGGCCTGTTTGATCAGACCAGTGTGCGTGTGCTGCTTCCGTACGACTGCCCAGCGGCATGTACCGACGCGGCAGCCTGTCTAAGCTGGGTGTATCGAAATGATTGGACCATTTGACAAGCACAGCGCGCCTGGCCTGTTTGATCAGACCAGTGTGCGTGTGCTGCTTCCGTACGACTGCCCAGCGGCATGTACCGACGCGGCAGCCTGTCTAAGCTGGGTGTATCGAAATGATTGGACCATTTGACAAGCACAGCGCGCCTGGCCTGTTTGATCAGACCAGTGTGCGTGTGCTGCTTCCGTACGACTGCCCAGCGGCATGTACCGACGCGGCAGCCTGTCTAAGCTGGGTGTATCGAAATGATTGGACCATTTGACAAGCACAGCGCGCCTGGCCTGTTTGATCAGACCAGTGTGCGTGTGCTGCTTCCGTACGACTGCCCAGCGGCATGTACCGACGCGGCAGCCTGTCTAAGCTGGGTGTATCGAAATGATTGGACCATTTGACAAGCACAGCGCGCCTGGCCTGTTTGATCAGACCAGTGTGCGTGTGCTGCTTCCGTACGACTGCCCAGCGGCATGTACCGACGCGGCAGCCTGTCTAAGCTGGGTGTATCGAAATGATTGGACCATTTGACAAGCACAGCGCGCCTGGCCTGTTTGATCAGACCAGTGTGCGTGTGCTGCTTCCGTACGACTGCCCAGCGGCATGTACCGACGCGGCAGCCTGTCTAAGCTGGGTGTATCGAAATGATTGGACCATTTGACAAGCACAGCGCGCCTGGCCTGTTTGATCAGACCAGTGTGCGTGTGCTGCTTCCGTACGACTGCCCAGCGGCATGTACCGACGCCGCAGCCTGTCTAAGCTGGGTGTATCGAAATGATTGGACCATTTGACAAGCACAGCGCGCCTGGCCTGTTTGATCAGACCAGTGTGCGTGTGCTGCTTCCGTACGACTGCCCAGCGGCATGTACCGACGCCGCAGCCTGTCGAAGCTGGGTGTATCGAAATGATTGGACCATTTGACAAGCACAGCGCGCCTGGCCTGTTTGATCAGACCAGTGTGCGTGTGCTGCTTCCGTACGACTGCCCAGCGGCATGTACCGACGCGGCAGCCTGTCTAAGCTGGGTGTATCGAAATGATTGGACCATTTGACAAGCACAGCGCGCCTGGCCTGTTTGATCAGACCAGTGTGCGTGTGCTGCTTCCGTACGACTGCCCAGCGGCATGTACCGACGCCGCAGCCTGTCTAAGCTGGGTGTATCGAAATGATTGGACCATTTGACAAGCACAGCGCGCCTGGCCTGTTTGATCAGACCAGTGTGCGTGTGCTGCTTCCGTACGACTGCCCAGCGGCATGTACCGACGCGGCAGCCTGTCTAAGCTGGGTGTATCGAAATGATTGGACCATTTGACAAGCACAGCGCGCCTGGCCTGTTTGATCAGACCAGTGTGCGTGTGCTGCTTCCGTACGACTGCCCAGCGGCATGTACCGACGCGGCAGCCTGTCTAAGCTGGGTGTATCGAAATGATTGGACCATTTGACAAGCACAGCGCGCCTGGCCTGTTTGATCAGACCAGTGTGCGTGTGCTGCTTCCGTACGACTGCCCAGCGGCATGTACCGACGCGGCAGCCTGTCTAAGCTGGGTGTATCGAAATGATTGGACCATTTGACAAGCACAGCGCGCCTGGCCTGTTTGATCAGACCAGTGTGCGTGTGCTGCTTCCGTACGACTGCCCAGCGGCATGTACCGACGCGGCAGCCTGTCTAAGCTGGGTGTATCGAAATGATTGGACCATTTGACAAGCACAGCGCGCCTGGCCTGTTTGATCAGACCAGTGTGCGTGTGCTGCTTCCGTACGACTGCCCAGCGGCATGTACCGACGCGGCAGCCTGTCTAAGCTGGGTGTATCGAAATGATTGGACCATTTGACAAGCACAGCGCGCCTGGCCTGTTTGATCAGACCAGTGTGCGTGTGCTGCTTCCGTACGACTGCCCAGCGGCATGTACCGACGCGGCAGCCTGTCTAAGCTGGGTGTATCGAAATGATTGGACCATTTGACAAGCACAGCGCGCCTGGCCTGTTTGATCAGACCAGTGTGCGTGTGCTGCTTCCGTACGACTGCCCAGCGGCATGTACCGACGCGGCAGCCTGTCTAAGCTGGGTGTATCGAAATGATTGGACCATTTGACAAGCACAGCGCGCCTGGCCTGTTTGATCAGACCAGTGTGCGTGTGCTGCTTCCGTACGACTGCCCAGCGGCATGTACCGACGCGGCAGCCTGTCTAAGCTGGGTGTATCGAAATGATTGGACCATTTGACAAGCACAGCGCGCCTGGCCTGTTTGATCAGACCAGTGTGCGTGTGCTGCTTCCGTACGACTGCCCAGCGGCATGTACCGACGCCGCAGCCTGTCGAAGCTGGGTGTATCGAAATGATTGGACCATTTGACAAGCACAGCGCGCCTGGCCTGTTTGATCAGACCAGTGTGCGTGTGCTGCTTCCGTACGACTGCCCAGCGGCATGTACCGACGCGGCAGCCTGTCTAAGCTGGGTGTATCGAAATGATTGGACCATTTGACAAGCACAGCGCGCCTGGCCTGTTTGATCAGACCAGTGTGCGTGTGCTGCTTCCGTACGACTGCCCAGCGGCATGTACCGACGCCGCAGCCTGTCGAAGCTGGGTGTATCGAAATGATTGGACCATTTGACAAGCACAGCGCGCCTGGCCTGTTTGATCAGACCAGTGTGCGTGTGCTGCTTCCGTACGACTGTCCAGCGGCATGTACCGACGCGGCAGCCTGTCTAAGCTGGGTGTATCGAAATGATTGGACCATTTGACAAGCACAGCGCGCCTGGCCTGTTTGATCAGACCAGTGTGCGTGTGCTGCTTCCGTACGACTGCCCAGCGGCATGTACCGACGCCGCAGCCTGTCGAAGCTGGGTGTATCGAAATGATTGGACCATTTGACAAGCACAGCGCGCCTGGCCTGTTTGATCAGACCAGTGTGCGTGTGCTGCTTCCGTACGACTGCCCAGCGGCATGTACCGACGCGGCAGCCTGTCTAAGCTGGGTGTATCGAAATGATTGGACCATTTGACAAGCACAGCGCGCCTGGCCTGTTTGATCAGACCAGTGTGCGTGTGCTGCTTCCGTACGACTGCCCAGCGGCATGTACCGACGCCGCAGCCTGTCGAAGCTGGGTGTATCGAAATGATTGGACCATTTGACAAGCACAGCGCGCCTGGCCTGTTTGATCAGACCAGTGTGCGTGTGCTGCTTCCGTACGACTGCCCAGCGGCATGTACCGACGCGGCAGCCTGTCTAAGCTGGGTGTATCGAAATGATTGGACCATTTGACAAGCACAGCGCGCCTGGCCTGTTTGATCAGACCAGTGTGCGTGTGCTGCTTCCGTACGACTGCCCAGCGGCATGTACCGACGCCGCAGCCTGTCTAAGCTGGGTGTATCGAAATGATTGGACCATTTGACAAGCACAGCGCGCCTGGCCTGTTTGATCAGACCAGTGTGCGTGTGCTGCTTCCGTACGACTGCCCAGCGGCATGTACCGACGCGGCAGCCTGTCTAAGCTGGGTGTATCGAAATGATTGGACCATTTGACAAGCACAGCGCGCCTGGCCTGTTTGATCAGACCAGTGTGCGTGTGCTGCTTCCGTACGACTGCCCAGCGGCATGTACCGACGCCGCAGCCTGTCGAAGCTGGGTGTATCGAAATGATTGGACCATTTGAGCGCCTGGCCTGTTTGATCAGACCAGTGTGCGTGTGCTGCTTCCGTACGACTGCCCAGCGGCATGTACCGACGCCGCAGCCTGTCGAAGCTGGGTGTATCGAAATGATTGGACCATTTGACAAGCACAGCGCGCCTGGCCTGTTTGATCAGACCAGTGTGCGTGTGCTGCTTCCGTACGACTGCCCAGCGGCATGTACCGACGCGGCAGCCTGTCTAAGCTGGGTGTATCGAAATGATTGGACCATTTGACAAGCACAGCGCGCCTGGCCTGTTTGATCAGACCAGTGTGCGTGTGCTGCTTCCGTACGACTGCCCAGCGGCATGTACCGACGCCGCAGCCTGTCGAAGCTGGGTGTATCGAAATGATTGGACCATTTGACAAGCACAGCGCGCCTGGCCTGTTTGATCAGACCAGTGTGCGTGTGCTGCTTCCGTACGACTGTCCAGCGGCATGTACCGACGCGGCAGCCTGTCTAAGCTGGGTGTATCGAAATGATTGGACCATTTGACAAGCACAGCGCGCCTGGCCTGTTTGATCAGACCAGTGTGCGTGTGCTGCTTCCGTACGACTGCCCAGCGGCATGTACCGACGCCGCAGCCTGTCGAAGCTGGGTGTATCGAAATGATTGGACCATTTGACAAGCACAGCGCGCCTGGCCTGTTTGATCAGACCAGTGTGCGTGTGCTGCTTCCGTACGACTGCCCAGCGGCATGTACCGACGCGGCAGCCTGTCTAAGCTGGGTGTATCGAAATGATTGGACCATTTGACAAGCACAGCGCGCCTGGCCTGTTTGATCAGACCAGTGTGCGTGTGCTGCTTCCGTACGACTGCCCAGCGGCATGTACCGACGCGGCAGCCTGTCTAAGCTGGGTGTATCGAAATGATTGGACCATTTGACAAGCACAGCGCGCCTGGCCTGTTTGATCAGACCAGTGTGCGTGTGCTGCTTCCGTACGACTGCCCAGCGGCATGTACCGACGCGGCAGCCTGTCTAAGCTGGGTGTATCGAAATGATTGGACCATTTGACAAGCACAGCGCGCCTGGCCTGTTTGATCAGACCAGTGTGCGTGTGCTGCTTCCGTACGACTGCCCAGCGGCATGTACCGACGCCGCAGCCTGTCTAAGCTGGGTGTATCGAAATGATTGGACCATTTGACAAGCACAGCGCGCCTGGCCTGTTTGATCAGACCAGTGTGCGTGTGCTGCTTCCGTACGACTGCCCAGCGGCATGTACCGACGCGGCAGCCTGTCTAAGCTGGGTGTATCGAAATGATTGGACCATTTGACAAGCACAGCGCGCCTGGCCTGTTTGATCAGACCAGTGTGCGTGTGCTGCTTCCGTACGACTGTCCAGCGGCATGTACCGACGCGGCAGCCTGTCTAAGCTGGGTGTATCGAAATGATTGGACCATTTGACAAGCACAGCGCGCCTGGCCTGTTTGATCAGACCAGTGTGCGTGTGCTGCTTCCGTACGACTGCCCAGCGGCATGTACCGACGCGGCAGCCTGTCTAAGCTGGGTGTATCGAAATGATTGGACCATTTGACAAGCACAGCGCGCCTGGCCTGTTTGATCAGACCAGTGTGCGTGTGCTGCTTCCGTGCGACTGCCCAGCGGCATGTACCGACGCGGCAGCCTGTCTAAGCTGGGTGTATCGAAATGATTGGACCATTTGACAAGCACAGCGCGCCTGGCCTGTTTGATCAGACCAGTGTGCGTGTGCTGCTTCCGTACGACTGCCCAGCGGCATGTACCGACGCGGCAGCCTGTCTTTTTTGTCGGCCTTTCTAGTTTTTTCTTCGCTGATAGCTGCAAGCGTTTTACAGAGCTGGGCACGTGAAGAACACTGAAGCACGCTTACAACGCGATTTACTGCGATTGGTACGGTACGTTTCGCTGTCGTCCTTTCTATGGTTCCTTTTTGGCTTACAGCTACGTGCGTGGCCTTTTTAGAAAAATAGGCACGTGTAAAACACCGAATCACGCTCAGTACGCGATTAACTGCAAACAGCACGTCTCGCTGGCGCGCTGTGCTTGTCAAATGGTCCAATCATTTCGATACACCCAGCTTAGACAGGCTGCCGCGTCGGTACATGCCGCTGGGCAGTCGTACGGAAGCAGCACACGCACACTGGTCTGATCAAACAGGCCAGGCGCGCTGTGCTTGTCAAATGGTCCAATCATTTCGATACACCCAGCTTAGACAGGCTGCCGCGTCGGTACATGCCGCTGGGCAGTCGCACGAAAAGGAAGGTCGTTTGTGCACTAGATGATAAAATGCAAAGTGATTGATTTAGGTCCTTAGTTCGCGCAGCTACTCTAAGCCTGCTCAATCTGCTGGATACACACTACTGGATTCCTTGCTGGCTACTGAGTTACCTTAGCCAATCAGCGAGTGCCACGGCGATTGCCCATCTTGTACCCACAATCATGTACCCAGGTGGCGTAATCAGCGTCCCATCATCAGCGTCCCATAATCAGCGTCCCGTAATCATAGGCACCGCGAGTGAAGGTCGTGGGTAACCGGTTTACTGGTATACCGAGGCTGGACGAGGCGCTTTCTTGACAACACTCCCACTCGACTCGGCCGTGCTTGGTGCTTGGATTCCTAGCTTGCTTCGCAGGCTTATGAACTGCACCGCGGTGATCGGCTTGGTCATCAGGTCCGCCTTCATGTCCTTCGTTGAGCAGTACTGCAACACCACTTGGCCATCTTCAACCTTCTCGCGTACGAAGTGGTAGCGAATGTCGATGTGCTTGGTACGCTTGTGAAATTCGGGGTTCTTGGCCAGCGCAATGGAGCCTTGATTGTCTTCGTAGATCTTGACCGCTTCATCGCTCTTCATTTCGCCGAGCTCACACAGAAACGCCTTGAGCCATATCGCTTCTTGAGTCGCTTCCGTCAGTGCCATGTATTCGGCCTCCGTTGATGACAGCGCCACCGTGCGCTGCTTCTTGCTTCTCCAGCTGATGCATCCGCCGTTCATCATAAATGCGTAGCCACTTGTACTACGTCGAGTCTCGACGTCGCCGGCCCAATCCGCATCGGAGTAGCCTTGGAGTCCTTCTTCATTCGCTGCGTAAAACTCGATGCCATGAGTCTTCGTCCCTTGTATGTAGCGAAACACGCGCTTGAGTGCTTGCCAGTGTGTGGGGCACGGGTCTGCCGCGAACTGGCTGAGAACTCCCACTGCAGCGGCGAGGTCCGGTCGAGTCCCAACCATGAGATACATCAAGCACCCGACAGCGTTGCGATACGGTACTTTGGCCATGGTCTCTTCGTGCTTGCATCCTCCTTCGCACATCGCTTTGGTCAGCTTGAGTCCTGGGTCTTGAGGAGTCTTAACAGGGTTACTCTTTTCCATGCCGAACTTCTCCAGGATGTCCTTCGCAAACTTGGTCTGACGGATCGATACTCTTCCGGCAGACAGATCTTGCTCGATTTCCATGCCAAGGAAGTACCTGAGGTGGCCTAAGTCCGTCATGTCAAAGCGCGAACTGAGTGCCTCTTTCGTCGACTTGAGCAGTTCGTCGTTGTTGCTTGCGAGAACCAGATCGTCGACGTAGAGTGCCACAAAGATCATGTCTTGATCATTCCACTTGGCGTAGATGCAGTGATCCGCTTTACACTTCTTAAATTCCAGTTCGAGCATGAACTTGTCGATGGTCTGATTCCACATGCGCGGCGACTGCTTCAGACCGTAGAGCGAGCGCTTCAGGTGGCAGACGTAGTCCGGGCGCTCTTCATCCGTGTAGCCCTCCGGCTGCACCATGTAGATATCTTCGTCAAGTAGTCCGTTCAGGAACGCCGTCTTGACATCCATCTGGTGTACCGTCAAGTTGTACTTGGCCGCCAGACTGAGAAGAATTCTGATCGACGTGAACTTCGCCACCGGGGCAAATGTTTCTTCGTAGTCGACGCCGTATTTTTGCGAGAATCCCTTGGCCACCAGTCGCGCCTTGAACCGTTCAATCTCCCCAGCTTGGTTTTCCTTGATTCGGAACACCCACCGACAGCCGATTGCCTTCCGACCTTGCGGCAACGGCACCAACGTCCAGGTCTTGTTCTTGCGGAGAGAGTCGACTTCTGAGTCACACGCATCCTTCCACTTGGCCGCGTTGCTGGATTCCATCGCTGACTTGAACGTGGTCGGCATTTCTCCCACTGAATCCACAACGTAGGCCGCTTCAAACTCTTCTTCTCCACTTGCGGTCGCTGACATCTCTTCCAGCGTCTGCGGCCGGCTCTGCCGCTTGGTCCGTGGAATTTCTACCGCTTCCTCCAACGACTGCGTTCGCTGGTGTCGCTTACTGCCAGGCTCAAAATCTTGATGCGGCGCAGCGCTTTCCTCGGTCTCATCCTCGGACGACGATTCTCGATCTGTGGCATCTTCATCTCGAAGCTCCACGACAACTTCTTCATCATAGCTTCGTCTCCCACCGTCAAAGACGTCTTCCATGAACTGTGCGTCGCGGCTCACCAGCACGCGACCGCTCTTAATCTCTTCAAAACGATACGCTTTCTCGTGCTCTGAGTACCCAAGAAACCGACACCGCACTGCTCGAGCGTCAAACTTGGTGCGTTTTTCCTTCGGAACCGTCACGTATGCATGACATCCAAACACCTTCAGGTTTGCCAGCAGTGGTTTCTTTCCGGTCCAAACTTGGTGCGGCGATTTGTCATGGTTGATAGCACGGGTCGGGCAACGATTGCGCAGGAATGTAGCCGTCATCACTGCTTCACCCCAGTACGACTTGGCCAAACCAGCATGCTCCAACATGCAGCGCGCACATTCCACTAGCGTTCGGTTCATCCGCTCGGCGACTCCGTTCAGCTGGGGCGTGTACGGGGGCGTAAACTTCTGCACAATTCCGCGACGCTTGCAGAACTTGGCCATGTCGCCCGACGTATATTCGCCACCATTGTCGCTGCGAAGCGTCTTAACAACTTTGCCGGTCTGAGTTTCAGCGAACGCAACAAACTCGGCGAACTTGTCGGCCACTTCCGACTTGTTTCGGAGCAGATACACCACACAGAAGTGTGAGTATTCGTCGATGAACGTGACAAAGTAGCGCTTGCCACCAAAAGTTGACGTCTGCATGGGACCACACACATCACTGTGAATGACTTCCAACAGTTTCTTGGCGTGGTTGGGTGACTTCGGCATGTAGCTTACTCGCGTTTGCTTGCCGAGTGCACACCCATCACACAGCTCCCACTGCTTCACTGACGTCATGTTGATGCCAGTGCCATAGCCCTTCTTGACGATGGCATCTAGACCGCCGTGGCCAATGTGACCAAGTCGAAGGTGCCAGAGGTACGACGTGGTGTCCCCTTTGCGATCCTTCGAGCTTGCCACATTAGCCTCGTCAGGCACAACTGGTGTCATGCACAGCTTGAAGAGTCCTTTTCCTTCGCGAGCGCCGAGTTTCCACTTGAGATCCTTTACTTCCGCGAAGCATCCATCCGTCTCGAAGGTCACGGGACCAACGTCCTTGGTAAAGCGCCCGACCGAGAACAGGTTGCGCGACAACTTAGGGATGTGCCACACGTTCGTGAGCACACCCTTCTTGCTTCCTTGTGGAGTCTTCATTGACATCACAATGTCGCCGCTCCCCACCGCCTGAACTACTCCATCGTCCGCAAGATGCACGTCCACCGGAGATATCTTCTTGTAGTTCTGCATGTATTCCTTCGAGTACGTCATGTGCTGCGTCGCACCCGAGTCGACCAGCCACTTGTCACTTGACTTGGTCGTTTTACTTTCGCCGCCGACTAGGAAGAGAAAGTTACCCAATTCGTCTTCATCGCGCGCGACGCTTGCTCGTTGCGGCCTCTGCCGCTCCGCATTCTCGCGAATCCTCACAGGACACTTGGCGATCCAATGTCCTTGTTCGCCGCAGTAATGGCAGGCGCTTGTCTTGTTCGCCTGTCGTCCTTTGCGCTTACCATTGTCGCTTGTCATGAACGCTTGACCGTGCGCAGTGCCGTCTGCACCACCACCTTTCTCCTTGCGCTTCATGTCCTCATGTAGCAGCCGAGCCGTCACGAGCTCCCACGTCAGGGAATCGGCTCTCGACTCCAACGCCGTGATGAGGAACTGATACGACTCGCTCAGACTTGCCAGAAGCGTGATCACCAAGTCGTCCTCGCTGACCGGAGCGTTCACTGCGTCGAGCTGTTCCGCCAGCGTCTTAATCTTGTTGATGTGTTCCAACACATCATCACCTTCTTCCATCATCGTGGTGAAGAAACGTCGACGAAGAAAGAGCTTGTTGGCTAAACTCTTCTTCTCGAAGTGTCCTTCCAGTTTTGACCATGCATCGTGTGCACCACTTGACGACCGGACCAACGGCAGCTGCGAGTCCTCCAGCGCGAGACAGATGATCGCCAGCGCCTTGCGCGACTTCCGCTTGAACGCTGCTTGGTCCAACGCGGTAGCGCAGTTCTCCAACTTGGACTCGCCACTCACGACTTCCCACAGGTCACGCTCCTCTAGCACCATCTGCATCTTGAACTTCCACGTGTGGAAGTTGGTTCCGTCGAACTTGTTGATGCGGGCGGTCGTAGTCGAGGTGGTGTCCATGGCGTAGGCGTAGTCGAAGTCTTGGGCAGAGTCTGCGGGGCTTGGGCTCATAACCAAAAGGAAGGTCGTTTGTGCACTAGATGATAAAATGCAAAGTGATTGATTTAGGTCCTTAGTTCGCGCAGCTACTCTAAGCCTGCTCAATCTGCTGGATACACACTACTGGATTCCTTGCTGGCTACTGAGTTACCTTAGCCAATCAGCGAGTGCCACGGCGATTGCCCATCTTGTACCCACAATCATGTACCCAGGTGGCGTAATCAGCGTCCCATCATCAGCGTCCCATAATCAGCGTCCCGTAATCATAGGCACCGCGAGTGAAGGTCGTGGGTAACCGGTTTACTGGTATACCGAGGCTGGACGAGGCGCTTTCTTGACAACAGCACGGAAGCAGCACACGCACACTGGTCTGATCAAACAGGCCAGGCGCTCAAATGGTCCAATCATTTCGATACACCCAGCTTAGACAGGCTGCCGCGTCGGTACATGCCGCTGGGCAGTCGCACGGAAGCAGCACACGCACACTGGTCTGATCAAACAGGCCAGGCGCGCTGTGCTTGTCAAATGGTCCAATCATTTCGATACACCCAGCTTAGACAGGCTGCCGCGTCGGTACATGCCGCTGGACAGTCGTACAAAAGCAGCACACGCACACTGGTCTGATCAAACAGGCCAGGCGCTCAAATGGTCCAATCATTTCGATACACCCAGCTTAGACAGGCTGCCGCGTCGGTACATGCCGCTGGGCAGTCGCACGGAAGCAGCACACGCACACTGGTCTGATCAAACAGGCCAGGCGCGCTGTGCTTGTCAAATGGTCCAATCATTTCGATACACCCAGCTTAGACAGGCTGCCGCGTCGGTACATGCCGCTGGGCAGTCGCACGGAAGCAGCACGCACACTGGTCTGATCAAACAGGCCAGGCGCGCTGTGCTTGTCAAATGGTCCAATCATTTCGATACACCCAGCTTAGACAGGCTGCCGCGTCGGTACATGCCGCTGGGCAGTCGCACGGAAGCAGCACACGCACACTGGTCTGATCAAACAGGCCAGGCGCGCTGTGCTTGTCAAATGGTCCAATCATTTCGATACACCCAGCTGCCGCGTCGGTACATGCCGCTGGGCAGTCGCACGGAAGCAGCACGCACACTGGTCTGATCAAACAGGCCAGGCGCGCTGTGCTTGTCAAATGGTCCAATCATTTCGATACACCCAGCTTAGACAGGCTGCCGCGTCGGTACATGCCGCTGGGCAGTCGTACGGAAGCAGCACACGCACACTGGTCTGATCAAACAGGCCAGGCGCGCTGTGCTTGTCACATGGTCCAATCATTTCGATACACCCAGCTTAGACAGGCTGCCGCGTCGGTACATGCCGCTGGGCAGTCGCACGGAAGCAGCACACGCACACTGGTCTGATCAAACAGGCCAGGCGCGCTGTGCTTGTCAAATGGTCCAATCATTTCGATACACCCAGCTGCCGCGTCGGTACATGCCGCTGGGCAGTCGCACGGAAGCAGCACGCACACTGGTCTGATCAAACAGGCCAGGCGCGCTGTGCTTGACAAATGGTCCAATCATTTCGATACACCCAGCTTAGACAGGCTGCCGCGTCGGTACATGCCGCTGGGCAGTCGCACGGAAGCAGCACACGCACACTGGTCTGATCAAACAGGCCAGGCGCGCTGTGCTTGTCAAATGGTCCAATCATTTCGATACACCCAGCTTAGACAGGCTGCCGCGTCGGTACATGCCGCTGGGCAGTCGTACGGAAGCAGCACACGCACACTGGTCTGATCAAACAGGCCAGGCGCGCTGTGCTTGTCAAATGGTCCAATCATTTCGATACACCCAGCTTAGACAGGCTGCCGCGTCGGTACATGCCGCTGGGCAGTCGCACGAAAGCAGCACACGCACACTGGTCTGATCAAACAGGCCAGGCGCGCTGTGCTTGTCAAATGGTCCAATCATTTCGATACACCCAGCTTAGACAGGCTGCCGCGTCGGTACATGCCGCTGGGCAGTCGCACGGAAGCAGCACACTCACACTGGTCTGATCAAACAGGCCAGGCGCGCTGTGCTTGTCAAATGGTCCAATCATTTCGATACATCTAGCTGCCGCGTCGGTACAAGCCGCTGGGCAGTCGCACGGAAGCAGCACACTCACACTGGTCCGATCAAACAGGCCAGGCGCGCTGTGCTTGTCAAATGGTCCAATCATTTCGATACACCCAGCTTAGACAGGCTGCCGCGTCGGTACATGCCGCTGGACAGTCGTACAAAAGCAGCACACGCACACTGGTCTGATCAAACAGGCCAGGCGCTCAAATGGTCCAATCATTTCGATACACCCAGCTTAGACAGGCTGCCGCGTCGGTACATGCCGCTGGGCAGTCGCACGGAAGCAGCACACGCACACTGGTCTGATCAAACAGGCCAGGCGCGCTGTGCTTGTCAAATGGTCCAATCATTTCGATACACCCAGCTGCCGCGTCGGTACATGCCGCTGGACAGTCGTACGGAAGCAGCACACGCACACTGGTCTGATCAAACAGGCCAGGCGCTCAAATGGTCCAATCATTTCGATACACCCAGCTTAGACAGGCTGCCGCGTCGGTACATGCCGCTGGGCAGTCGCACGGAAGCAGCACACGCACACTGGTCTGATCAAACAGGCCAGGCGCGCTGTGCTTGTCAAATGGTCCAATCATTTCGATACACCCAGCTGCCGCGTCGGTACATGCCGCTGGGCAGTCGTACAAAAGCAGCACACGCACACTGGTCTGATCAAACAGGCCAGGCGCTCAAATGGTCCAATCATTTCGATACACCCAGCTTAGACAGGCTGCCGCGTCGGTACATGCCGCTGGGCAGTCGCACGGAAGCAGCACACGCACACTGGTCTGATCAAACAGGCCAGGCGCGCTGTGCTTGTCAAATGGTCCAATCATTTCGATACACCCAGCTGCCGCGTCGGTACATGCCGCTGGACAGTCGTACGGAAGCAGCACACGCACACTGGTCTGATCAAACAGGCCAGGCGCTCAAATGGTCCAATCATTTCGATACACCCAGCTTAGACAGGCTGCCGCGTCGGTACATGCCGCTGGGCAGTCGCACGGAAGCAGCACACGCACACTGGTCTGATCAAACAGGCCAGGCGCGCTGTGCTTGTCAAATGGTCCAATCATTTCGATACACCCAGCTTAGACAGGCTGCCGCGTCGGTACATGCCGCTGGGCAGTCGTACGGAAGCAGCACACGCACACTGGTCTGATCAAACAGGCCAGGCGCGCTGTGCTTGTCAAATGGTCCAATCATTTCGATACACCCAGCTTAGACAGGCTGCCGCGTCGGTACATGCCGCTGGGCAGTCGCACGGAAGCAGCACGCACACTGGTCTGATCAAACAGGCCAGGCGCGCTGTGCTTGTCAAATGGTCCAATCATTTCGATACACCCAGCTTCGACAGGCTGCGGCGTCGGTACATGCCGCTGGGCAGTCGTACGGAAGCAGCACACGCACACTGGTCTGATCAAACAGGCCAGGCGCGCTGTGCTTGTCAAATGGTCCAATCATTTCGATACACCCAGCTTAGACAGGCTGCCGCGTCGGTACATGCCGCTGGGCAGTCGTACAAAAGCAGCACACGCACACTGGTCTGATCAAACAGGCCAGGCGCTCAAATGGTCCAATCATTTCGATACACCCAGCTTAGACAGGCTGCCGCGTCGGTACATGCCGCTGGGCAGTCGCACGGAAGCAGCACACGCACACTGGTCTGATCAAACAGGCCAGGCGCGCTGTGCTTGTCAAATGGTCCAATCATTTCGATACACCCAGCTGCCGCGTCGGTACATGCCGCTGGGCAGTCGCACGGAAGCAGCACGCACACTGGTCTGATCAAACAGGCCAGGCGCGCTGTGCTTGTCAAATGGTCCAATCATTTCGATACACCCAGCTTAGACAGGCTGCCGCGTCGGTACATGCCGCTGGGCAGTCGCACGGAAGCAGCACACGCACACTGGTCTGATCAAACAGGCCAGGCGCGCTGTGCTTGTCAAATGGTCCAATCATTTCGATACACCCAGCTGCCGCGTCGGTACATGCCGCTGGGCAGTCGCACGGAAGCAGCACACGCACACTGGTCTGATCAAACAGGCCAGGCGCGCTGTGCTTGTCAAATGGTCCAATCATTTCGATACACCCAGCTGCCGCGTCGGTACATGCCGCTGGGCAGTCGCACGGAAGCAGCACGCACACTGGTCTGATCAAACAGGCCAGGCGCGCTGTGCTTGTCAAATGGTCCAATCATTTCGATACACCCAGCTTAGACAGGCTGCCGCGTCGGTACATGCCGCTGGGCAGTCGCACGGAAGCAGCACACGCACACTGGTCTGATCAAACAGGCCAGGCGCGCTGTGCTTGTCAAATGGTCCAATCATTTCGATACACCCAGCTTAGACAGGCTGCCGCGTCGGTACATGCCGCTGGGCAGTCGTACGGAAGCAGCACACGCACACTGGTCTGATCAAACAGGCCAGGCGCGCTGTGCTTGTCAAATGGTCCAATCATTTCGATACACCCAGCTGCCGCGTCAGTACATGCCGCTGGGCAGTCGCACGGAAGCAGCACGCACACTGGTCTGATCAAACAGGCCAGGCGCGCTGTGCTTGTCAAATGGTCCAATCATTTCGATACACCCAGCTTAGACAGGCTGCCGCGTCGGTACATGCCGCTGGGCAGTCGTACGGAAGCAGCACACGCACACTGGTCTGATCAAACAGGCCAGGCGCTCAAATGGTCCAATCATTTCGATACACCCAGCTTAGACAGGCTGCCGCGTCGGTACATGCCGCTGGGCAGTCGCACGGAAGCAGCACACGCACACTGGTCTGATCAAACAGGCCAGGCGCGCTGTGCTTGTCAAATGGTCCAATCATTTCGATACACCCAGCTGCCGCGTCGGTACATGCCGCTGGGCAGTCGCACGGAAGCAGCACGCACACTGGTCTGATCAAACAGGCCAGGCGCGCTGTGCTTGTCAAATGGTCCAATCATTTCGATACACCCAGCTTAGACAGGCTGCCGCGTCGGTACATGCCGCTGGGCAGTCGCACGGAAGCAGCACACGCACACTGGTCTGATCAAACAGGCCAGGCGCGCTGTGCTTGTCAAATGGTCCAATCATTTCGATACACCCAGCTGCCGCGTCGGTACATGCCGCTGGGCAGTCGCACGGAAGCAGCACGCACACTGGTCTGATCAAACAGGCCAGGCGCGCTGTGCTTGTCAAATGGTCCAATCATTTCGATACACCCAGCTTAGACAGGCTGCCGCGTCGGTACATGCCGCTGGGCAGTCGCACGGAAGCAGCACACGCACACTGGTCTGATCAAACAGGCCAGGCGCGCTGTGCTTGTCAAATGGTCCAATCATTTCGATACACCCAGCTGCCGCGTCGGTACATGCCGCTGGGCAGTCGCACGGAAGCAGCACGCACACTGGTCTGATCAAACAGGCCAGGCGCGCTGTGCTTGTCAAATGGTCCAATCATTTCGATACACCCAGCTTAGACAGGCTGCCGCGTCGGTACATGCCGCTGGGCAGTCGTACGGAAGCAGCACACGCACACTGGTCTGATCAAACAGTCCAGGCGCGCTGTGCTTGTCAAATGGTCCAATCATTTCGATACACCCAGCTTAGACAGGCTGCCGCGTCGGTACATGCCGCTGGGCAGTCGTACGGAAGCAGCACACGCACACTGGTCTGATCAAACAGGCCAGGCGCTCAAATGGTCCAATCATTTCGATACACCCAGCTTAGACAGGCTGCCGCGTCGGTACATGCCGCTGGGCAGTCGCACGGAAGCAGCACACGCACACTGGTCTGATCAAACAGGCCAGGCGCGCTGTGCTTGTCAAATGGTCCAATCATTTCGATACACCCAGCTGCCGCGTCGGTACATGCCGCTGGGCAGTCGCACGGAAGCAGCACGCACACTGGTCTGATCAAACAGGCCAGGCGCTCAAATGGTCCAATCATTTCGATACACCCAGCTTAGACAGGCTGCCGCGTCGGTACATGCCGCTGGGCAGTCGTACGAAAGCAGCACACGCACACTGGTCTGATCAAACAGTCCAGGCGCGCTGTGCTTGTCAAATGGTCCAATCATTTCGATACACCCAGCTTAGACAGGCTGCCGCGTCGGTACATGCCGCTGGGCAGTCGCACGGAAGCAGCACACGCACACTGGTCTGATCAAACAGGCCAGGCGCGCTGTGCTTGTCAAATGGTCCAATCATTTCGATACACCCAGCTGCCGCGTCGGTACATGCCGCTGGGCAGTCGCACGGAAGCAGCACGCACACTGGTCTGATCAAACAGGCCAGGCGCGCTGTGCTTGTCAAATGGTCCAATCATTTCGATACACCCAGCTTAGACAGGCTGCCGCGTCGGTACATGCCGCTGGGCAGTCGCACGGAAGCAGCACACGCACACTGGTCTGATCAAACAGGCCAGGCGCGCTGTGCTTGTCAAATGGTCCAATCATTTCGATACACCCAGCTGCCGCGTCGGTACATGCCGCTGGGCAGTCGCACGGAAGCAGCACGCACACTGGTCTGATCAAACAGGCCAGGCGCGCTGTGCTTGTCAAATGGTCCAATCATTTCGATACACCCAGCTTAGACAGGCTGCCGCGTCGGTACATGCCGCTGGGCAGTCGTACGGAAGCAGCACACGCACACTGGTCTGATCAAACAGTCCAGGCGCGCTGTGCTTGTCAAATGGTCCAATCATTTCGATACACCCAGCTTAGACAGGCTGCCGCGTCGGTACATGCCGCTGGGCAGTCGTACGGAAGCAGCACACGCACACTGGTCTGATCAAACAGGCCAGGCGCTCAAATGGTCCAATCATTTCGATACACCCAGCTTAGACAGGCTGCCGCGTCGGTACATGCCGCTGGGCAGTCGCACGGAAGCAGCACACGCACACTGGTCTGATCAAACAGGCCAGGCGCGCTGTGCTTGTCAAATGGTCCAATCATTTCGATACACCCAGCTGCCGCGTCGGTACATGCCGCTGGGCAGTCGCACGGAAGCAGCACGCACACTGGTCTGATCAAACAGGCCAGGCGCTCAAATGGTCCAATCATTTCGATACACCCAGCTTAGACAGGCTGCCGCGTCGGTACATGCCGCTGGGCAGTCGTACGAAAGCAGCACACGCACACTGGTCTGATCAAACAGTCCAGGCGCGCTGTGCTTGTCAAATGGTCCAATCATTTCGATACACCCAGCTTAGACAGGCTGCCGCGTCGGTACATGCCGCTGGGCAGTCGTACGGAAGCAGCACACGCACACTGGTCTGATCAAACAGGCCAGGCGCTCAAATGGTCCAATCATTTCGATACACCCAGCTTAGACAGGCTGCCGCGTCGGTACATGCCGCTGGGCAGTCGCACGGAAGCAGCACACGCACACTGGTCTGATCAAACAGGCCAGGCGCGCTGTGCTTGTCAAATGGTCCAATCATTTCGATACACCCAGCTGCCGCGTCGGTACATGCCGCTGGGCAGTCGCACGGAAGCAGCACGCACACTGGTCTGATCAAACAGGCCAGGCGCGCTGTGCTTGTCAAATGGTCCAATCATTTCGATACACCCAGCTTAGACAGGCTGCCGCGTCGGTACATGCCGCTGGGCAGTCGCACGGAAGCAGCACACGCACACTGGTCTGATCAAACAGGCCAGGCGCGCTGTGCTTGTCAAATGGTCCAATCATTTCGATACACCCAGCTTAGACAGGCTGCCGCGTCGGTACATGCCGCTGGGCAGTCGCACGGAAGCAGCACACGCACACTGGTCTGATCAAACAGGCCAGGCGCTCAAATGGTCCAATCATTTCGATACACCCAGCTTAGACAGGCTGCGGCGTCGGTACATGCCGCTTGGCAGTCGTACGGAAGCAGCACACGCACACTGGTCTGATCAAACAGGCCAGGCGCGCTGTGCTTGTCAAATGGTCCAATCATTTCGATACACCCAGCTTAGACAGGCTGCCGCGTCGGTACATGCCGCTGGGCAGTCGCACGGAAGCAGCACACGCACACTGGTCTGATCAAACAGGCCAGGCGCGCTGTGCTTGTCAAATGGTCCAATCATTTCGATACACCCAGCTGCCGCGTCGGTACATGCCGCTGGGCAGTCGCACGGAAGCAGCACGCACACTGGTCTGATCAAACAGGCCAGGCGCTCAAATGGTCCAATCATTTCGATACACCCAGCTTAGACAGGCTGCCGCGTCGGTACATGCCGCTGGGCAGTCGTACGAAAGCAGCACACGCACACTGGTCTGATCAAACAGTCCAGGCGCGCTGTGCTTGTCAAATGGTCCAATCATTTCGATACACCCAGCTTAGACAGGCTGCCGCGTCGGTACATGCCGCTGGGCAGTCGCACGGAAGCAGCACACGCACACTGGTCTGATCAAACAGGCCAGGCGCGCTGTGCTTGTCAAATGGTCCAATCATTTCGATACACCCAGCTGCCGCGTCGGTACATGCCGCTGGGCAGTCGCACGGAAGCAGCACGCACACTGGTCTGATCAAACAGGCCAGGCGCGCTGTGCTTGTCAAATGGTCCAATCATTTCGATACACCCAGCTTAGACAGGCTGCCGCGTCGGTACATGCCGCTGGGCAGTCGCACGGAAGCAGCACACGCACACTGGTCTGATCAAACAGGCCAGGCGCGCTGTGCTTGTCAAATGGTCCAATCATTTCGATACACCCAGCTGCCGCGTCGGTACATGCCGCTGGGCAGTCGTACGGAAGCAGCACGCACACTGGTCTGATCAAACAGGCCAGGCGCGCTGTGCTTGTCAAATGGTCCAATCATTTCGATACACCCAGCTTAGACAGGCTGCCGCGTCGGTACATGCCGCTGGGCAGTCGTACGGAAGCAGCACACGCACACTGGTCTGATCAAACAGTCCAGGCGCGCTGTGCTTGTCAAATGGTCCAATCATTTCGATACACCCAGCTTAGACAGGCTGCCGCGTCGGTACATGCCGCTGGGCAGTCGTACGGAAGCAGCACACGCACACTGGTCTGATCAAACAGGCCAGGCGCTCAAATGGTCCAATCATTTCGATACACCCAGCTTAGACAGGCTGCCGCGTCGGTACATGCCGCTGGGCAGTCGCACGGAAGCAGCACACGCACACTGGTCTGATCAAACAGGCCAGGCGCGCTGTGCTTGTCAAATGGTCCAATCATTTCGATACACCCAGCTGCCGCGTCGGTACATGCCGCTGGGCAGTCGTACGGAAGCAGCACACGCACACTGGTCTGATCAAACAGGCCAGGCGCGCTGTGCTTGTCAAATGGTCCAATCATTTCGATACACCCAGCTTAGACAGGCTGCCGCGTCGGTACAATTCACTGAGCAGTCGCACGGAAGCAGCACACTCACACTGGTCTGATCAAACAGGCCAGGCGCGCTGTGCTTGTCAAATGTTCCAATCATTTCGATACACCCAGCTTAGACAGGCTGCCGCGTCGGTACATGCCGCTGGGCAGTCGCACGGAAGCAGCACACGCACACTGGTCTGATCAAACAGGCCAGGCGCGCTGTGCTTGTCAAATGGTCCAATCATTTCGATACACCCAGCTGCCGCGTCGGTACATGCCGCTGGGCAGTCGCACGGAAGCAGCACGCACACTGGTCTGATCAAACAGGCCAGGCGCTCAAATGGTCCAATCATTTCGATACACCCAGCTTAGACAGGCTGCCGCGTCGGTACATGCCGCTGGGCAGTCGTACGAAAGCAGCACACGCACACTGGTCTGATCAAACAGGCCAGGCGCGCTGTGCTTGTCAAATGGTCCAATCATTTCGATACACCCAGCTTAGACAGGCTGCCGCGTCGGTACATGCCGCTGGGCAGTCGTACGGAAGCAGCACACGCACACTGGTCTGATCAAACAGGCCAGGCGCTCAAATGGTCCAATCATTTCGATACACCCAGCTTAGACAGGCTGCCGCGTCGGTACATGCCGCTGGGCAGTCGCACGGAAGCAGCACACGCACACTGGTCTGATCAAACAGGCCAGGCGCGCTGTGCTTGTCAAATGGTCCAATCATTTCGATACACCCAGCTGCCGCGTCGGTACATGCCGCTGGGCAGTCGCACGGAAGCAGCACGCACACTGGTCTGATCAAACAGGCCAGGCGCGCTGTGCTTGTCAAATGGTCCAATCATTTCGATACACCCAGCTTAGACAGGCTGCCGCGTCGGTACATGCCGCTGGGCAGTCGCACGGAAGCAGCACACGCACACTGGTCTGATCAAACAGGCCAGGCGCGCTGTGCTTGTCAAATGGTCCAATCATTTCGATACACCCAGCTTAGACAGGCTGCCGCGTCGGTACATGCCGCTGGGCAGTCGCACGGAAGCAGCACACGCACACTGGTCTGATCAAACAGGCCAGGCGCTCAAATGGTCCAATCATTTCGATACACCCAGCTTAGACAGGCTGCGGCGTCGGTACATGCCGCTTGGCAGTCGTACGGAAGCAGCACACGCACACTGGTCTGATCAAACAGGCCAGGCGCGCTGTGCTTGTCAAATGGTCCAATCATTTCGATACACCCAGCTTAGACAGGCTGCCGCGTCGGTACATGCCGCTGGGCAGTCGTACGGAAGCAGCACACGCACACTGGTCTGATCAAACAGGCCAGGCGCTCAAATGGTCCAATCATTTCGATACACCCAGCTTAGACAGGCTGCCGCGTCGGTACATGCCGCTGGGCAGTCGCACGGAAGCAGCACACGCACACTGGTCTGATCAAACAGGCCAGGCGCGCTGTGCTTGTCAAATGGTCCAATCATTTCGATACACCCAGCTGCCGCGTCGGTACATGCCGCTGGGCAGTCGCACGGAAGCAGCACGCACACTGGTCTGATCAAACAGGCCAGGCGCGCTGTGCTTGTCAAATGGTCCAATCATTTCGATACACCCAGCTTAGACAGGCTGCCGCGTCGGTACATGCCGCTGGGCAGTCGTACGGAAGCAGCACACGCACACTGGTCTGATCAAACAGGCCAGGCGCGCTGTGCTTGTCAAATGGTCCAATCATTTCGATACACCCAGCTTAGACAGGCTGCCGCGTCGGTACATGCCGCTGGGCAGTCGTACGGAAGCAGCACACGCACACTGGTCTGATCAAACAGGCCAGGCGCGCTGTGCTTGTCAAATGGTCCAATCATTTCGATACACCCAGCTTAGACAGGCTGCCGCGTCGGTACATGCCGCTGGGCAGTCGCACGGAAGCAGCACACGCACACTGGTCTGATCAAACAGGCCAGGCGCTCAAATGGTCCAATCATTTCGATACACCCAGCTGCCGCGTCGGTACATGCCGCTGGGCAGTCGTACGGAAGCAGCACACGCACACTGGTCTGATCAAACAGGCCAGGCGCGCTGTGCTTGTCAAATGGTCCAATCATTTCGATACACCCAGCTTAGACAGGCTGCCGCGTCGGTACATGCCGCTGGGCAGTCGTACGGAAGCAGCACACGCACACTGGTCTGATCAAACAGGCCAGGCGCTCAAATGGTCCAATCATTTCGATACACCCAGCTTAGACAGGCTGCCGCGTCGGTACATGCCGCTGGGCAGTCGCACGAAAGCAGCACACGCACACTGGTCTGATCAAACAGGCCAGGCGCGCTGTGCTTGTCAAATGGTCCAATCATTTCGATACACCCAGCTTAGACAGGCTGCCGCGTCGGTACATGCCGCTGGGCAGTCGTACGGAAGCAGCACACGCACACTGGTCTGATCAAACAGGCCAGGCGCGCTGTGCTTGTCAAATGGTCCAATCATTTCGATACACCCAGCTTAGACAGGCTGCCGCGTCGGTACATGCCGCTGGGCAGTCGTACGGAAGCAGCACACGCACACTGGTCTGATCAAACAGGCCAGGCGCGCTGTGCTTGTCAAATGGTCCAATCATTTCGATACACCCAGCTTAGACAGGCTGCCGCGTCGGTACATGCCGCTGGGCAGTCGCACGGAAGCAGCACACGCACACTGGTCTGATCAAACACGCCAGGCGCGCTGTGCTTGTCAAATGGTCCAATCATTTCGATACACCCAGCTGCCGCGTCGGTACATGCCGCTGGGCAGTCGCACGGAAGCAGCACGCACACTGGTCTGATCAAACAGGCCAGGCGCGCTGTGCTTGTCAAATGGTCCAATCATTTCGATACACCCAGCTTAGACAGGCTGCCGCGTCGGTACATGCCGCTGGGCAGTCGCACGGAAGCAGCACACGCACACTGGTCTGATCAAACAGGCCAGGCGCGCTGTGCTTGTCAAATGGTCCAATCATTTCGATACACCCAGCTTCGACAGGCTGCGGCGTCGGTACATGCCGCTGGGCAGTCGTACGGAAGCAGCACACGCACACTGGTCTGATCAAACAGGCCAGGCGCTCAAATGGTCCAATCATTTCGATACACCCAGCTTAGACAGGCTGCCGCGTCGGTACATGCCGCTGGGCAGTCGTAAAAGCAGCACACGCACACTGGTCTGATCAAACAGGCCAGGCGCGCTGTGCTTGTCAAATGGTCCAATCATTTCGATACACCCAGCTTAGACAGGCTGCCGCGTCGGTACATGCCGCTGGGCAGTCGTACGGAAGCAGCACACGCACACTGGTCTGATCAAACAGGCCAGCGCGCTGTCAAATGGTCCAATCATTTCGATACACCCAGCTTAGACAGGCTGCCGCGTCGGTACATGCCGCTGGGCAGTCGTACGGAAGCAGCACACGCACACTGGTCTGATCAAACAGGCCAGGCGCGCTGTGCTTGTCAAATGGTCCAATCATTTCGATACACCCAGCTTAGACAGGCTGCCGCGTCGGTACATGCCGCTGGGCAGTCGTACGGAAGCAGCACACGCACACTGGTCTGATCAAACAGGCCAGGCGCGCTGTGCTTGTCAAATGGTCCAATCATTTCGATACACCCAGCTTAGACAGGCTGCCGCGTCGGTACATGCCGCTGGGCAGTCGTACGAAGCAGCACACGCACACTGGTCTGATCAAACAGGCCAGGCGCGCTGTGCTTGTCAAATGGTCCAATCATTTCGATACACCCAGCTTAGACAGGCTGCCGCGTCGGTACATGCCGCTGGGCAGTCGTACGGAAGCAGCACACGCACACTGGTCTGATCAAACAGGCCAGGCGCGCTGTGCTTGTCAAATGGTCCAATCATTTCGATACACCCAGCTTAGACAGGCTGCCGCGTCGGTACATGCCGCTGGGCAGTCGTACGGAAGCAGCACACGCACACTGGTCTGATCAAACAGGCCAGGCGCTCAAATGGTCCAATCATTTCGATACACCCAGCTTAGACAGGCTGCCGCGTCGGTACATGCCGCTGGGCAGTCGCACGAAAGCAGCACACGCACACTGGTCTGATCAAACAGGCCAGGCGCGCTGTGCTTGTCAAATGGTCCAATCATTTCGATACACCCAGCTTCGACAGGCTGCGGCGTCGGTACATGCCGCTGGGCAGTCGTACGGAAGCAGCACACGCACACTGGTCTGATCAAACAGGCCAGGCGCTCAAATGGTCCAATCATTTCGATACACCCAGCTTAGACAGGCTGCCGCGTCGGTACATGCCGCTGGGCAGTCGTACAAAAGCAGCACACGCACACTGGTCTGATCAAACAGGCCAGGCGCGCTGTGCTTGTCAAATGGTCCAATCATTTCGATACACCCAGCTTAGACAGGCTGCCGCGTCGGTACATGCCGCTGGGCAGTCGTACGGAAGCAGCACACGCACACTGGTCTGATCAAACAGGCCAGGCGCTCAAATGGTCCAATCATTTCGATACACCCAGCTTAGACAGGCTGCCGCGTCGGTACATGCCTCTGGACAGTCGTACGGAAGCAGCACACGCACACTGGTCTGATCAAACAGGCCAGGCGCGCTGTGCTTGTCAAATGGTCCAATCATTTCGATACACCCAGCTTAGACAGGCTGCCGCGTCGGTACATGCCGCTGGGCAGTCGTACGGAAGCAGCACACGCACACTGGTCTGATCAAACAGGCCAGGCGCGCTGTGCTTGTCAAATGGTCCAATCATTTCGATACACCCAGCTTAGACAGGCTGCCGCGTCGGTACATGCCGCTGGGCAGTCGTACAAAAGCAGCACACGCACACTGGTCTGATCAAACAGGCCAGGCGCGCTGTGCTTGTCAAATGGTCCAATCATTTCGATACACCCAGCTTAGACAGGCTGCCGCGTCGGTACATGCCGCTGGGCAGTCGTACGGAAGCAGCACACGCACACTGGTCTGATCAAACAGGCCAGGCGCGCTGTGCTTGTCAAATGGTCCAATCATTTCGATACACCCAGCTTAGACAGGCTGCCGCGTCGGTACATGCCGCTGGGCAGTCGTACGGAAGCAGCACACGCACACTGGTCTGATCAAACAGGCCAAGCGCGCTGTGCTTGTCAAATGGTCCAATCATTTCGATACACCCAGCTTAGACAGGCTGCCGCGTCGGTACATGCCGCTGGGCAGTCGTACGGAAGCAGCACACGCACACTGGTCTGATCAAACAGGCCAAGCGCGCTGTGCTTGTCAAATGGTCCAATCATTTCGATACACCCAGCTTAGACAGGCTGCCGCGTCGGTACATGCCGCTGGGCAGTCGTACGGAAGCAGCACACGCACACTGGTCTGATCAAACAGGCCAGGCGCGCTGTGCTTGTCAAATGGTCCAATCATTTCGATACACCCAGCTTAGACAGGCTGCCGCGTCGGTACATGCCGCTGGGCAGTCGTACGAAAGCAGCACACGCACACTGGTCTGATCAAACAGGCCAGGCGCGCTGTGCTTGTCAAATGGTCCAATCATTTCGATACACCCAGCTTAGACAGGCTGCCGCGTCGGTACATGCCGCTGGGCAGTCGCACGGAAGCAGCACGCACACTGGTCTGATCAAACAGGCCAGGCGCTCAAATGGTCCAATCATTTCGATACACCCAGCTTAGACAGGCTGCCGCGTCGGTACATGCCGCTGGGCAGTCGTACGGAAGCAGCACACGCACACTGGTCTGATCAAACAGGCCAGGCGCGCTGTGCTTGTCAAATGGTCCAATCATTTCGATACACCCAGCTTAGACAGGCTGCCGCGTCGGTACATGCCGCTGGGCAGTCGTACGGAAGCAGCACACGCACACTGGTCTGATCAAACAGGCCAGGCGCGCTGTGCTTGTCAAATGGTCCAATCATTTCGATACACCCAGCTTAGACAGGCTGCCGCGTCGGTACATGCCGCTGGGCAGTCGCACGGAAGCAGCACACGCACACTGGTCTGATCAAACAGGCCAGGCGCTCAAATGGTCCAATCATTTCGATACACCCAGCTGCCGCGTCGGTACATGCCGCTGGGCAGTCGTACGGAAGCAGCACACGCACACTGGTCTGATCAAACAGGCCAGGCGCGCTGTGCTTGTCAAATGGTCCAATCATTTCGATACACCCAGCTTAGACAGGCTGCCGCGTCGGTACATGCCGCTGGGCAGTCGCACGGAAGCAGCACACGCACACTGGTCTGATCAAACAGGCCAGGCGCGCTGTGCTTGTCAAATGGTCCAATCATTTCGATACACCCAGCTTAGACAGGCTGCCGCGTCGGTACATGCCGCTGGGCAGTCGCACGGAAGCAGCACACGCACACTGGTCTGATCAAACAGGCCAGGCGCTCAAATGGTCCAATCATTTCGATACACCCAGCTTAGACAGGCTGCCGCGTCGGTACATGCCGCTGGGCAGTCGCACGGAAGCAGCACACGCACACTGGTCTGATCAAACAGGCCAGGCGCTCAAATGGTCCAATCATTTCGATACACCCAGCTTAGACAGGCTGCCGCGTCGGTACATGCCGCTGGGCAGTCGTACGGAAGCAGCACACGCACACTGGTCTGATCAAACAGGCCAGGCGCGCTGTGCTTGTCAAATGGTCCAATCATTTCGATACACCCAGCTTAGACAGGCTGCCGCGTCGGTACATGCCGCTGGGCAGTCGTACGGAAGCAGCACACGCACACTGGTCTGATCAAACAGGCCAGGCGCTCAAATGGTCCAATCATTTCGATACACCCAGCTTAGACAGGCTGCCGCGTCGGTACATGCCGCTGGGCAGTCGTACAAAAGCAGCACACGCACACTGGTCCGATCAAACAGGCCAGGCGCGCTGTGGTTGTCAAATGGTCCAATCATTTCGATACACCCAGCTTAGACAGGCTGCCGCGTCGGTACATGCCGCTGGGCAGTCGCACGAAAGCAGCACACGCACACTGGTCTGATCAAACAGGCCAGGCGCGCTGTGCTTGTCAAATGGTCCAATCATTTCGATACACCCAGCTTAGACAGGCTGCCGCGTCGGTACATGCCGCTGGGCAGTCGCACGGAAGCAGCACACGCACACTGGTCTGATCAAACAGGCCAGGCGCTCAAATGGTCCAATCATTTCGATACACCCAGCTTAGACAGGCTGCCGCGTCGGTACATGCCGCTGGGCAGTCGCACGGAAGCAGCACACGCACACTGGTCTGATCAAACAGGCCAGGCGCTCAAATGGTCCAATCATTTCGATACACCCAGCTTAGACAGGCTGCCGCGTCGGTACATGCCGCTGGGCAGTCGTACGGAAGCAGCACACGCACACTGGTCTGATCAAACAGGCCAGGCGCGCTGTGCTTGTCAAATGGTCCAATCATTTCGATACACCCAGCTTAGACAGGCTGCCGCGTCGGTACATGCCGCTGGGCAGTCGCACGGAAGCAGCACACGCACACTGGTCTGATCAAACAGGCCAGGCGCTCAAATGGTCCAATCATTTCGATACACCCAGCTTAGACAGGCTGCCGCGTCGGTACATGCCGCTGGGCAGTCGCACGGAAGCAGCACACGCACACTGGTCTGATCAAACAGGCCAGGCGCGCTGTGCTTGTCAAATGGTCCAATCATTTCGATACACCCAGCTTAGACAGGCTGCCGCGTCGGTACATGCCGCTGGGCAGTCGTACGGAAGCAGCACACGCACACTGGTCTGATCAAACAGGCCAGGCGCTCAAATGGTCCAATCATTTCGATACACCCAGCTTAGACAGGCTGCCGCGTCGGTACATGCCGCTGGGCAGTCGTACGGAAGCAGCACACGCACACTGGTCCGATCAAACAGGCCAGGCGCGCTGTGGTTGTCAAATGGTCCAATCATTTCGATACACCCAGCTTAGACAGGCTGCCGCGTCGGTACATGCCGCTGGGCAGTCGCACGAAAGCAGCACACGCACACTGGTCTGATCAAACAGGCCAGGCGCTCAAATGGTCCAATCATTTCGATACACCCAGCTTAGACAGGCTGCCGCGTCGGTACATGCCGCTGGGCAGTCGCACGGAAGCAGCACACGCACACTGGTCTGATCAAACAGGCCAGGCGCGCTGTGCTTGTCAAATGGTCCAATCATTTCGATACACCCAGCTTAGACAGGCTGCCGCGTCGGTACATGCCGCTGGGCAGTCGCACGGAAGCAGCACACGCACACTGGTCTGATCAAACAGGCCAGGCGCTCAAATGGTCCAATCATTTCGATACACCCAGCTTAGACAGGCTGCCGCGTCGGTACATGCCGCTGGGCAGTCGTACGGAAGCAGCACACGCACACTGGTCCGATCAAACAGGCCAGGCGCGCTGTGGTTGTCAAATGGTCCAATCATTTCGATACACCCAGCTTAGACAGGCTGCCGCGTCGGTACATGCCGCTGGGCAGTCGCACGAAAGCAGCACACGCACACTGGTCTGATCAAACAGGCCAGGCGCTCAAATGGTCCAATCATTTCGATACACCCAGCTTAGACAGGCTGCCGCGTCGGTACATGCCGCTGGGCAGTCGCACGGAAGCAGCACACGCACACTGGTCTGATCAAACAGGCCAGGCGCGCTGTGCTTGTCAAATGGTCCAATCATTTCGATACACCCAGCTTAGACAGGCTGCCGCGTCGGTACATGCCGCTGGGCAGTCGCACGGAAGCAGCACACGCACACTGGTCTGATCAAACAGGCCAGGCGCGCTGTGCTTGTCAAATGGTCCAATCATTTCGATACACCCAGCTTAGACAGGCTGCCGCGTCGGTACATGCCGCTGGGCAGTCGCACGGAAGCAGCACACGCACACTGGTCTGATCAAACAGGCCAGGCGCGCTGTGCTTGTCAAATGGTCCAATCATTTCGATACACCCAGCTTAGACAGGCTGCCGCGTCGGTACATGCCGCTGGGCAGTCGTACGGAAGCAGCACACGCACACTGGTCTGATCAAACAGGCCAGGCGCTCAAATGGTCCAATCATTTCGATACACCCAGCTTAGACAGGCTGCCGCGTCGGTACATGCCGCTGGGCAGTCGCACGGAAGCAGCACACGCACACTGGTCTGATCAAACAGGCCAGGCGCTCAAATGGTCCAATCATTTCGATACACCCAGCTTAGACAGGCTGCCGCGTCGGTACATGCCGCTGGGCAGTCGTACGGAAGCAGCACACGCACACTGGTCTGATCAAACAGGCCAGGCGCGCTGTGCTTGTCAAATGGTCCAATCATTTCGATACACCCAGCTTAGACAGGCTGCCGCGTCGGTACATGCCGCTGGGCAGTCGCACGGAAGCAGCACACGCACACTGGTCTGATCAAACAGGCCAGGCGCTCAAATGGTCCAATCATTTCGATACACCCAGCTTAGACAGGCTGCCGCGTCGGTACATGCCGCTGGGCAGTCGTACGGAAGCAGCACACGCACACTGGTCTGATCAAACAGGCCAGGCGCGCTGTGCTTGTCAAATGGTCCAATCATTTCGATACACCCAGCTTAGACAGGCTGCCGCGTCGGTACATGCCGCTGGGCAGTCGTACGGAAGCAGCACACGCACACTGGTCTGATCAAACAGGCCAGGCGCTCAAATGGTCCAATCATTTCGATACACCCAGCTTAGACAGGCTGCCGCGTCGGTACATGCCGCTGGGCAGTCGCACGGAAGCAGCACACGCACACTGGTCTGATCAAACAGGCCAGGCGCTCAAATGGTCCAATCATTTCGATACACCCAGCTTAGACAGGCTGCCGCGTCGGTACATGCCGCTGGGCAGTCGTACGGAAGCAGCACACGCACACTGGTCTGATCAAACAGGCCAGGCGCGCTGTGCTTGTCAAATGGTCCAATCATTTCGATACACCCAGCTTAGACAGGCTGCCGCGTCGGTACATGCCGCTGGGCAGTCGCACGGAAGCAGCACACGCACACTGGTCTGATCAAACAGGCCAGGCGCTCAAATGGTCCAATCATTTCGATACACCCAGCTTAGACAGGCTGCCGCGTCGGTACATGCCGCTGGGCAGTCGTACGGAAGCAGCACACGCACACTGGTCTGATCAAACAGGCCAGGCGCGCTGTGCTTGTCAAATGGTCCAATCATTTCGATACACCCAGCTTAGACAGGCTGCCGCGTCGGTACATGCCGCTGGGCAGTCGTACGGAAGCAGCACACGCACACTGGTCTGATCAAACAGGCCAGGCGCTCAAATGGTCCAATCATTTCGATACACCCAGCTTAGACAGGCTGCCGCGTCGGTACATGCCGCTGGGCAGTCGTACGGAAGCAGCACACGCACACTGGTCCGATCAAACAGGCCAGGCGCGCTGTGGTTGTCAAATGGTCCAATCATTTCGATACACCCAGCTTAGACAGGCTGCCGCGTCGGTACATGCCGCTGGGCAGTCGCACGAAAGCAGCACACGCACACTGGTCTGATCAAACAGGCCAGGCGCGCTGTGCTTGTCAAATGGTCCAATCATTTCGATACACCCAGCTTAGACAGGCTGCCGCGTCGGTACATGCCGCTGGGCAGTCGCACGGAAGCAGCACACGCACACTGGTCTGATCAAACAGGCCAGGCGCGCTGTGCTTGTCAAATGGTCCAATCATTTCGATACACCCAGCTTAGACAGGCTGCCGCGTCGGTACATGCCGCTGGGCAGTCGCACGGAAGCAGCACACGCACACTGGTCTGATCAAACAGGCCAGGCGCTCAAATGGTCCAATCATTTCGATACACCCAGCTTAGACAGGCTGCCGCGTCGGTACATGCCGCTGGGCAGTCGTACGGAAGCAGCACACGCACACTGGTCTGATCAAACAGGCCAGGCGCGCTGTGCTTGTCAAATGGTCCAATCATTTCGATACACCCAGCTTAGACAGGCTGCCGCGTCGGTACATGCCGCTGGGCAGTCGTACGGAAGCAGCACACGCACACTGGTCTGATCAAACAGGCCAGGCGCTCAAATGGTCCAATCATTTCGATACACCCAGCTTAGACAGGCTGCCGCGTCGGTACATGCCGCTGGGCAGTCGCACGGAAGCAGCACACGCACACTGGTCTGATCAAACAGGCCAGGCGCGCTGTGCTTGTCAAGTGGTCCAATCATTTCGATACACCCAGCTTAGACAGGCTGCCGCGTCGGTACATGCCGCTGGGCAGTCGTACGGAAGCAGCACACGCACACTGGTCTGATCAAACAGGCCAGGCGCGCTGTGCTTGTCAAATGGTCCAATCATTTCGATACACCCAGCTTAGACAGGCTGCCGCGTCGGTACATGCCGCTGGGCAGTCGTACGGAAGCAGCACACGCACACTGGTCTTATCAAACAGGCCAGGCGCGCTGTGCTTGTCAAATGGTCCAATCATTTCGATACACCCAGCTTAGACAGGCTGCCGCGTCGGTACATGCCGCTGGGCAGTCGTACGGAAGCAGCACACGCACACTGGTCTGATCAAACAGGCCAGGCGCGCTGTGCTTGTCAAATGGTCCAATCATTTCGATACACCCAGCTTAGACAGGCTGCCGCGTCGGTACATGCCGCTGGGCAGTCGTACGGAAGCAGCACACGCACACTGGTCTGATCAAACAGGCCAGGCGCGCTGTGCTTGTCAAATGGTCCAATCATTTCGATACACCCAGCTTAGACAGGCTGCCGCGTCGGTACATGCCGCTGGGCAGTCGCACGAAAGCAGCACACGCACACTGGTCTGATCAAACAGGCCAGGCGCTCAAATGGTCCAATCATTTCGATACACCCAGCTTAGACAGGCTGCCGCGTCGGTACATGCCGCTGGGCAGTCGCACGGAAGCAGCACACGCACACTGGTCTGATCAAACAGGCCAGGCGCGCTGTGCTTGTCAAATGGTCCAATCATTTCGATACACCCAGCTTAGACAGGCTGCCGCGTCGGTACATGCCGCTGGGCAGTCGTACGGAAGCAGCACACGCACACTGGTCTGATCAAACAGGCCAGGCGCGCTGTGCTTGTCAAATGGTCCAATCATTTCGATACACCCAGCTTAGACAGGCTGCCGCGTCGGTACATGCCGCTGGGCAGTCGTACGGAAGCAGCACACGCACACTGGTCTGATCAAACAGGCCAGGCGCTCAAATGGTCCAATCATTTCGATACACCCAGCTTAGACAGGCTGCCGCGTCGGTACATGCCGCTGGGCAGTCGTACGGAAGCAGCACACGCACACTGGTCTGATCAAACAGGCCAGGCGCGCTGTGCTTGTCAAATGGTCCAATCATTTCGATACACCCAGCTGCCGCGTCGGTACATGCCGCTGGGCAGTCGCACGGAAGCAGCACGCACACTGGTCTGATCAAACAGGCCAGGCGCTCAAATGGTCCAATCATTTCGATACACCCAGCTTAGACAGGCTGCCGCGTCGGTACATGCCGCTGGGCAGTCGCACGGAAGCAGCACACGCACACTGGTCTGATCAAACAGGCCAGGCGCGCTGTGCTTGTCAAATGGTCCAATCATTTCGATACACCCAGCTTAGACAGGCTGCCGCGTCGGTACATGCCGCTGGGCAGTCGTACGGAAGCAGCACACGCACACTGGTCTGATCAAACAGGCCAGGCGCGCTGTGCTTGTCAAATGGTCCAATCATTTCGATACACCCAGCTTAGACAGGCTGCCGCGTCGGTACATGCCGCTGGGCAGTCGTACGGAAGCAGCACACGCACACTGGTCTGATCAAACAGGCCAGGCGCGCTGTGCTTGTCAAATGGTCCAATCATTTCGATACACCCAGCTTAGACAGGCTGCCGCGTCGGTACATGCCGCTGGGCAGTCGTACGGAAGCAGCACACGCACACTGGTCTGATCAAACAGGCCAGGCGCTCAAATGGTCCAATCATTTCGATACACCCAGCTTAGACAGGCT